>RPFO01000253.1:0-535000 GCA_009746045.1 Mesostigma viride | reverse complement strand
AGTTTGGGCCTGACCAATGGCATCTTCTTTCATGGACGTGGCTGGAGCTCCCTTCCGATGAAAGATGGCAGGAGGGGAAGTGCTCAGACCTCGGATGTACATGTTCCATCTCGAGGACGCGGAAGAGAATCGAAAACCGGAAGTCGAATTGCGAGGCCTGTATCATTCATCGTGGCGCATGCGGCTTCTGCGGAAGAAAAGGGTGGTCATTCTCGTTTCATTGGGGCACCCGGCTGTGCCTCACCGAGCGGCAAAGGGCTTCAAGGGGACCACTTTGCTGGAGTATCTCTGGCCCCCGCGCAAGCGGCATTAGGCCGACACGTGTCCGCTGGCAGCGATGCCTACCAACAGCCAGCCCCCCTTGCCGAGATCCGTGTGTCAGCGGTTGCCAGCGTTCCCGATAACCCCCTGGTGCCGCCCTGGATTTTCCGTGGTAGCGCGGCGATCCACGAGGACTTGGAGCACCGTGAGTTGTGTCTCCACTGTGACCGCACCTCGGTGGCTGCGTGGGCACGCGAGGAAGGCGAGCCTGGCAGTGATCAGCTGCAGGGAGCGTGGCCGCCCAAGAGGGCAGCGGGATTTTGCCATGGTGAGGTTACTTATGTGGAGGTGCATGAGGACAAAGCTTGATTAAATGGGAACATATCTCCGTCGGGAGTACATGTAGCACATATCCCTGGGAAGGGGCTTATGGATTTTAATACATTCTGGGCTACTTCCTGCAAGGGTAGGGTGTAAACTACACCTGCTCTGGGTGCACAAAGTGCACCTGCACCACCATACCTAAAAGGCCTGGCATGGGGCGGAAGACAAAGCTTGATGGGGCCATGCAATTAAGCCTTGTGATTGTCGAGAGCATCAATTGGGACTGTGGCTGGGTACGCATGCTGATGGGTTGGTTGGTATGACAACTAACTTGGCCATCCCCATGAGGAGCAGTCAAGGGTACCGTTGTGTACAAGGAGTTCACGCCTACGCCCAGGCAACAGATTGTATTGAGACAAGAATGCACATTAAATAAACACTGTCCTGAACATGTCCAGCGTTAAGCCGCTTTCATATACGTGCCAGCATCCAGCATCTGCTTTATGCGAGCTTCGCCGGATGGGAGTAGACTGGGCTGACTGGCTAATACATGATAGTCTAGAGCCAACACGCAAGTCATCACCACTCTGCAAACTGAACGAAAGATGGCCTATATGAAATTGTGCAGTATGTATTGGTCCTCGCGATGTCAAGGGCGCAGGCCTAGCTGCATGTTCTGCCTAGCGCCCTTTCATCTGATTTCCATAAATTCCATTAGTAATTATGTGCGGTCCCATTGGGAAGCGCCGCTTACACATAGCTGGTTAGTCTGATTGCATGAGGTTTAATTATATATATGTACATGTGGACCGAATTCAGCGTCACTTCCCTCGAACATAAAACTATCTCTAAGAAAAAGAAATAATATTCAGAAACTGAAAGCTCGTGCCAGCGAAATCATGCATGATACCTTCCGCGCAGAATATAAGCCGCGCATTGTAGCAGTTGCCAGTGCCACGATGTCCATTGCATGGTTTTTAAATTCTTTTTTTAAAAAATCCAGGCGGAATTTTGTAACTATGCAACATTTTACATGATCCACAATATTCAAATATTCAATGGCTGGCCAGAATTAAGATGGCAAATTAATCTTACATATTACTAAGAAAAGCAGGAAACCTTTCACTCGCGATGAGGTACTTTATTTGTACGCGGATTGAATTGAATTGAATTGAATTGTAACATAACTCCGTTGGGAGTATATGTAGCACATAGCCCTTGAGAGGGGGGGCATATGGCCTATCATACATCCTAAGCTACTTCCTGCAAGGGTGGGGATGTAAAGGACCCTTGCTCTAGGTGCATCAGGGCACGTGCATCCCCATGATCTTCAAGCTATGCCCAGCAAAGGGGGAGCCTGTCATGGGGGGGAAGATCAGCATAGCTATACAAAGAAGCTAGGGCATGGGGTCTCAGCAGAGAGCTACTCCCTGCATGGGCACAGCATAACTAAATAAAGCTAGGCATCATCTGGAGTGTGGCTCATCATAGGCACACATGTACACGATTAAATAAAGCGCGTGGCTTAGCTGGGATAGGGCCTCTAAGAGGCGTACATGTACATGGCCACGGTCTATCTAGTCTACACTACTACTGCTGTATTCCCCTAAGCTGGGGCGTCTGGAGTCGCTGGGGCCGCGGTGGTCGAGGGGGTCGCCTGCCAGGGCTTGTGGCCGACGTAGATGGCCGCCCCCTTCCAGTACACCGGCTGCCCCGCCTTGGTCTGCCGGAGCTGGAGGTAGGTCGGCCATAGCTCCCGTCGCCGTTGTTGCTGCGCCAGGGTCAAGTCGTCGTCAAGGGTGAAGAGAGTCTTCTCGAGCCGCTTGCGGCGTCTGAGAAAAGAAATCTTGTCCGCCGAGGTGAGAAGGAGCGGGGGCGGCCCTGCCTTACCCCGCGCGCGGGGAAGGCGGTGGGCGGCCAGCTCGATCTCACCAGTAAGGCCCATACGATCAAGGATTTCTCTCTCAAATACGCGGATACGTATGTACTTCACCAGCGAAGGCAAGTGGCGCGACTCACAATCGCCCAGGTCTGGAGTTGAAGATAGCAACTCCGCGTCATCCGGACTACAAGTATGTATCCAAGACGACTGTATGACGCTAGCTCGGCCCGCAATTCATGATTACGGGTGTACATGTGGGGGTAGCTTTAGGTTGCATGCTATTACCCGGCCCGATAGCCCTGCCAGGAGTTAATATTAAGGCTTGTCCGGCCGTCCGGTCCGGTAGGCGTCCGGAGCCTGAAGGGTTTTAGGGGCATATACCCGACCAGCAGGAATACCCTCGAAACACACGCCCTAGTCAAGGCGCAAGCTCTTTCCGGCCCCACCCTAGCTCTAGTTCATGTAGTCGTTAATTCCTCGCGTAATTAATTAATTAATTAATTAGACTCGTGCTCCCGTTGGGGAGTCACGGAGCATTAACCCCGATGAATGGATGGATGGGTGCACACATTCCTACCGGTCTAATCTATCTACATTGGCTACATACTACATCCTCGCGTAAGCCAGCAATAATTTCCATGAACAAGGCTATATAGCGTATACACATTTCCATCTCCATATATATGTCTTTTTTCTTTAACTTTCTTTCTCTTTTCTCTTTTCCCCTTTGTATTGTATACTGGCCTGACTTATTCTTTTAGCCCCTTCGTGTATGTGTGTATGTATGCGTTCCCTCTTTTCCTTCTTAGTTTTGGTTGTTTGTGTTGGTCGTGGTGGTGTGTGTGTCTGTGTGTCTCTGTGTGTGTGTGTGTGTGTGTGCATGTGTGTTTTCAATCCCTATAAACCTTTCTTGTTACCCTCTGTACGTCTCCCTCCATGCAGGTCTACCTAGAGATAGCCACGCGGCTCCTTCGGCCTTCGCGTCTTTCCTCTCAGACAACTACGCTAGATTTGACGTCAACGACTATGGCTACTGCCAGGACTGAACTGAAAACCTTCAGCCTTCATGGACGATGTGTTTTTCGGCACGCACGCCTCGCTTGTTGACCTTTGCTCGCGGCCTCCTCTCCGGCCCACAACCACGGCCATATGCCAAATGGCACTCCTTCCAATAAACTGCTGACATGCAGCTTCTGCCAGGCATGACTCGCCTTCGGCTCCACTCAGCGCCTCGCCCTCTGCTCCCTCCTCCTCGGGCGCTCCGAGGCTTAGATCTGGGCTCCCCCCCCCACTGTCGCGACCGACGCCATCACTTCGCACCCTCCTTATAAGGAAGCGATCGAAGCTTTCGAGCAGCACGTGACTCCCCTCGCGCCGCAGATGTGGCAGCCATGGGCCATGGGCCGCACGCTGGCTGCCGAGCTCCCCACCACCTGCACCGCCACCTCCACCCTCCTCGCCTAGCTCCACCGCCACCACCGCCACCACCGACGACATCTGATGTGCACCGCCCAGCTCCGTGAGACCGTGATACCGGGCCAGCGCCTCAAGGACATCGCGCCATCCAGTGCCTCCAAAACACCGAAGGCCTCACCGCCATGCATGCAAGGCGGTGAACGGGACATTGCCGCCAAGCCAGCCGGCCTCGCTGGCCCGGCAGGCCGGCGATGGTCCTCCCCCCCAGACCTGGGCGGACATTCTGAAGCACCACACCACCTCCACCGCCCCCGCCGTCGCAGCACATCGGCAAGCAGCAGACGCTCGACCTCCGCGAGAAGGCCGAGCTCGACATTGAAGTGCAAAACGGCGCGAGAACGGTTTAAGAGTTAACGTCATCGTCAAGAACTTCGAGGTCGACCTGCTGGTGGAAGGTGAGAACTCCGTACGTGAAGCTTGCACAGGCGTTTGAGAACGAAATCCTTGGCCGCATGGGCCTCATTGGTGAGATCGATCAAGCTGGAGGCCCACCGCCTACCCCGCTTGCGGGGTAAGCTGGTGGGATCGACCGCCTCCGCTGCTGCTCATCTTTGTGAGAACCCGGCGGACAAGATTTCGTTCCTCAGACGCCGCAAGCGGCTCGAGAGGACTTACTACACCTCAAGGACGACGACTTGACGTACCCTGGCGCAGCAACCACGTCGACGGGAGCTATGGCCGACCTACCTCCAGCTCCGGCAGACCGTGGTGGGGAAGTCGGTGTACTGGAAGGGCGGGGCGGCCATCTAGATACGTTGGCCACACGCCCTGGCAAGCGACCCCTGCTGCATGCCCCAGCACCGGCTCAGCAACCCCAGCCTAGGGGACTGATAGCAGAAGTGTATAATAGTCCGGGTTGGTCAGTACGCCGTACGGAGCCGCAAAAATACGGGAAAACGTACACTGAAGGCCTCCGCCGTATATACGCGTACTTTACTTCAGAATACGCGGTTTGGACTTTTTTCGGGGGTACCAGCGGGCAGCGGGCACTGGCGCGGTGCCCAGGTTCTGGGCGCGGCGCGTTCACTGCACATTTGAGATTTTTACTACTAGAAGTAGATGCGTACAGTTCTTTCCATAAAGCGCAAGCCTTGCAAAATCTTTGGCCGGTAGGAGACAGCTAGGACTAGGTACATACATAACGCATAATGCCAGCAAATGCCAGCTGTGCTACTGACGGTGTAATGCAATATAGCGACGACGAGGCCAGTGCGACTGTGCGATAGTGTGCAGCCATTTTCGATTTGCAGCCATGCCGAAGAAAGGGCCTGAATGGGATTTCGTTGTCGAGAAGAAAGAAGCAGTCACAGATGCTGTTAGTAACACAACGCAGTATGTGTCGAGGATGTTCTGCTCATTTTGCAACAAGAACTTCTCCTACAAGGCGGGGCCAATCAGCGTATTCCGAGTCCGTGCACACTTTGCCGGAATCGCAGGGGAAGGGATGTTACCCTGCGACAAAATTCCACCGAATATCCGGAGCAGGTTTCTCAGGATTGCTAACAACAAGTTGCAGAAGTCAGACGCCAAGAAGCAGCACAATTTGAACAGGGCAATGGCGGAGATGGGAGGGGCTGCGCCGGCTGATCATGACTTGTCGTCGGTTCCCAGCAAAGGCCAGCTGAGCATCACCAAATGGCTGGTTCCCGTCGACGAGAAAGGTGTCCAGCTGCTGGCTACCGAATTTTTTATCGAGAACGGCATTGCCTTCAATGCGGCTGAGAGCGCCTCTTTCAAGCAGATGGTGGCCGGCATGATCCACTAGTACAAAGCAGGGCACGCCACCCCTCCTTCTCGGAGTTGTGTCTTATGTTCTCTCATGCATTACATAGAGTGGATGGCTTTCCTTACAATCAATTTATTAATTGATTCCTTACTATTCCCGTTGCAGCCTGCTCCCCCCTGCATTTAACAAATCATAATCAGATAGGATTCCAGGGCATAATTAAATGGAAGATGTTAATAAATAAGCATATACACCAATTTCAGTTGCAATAACTGCATGACCATCATCAAGGAGCGTGCTAATTGGGTGACTGACAATTGGACCACAAAAACTGTCGCGTATTTTACCGCCACGTATTTTACACCCCCCACGT
The DNA here is from genome assembly GCA_009746045.1 of Mesostigma viride. Lineage (NCBI taxonomy): Eukaryota > Viridiplantae > Streptophyta > Mesostigmatophyceae > Mesostigmatales > Mesostigmataceae > Mesostigma > Mesostigma viride. The sequence goes on along the minus strand of RPFO01000253.1, from coordinate 528,958 downwards.
ATAATACGCGTATTTTAGGTCCGCGTATTATACCCCGTACCCGTATTTGCCAACCCGGATAATAGTAAGGCTTAGCCAACGTGGCCTTGTACATACATGTACGCCTATTATGGGCTTCAGACCAGTTGATGAATCAGCACTACTTAGCCATGTACACGTGTGCCTATGATGGGCTCCACCACACCAGATGACGCATAGCATTTATTATTTAGTCATGCTTTGCCTGGGCATGCAGAGAGTCGCTCTCTGCTGAGATGCCATGCCCTAGCCATATTGTTTAGCCATGGTCATCTTCCACCCTATATGTCCGCACCTTAGCTGCTGGAACATGTGCATAGTGGTGCAGGCGCGCACTTTGTGCACCCGGCCAGATCGAGCTTGTGTAGTTTACAACCTACCCTTGCAGGAAGTAGCCCAGAATGTATTAAAAGCCATGTGCCCCCTCTCAGGGATATGTGCTACATGTACTCCCATGCAAGGGAGATATATGTTTCAATTTAATTTGATTTTTTTAACCCGTGTTTTTTAATTAGAACGCGATATATCAGGCGATGGTGATAGGGGCCTCCAGTAAACCACCGCTGCCGCGCCTGCTCGACGGGACGGAGGTCCCGTTCCGCGACCGCTTCAAGCTGCTGGGGAGCTGGCTTCCTGACACCGACGACGATGTGGACACCCGCATCGCCCTCGCCTGGGCCAAGCTCCGTTCGCTCACACCTTACTGGCGCTCGAAGAGCCTGGACGGGCACCGCAAACGCATGCTCTTCAAGGTCCTCGTCCTCACGGTGCTCACGTATGGCGCCGAGGCGTGGACCCTCCCACCCAAACTGGCAGCTCGGCTCGACGGCACAGTTTACAGGATGCTCCGGCAGGTCCTTAACGTAGGTTTTTCCGAGCGTCCGTCATCAGAGTCTTTGTATCATGGCATGCCTCGTGTTTCGGACGAGATTAGGCAGCGTAGGATAGCATTTGTAGGACACCTTGCCCGCACTAGCCAGGTCGACACCACCCTTGGTCTGGCCGGCCCCCAGCGGCTTGGCCAGCCAGGGCGGCATATTCTGACCTGGCCTGGCCCCGCGGACATTCCCAAAAGGGTAGGGAAACCTGTCACCAACTACGTTCAGATGTTGCTGGACGACCTAGTGGTCCCAGCCCAGTTTGAGCACCGCATACACTCTCTCTCCCGTCTTTGGACTGTCATGCAGGACAAGACGCGGTGGAAGAAGATTGTCAAGGCGCACACGCCCGACCCTGTGGGCAAGCCACCTCCCCCCAAGCGGAGGAGGCGTTTTGATGAGTAGTGTAGTTAGGATTTTCTAGATAGCCTAGCGTTAGTATAGTTCGATTACGCGGCTTCCTCCACCCCATCCATCATGGAATATGTGCTACATGACCTCCCCACGGAGGCATGTTATAATTTAATTTAATTTTTAATATCGCGTTGTAAGCTTTTTTTAGAACGGGTATCTAGCACCTAAGGAAATTATTTTTTCATGGTCATGTATATACTTTCCTGAAAGCCCATAAATCAAAGTTTTTTTTGAGCTACTCAGACCTACAACATGCTGTAATTCATTAGAGAGATACACTGGTTTGAATACAGGGGGGTCTGACCATGACCGCGATTTGTTGACGTACCCTAGGTCACAAGTCATGTGCTTATTCACAAATGGTTCATGAAAAAAATCTGGCTTCTTGCACGAGCTATGGGCAACATATGCAGGCTTTGTTTGTGGAACAAAACTCAGGCCCATCCATTGGGCCACTGGAGCTATTTTTGATTAGCATCACAAACACAACGCAGTACAACGCAGTGGGAAAAATGAGAGCCCTTCTTCACAACATGACGCAACGACGGCGAGCCCCATAAACGGGGCCATAGTGAGCTTGGAGGGTCAAAACGTTAAAAATAGGTGTTGTATAAGTGATACAGCATCAAACATGCATCAAACATCGATCATGACTGGATGACCTAATATGACTGAATCAGGCAGCCATAGCCAAAGCATCATCCACTCTCACAAAGTGTACGTTGAGCACATGCCTCGTGGGAACGGAGGTGCTGGGTTTTCAATATAACGCACGCGTGCAATACTGAAAGAAAGAGGCACGTGTGATGCAAGGCTTGGATAGGTTGAGTGATCCATGTCAGCTTACATGCAGGCAAAGATGACGCTGGAATGCATGCTAGCAAATGGTGGCAAGATGCTAACAACACATGATTATACACCATGATTATGGGCGCCTAGCTGATCTTCTTGCACAATCAACGCAGTATAAACCATCAACATCCAATCCTCACGATATATGCACGGCTTGACGACGTATACAGCACCTAAATACTGCACAACTGCAACCTGCTATGGCTGACATGCAAGCAACGTCGAGTAGGATGGCGGTCTTAGAGAGGCTGGGCAGAGGTCGGTAGAAATAAGTGGAAAACTGGCAGAAACTAGGTAGAAACACGATATACTTACGCATGCAAGCACTATTGAGCCGGTGGCAGAGGCCATTTCCAGGAAAATACAGCATACCGTAGCAATAGCCACGGCCACACGCCTTACGCTATTTGCAGGCACCATCATGCCCGGAGCTACCCAATAAAAGTCGATCTGCACAAATCTCGGTTTAGCCGAGATCGTCCGGGCGTTCGGAATGAATAAACATGTGGTAAGAAGTCGAAACACCATGGAAATACCAAGCATGGTGCCGCAACAGACCCGAGTCTTGACGTAATAATATGTATGCGGGTTTCCAGGGTTTCCGCATGAAAGTTGGGTGAGAAACTGGAAAAAACTACGTTTCCTTTGCCCCAGTACCTCAACAAACTCGTAGAAACCTAATTATCAACCTTTGAACGCATCATCATGGTCGTGCCACCCAACAGCCATGCACTGAAATTCGCGCGAAAACTGGCGAGATCTACCTGCCACCATCGCCGTCGTCTTCACCTTCGTCCCGCGAAAATGCCTGATTTCAGTGGTACATATTTGTTTGCAGCTGTCACAAAAAAAAATACAAAAATACCAGGATTTTTCTTGAATTCTATGAGATGTTCCTGACCTATGTTGAAAGTTTCAGTCCAAAAATCGCATGTTTAATAGATTTGCCACGTGTCAGATTACAACGCGATACATCGCGTTGTAACCCTACAACGCGATGTATAGCGTTGTAAAAAAACACGGGTTAATTAATCCTCTATACTGACATGAGAAAGGCAGGCCAGAATTGCACACGCATGGAAAGGCCGGGCGCGTGCATCACACATGTGCAGGCCTAAATGTAAGCTTACACTGTAAAATACGGGATCCAAAAGCAAATAAAGCTACAGGAATTTTTATGGAGGGAAATACGTTCATTAAATAATTAAACTCATGCTCCCATTAGGGCCCGTTAAATATGTCAACTGGTATCTTATATCAGTAGCTTATAAAACTCGACCATCATGGCCACAGACAGGCATCCATTCATCCCGACAAAAGTTTCACAGGCCGCCCCCCCCGCCTGCTGATAAGAAGAGAAAAAGCCAGCAACCTTGTAGATCACGACCACCCGCCGCCATTACAAAACAAACTAATATCTTCTCCAACATTCGAGCATTGTTTCTGCCTTTCGCATGCTAGACTTGTCACTTTTTGCCTCAACGGAGTCGCCATGGCCACTTGCGCCAGGGCCTCATCAGTTATAATCAAGAGACACCAGTACACGGACACTGCCACATAACACACAGACTATAAATTAATAGTCTGTGTACTTAAGTACCTTATGCTTGACGTCATGCATCGTCGCATGGCAGCCAATTCGACGATGATCCACTATAACAAGGGCCCCCATGGGCCATGACCTGCTGCGCGTGTGTGCATTACTAACATATGAGGCAGCACAACGTATACCAGCCATATGCTCACTAAGGATACTCCCATGCACCAGCTCGTCTCCATATGGAGAGCATGGCCATGCCTTGGGAAAATTAACCACGGCAACTGCCAGACCAGGGGCCGAGTAATATGCACTTTCCCAGCACAGTCTGCTTTTCAAAAGACCTTCATCACCAGAACCAGCTTAGTATCATATGGTAAAAACGGCGGCCAGGCAACGTATGATTAATCTGGGTCCTGCTGGTAGATATCCCACCAGGCATCATGCAGAGGCCTTGTGCGCGTTGTCTAGCCACGTCACGATTTGGGACTGAGCGTTAGGGCTGCATGGCATTGTCACACCCACGCACGGACGCACACATACACATTGAAAGGATAGTGAGAAAGCGAAATAAAAGAACAGAAAGGAACGCGGAGAGTCGTCTGTGCAGGCTGCCCCGCACAGGCATTGACAGTTCATAATGTTTGCAGTCACCCTGGCGGAGTATCAGAGTTCCCCAAACCCTGGAACTTACTTTTTGATACCCGCAAGGGGGGATGCGCATTACTTGCGTCATCAGAGCAGAAAGAAAAAGACGATCCAACTGAACCGCACGAAAGTAAAAGTGCGGATCATAGAGTTTACTAGCAAGGCGTAAGCACGAAGAGCTGGCCAGCTTGGCATTGCTTGCAACTCTGAAGAATGCTGTGCCCTCCTTGACCGGTGTGTTGGTTTGCATTCTATGGAGGCAGCCATGCTTCTGCATGCCCACTTCTGCCAATGGCTACATCAAGAGCGACACGGATGGCAGCAGTAGCAGCCACATAAAATCTCAGCTCGGGCTTACGCCGTGTTACTTCCGTGCCTAAAAACCACAGCAGAATGCTGGGCAGTCTACCACTAACTAAAGAAATACCGTGGGAGGAGCCCACACAGTCGCTGTGCTGAGCCTGACGTGGACTTGCTGAACAAAACGATACCGTCTGAGCCAGCATTTCACCACCTAAACAACCATGTAAAAATGAGCATGTGTATAACCCCCTTCAACTGCGGAGAAGGTGCACACCACAGATTGCAGGTGGCGGTAACAACCAGGTGGCGCGCACGGATGAACCGGACCACCATGCATGGACGGACTTACCATGCCATGAACCTGCCATGCTCGCCTTCGAGCCACAAGACTTGCGCGTGTGTACCCGTCAAAATTCTGCGCCCATGCCACAATGGAAGGCAGCAAGACATCCGAACCACACGTATAAACGGTATAGGATTCGCCAGCAGTCAGAAGCTGGCCAAAGCAAAGGGGAGCCAAAAACACGCACAGACACACACCTACACACAACTACACACACACACACCAACACACACAGCACCACACACATACACACACACGCACACACACACACACACAACCACCCACATACGCACAGACACCCACCCACACACAGCCACACACACAGACACACACAGCCACACCTACACACACAATAAAATAAAGCACATACACAACAGCTTGCCTATTATCCTTGCCATAACCTAGTTCTTATGACTGGTGGCCAAACCTTCACGTCCAGGTGAGCCAGTCTCCATGCTACTACAGCAGCAGGCCACGCCATCCCTTGCCTAACATATTGTGCTACTCATGTTGCCAACACTCATCCTTGCACAAAGCCAGCTTTGACTCCTTTCCATCCTATGGTGAAGACCTCAGCTTTCCTGGGCAGCGGGCGTTTCCATTTCTTGGGCAGTTGAGTACACTGCCTTAGTAATAGAGTGTTAGCAGCAGTATTAGTACTAGCAGCAGCACTAGCAGTAGTAGTAATGGCAGTAGGTAGTACGAGTACTGGCACTGTTAAACAAATCGTCACGCACTTTGACACATGGTCCACAGGCACGATCGTGTCCTTGGCCGACAGAACCACCAGCGTCTTTGCGGGCAGCTCGTCGCGCCACAGGTTGAAGTGGTACCTGCGTGGTAAGTCCAGCGGCCGAGTGTAAGTCGAATCACAGCCACAGTGGCTTATAAGGCAAAGAGTATGGCATCATTTCAGCCTCGATAAGAGCCCGTTGTGCATGTACAGGAGCCCAGGCTGAAGGCTGCTAGGAAAAGGCTGCCAATATGCGCAAGGTAGCACGTACGCTACCCCATGGAAATGGAAGGTTCGAGCAGCTCATTGTGGTGATTTGTCAATTGCTACGGGATACGTGACTGAAACAGGCTCGTTGATGATACATGTTGGCAGGGCATGCAGGCCGTTGTCAGCAACGCGTTGATTTCCTCCAAGACAACTGTTTACGTTTTTTGTGAGACAGCTCGGAGGCATCCATTGTCTGTTTGCAGTAGGCAAACCGTCATAAATTACGTTGCTGCAGCCGCCCCCCTACCTTGCTCGCTTGGCAGAAACATCCGTCAGCCCTGGAGCCAAATGCTGGGGTAGGCATGCATGCGTTTAGACCAGAGAGCAGGAGTACCACCCTCATGACTTCACATGCACGCTGAGAACCACGATTCCCTTTTTTTTTAGATAGGTATATCTCACATATAATAGTTATCCTTCCTTGGTTTACCATAGACAGGTTCATAAATGGAAGCTGATTAGGAAGGCGAACCCCTGGTGTGCCAGAAACCTCTGGCCAGCTAAGCTGCCCTGAGCAGCCGCAATCTGCCAGCTGGCACTGCCACCGGCCTACCCACGCACCACTGGAAGTCCCGGCACAGCGTCGTGGCCACTTGCAGCTCCCTCGCCACCAAGAAGTAGCGGATGCAGGATAAAAAGGGGTTGCTGAGGCGCCAGTGGATACATGGGTGTGGACGCAGCGGCAGGCATATGAAGGGACATGCACGCATGAGTGACCGGGTCAGTGTAGAAACGCGAGGATGGCCACCCAGACCAGGGGGGGTGAACGAATGAATGGGTGCAAAGATGAATGGCTGAATAGATCATGGATTAAAAAGATTTCAAACTTTGGACGGAAAAATGGTGACGGGTAGACGGATGGAGACACAGCGGTGGGCACAATTATGGATTATTCTGTCTACATCAAAGGACACATTCCCAGCCAATGGGCAGGTGAAAGGAGCAAAACATAAGGCACATGTCAGGCGAGGCACTTCTCATGCGTGACGCTGTTCAATAGCCGCAACGGAATCACACTCAGGATTCAGTAGTAGTACGACAGGGTCAAACAGGGCACTGGCATTCATGCTCCTGCCTCCTTGAGTGTCACACCAAGCAACATTACTGTCCAACTAAAAGGACTTTATTTTCCAACATGATTTTATGTCCATCGTACGTGTACATTGAACGTGAGAAAAAGTTAAACCCCCTACCCCTAGTATGCAATAGCCTCTTACTCCCCTACCCCCCTACCTCCCTACCCAACACTACCCCTAGTACATCCCGCCATTGCCACACCAAGCGATGACATGCATAATTCTCTTTCAAACCGCCTACCATGGCTCATGCACGCACTAACCCATAAAGAATGCCAGCTCACAGCCACCACATACCAGTAGACAATCGCGGTGATGATCTCAGGCGTGTACAGGCCAAAGCACACCGGGTCGATCAGCGTGGCCGAGAGAACCTTGGAGGGGAACTTCTTGCACAGCTGGCGGGGAAGAGGCGATGACAGGGTCATCAACGATAAAATATTTTATCAGCACAATCTTAAAGGCGTATCATCTGAATCTTCATGATAAACATCATATAGAATCCTTACGTGTGGGTAGGTGAACACTTTTGATCATTTGGTAACCCTGGTGTAACACATCCCCCAAAGGGTGGGAGATCTGTACAGCAAAATTGGCACAACGGTCACCAGTCATGACCACAACCGTATAGCCACGCGGATGTGTACCAAATGACCACAACTACACACATGAAAGAACGCCACTACCAAATGATCATCACGGGCTTAAAAATTTCAACTTTTCTCAGGACGTTTCACAGAGAAAAGACAGGGCATTCGGTCCTCAACTATCCCACCTCTTATCGTTCATAAAAAGAAAAGAGGGAGGGAGGGAGGGAGGGAGGGAGGGAGGGAGGGAGGGAGGGAGGGAGGGAGGGAGGGAGGGAGGGAGGGAGGGAGGAGGGAGGGAGGGAGGGAGGGAGGGAGGGAGGGAGGGAGGGAGGGAGGGAGGGAGGGAGGGAGGGAGGGAGGGAGGGAGGGAGGGAGGGAGGGAGGGAGGGAGGGAGGGAGGGAGGGAGGGAGGGAGGGAGGGAGGGGAGGGAGGGAGGGAGGGAGGGAGGGAGGGAGGGAGGGAGGGAGGGAGGGAGAGGGAGGGAGGGAGGGAGGGAGGGGGAGGAGGGAGGGAGGGAGGGAGGGAGGGAGGGAGGAGGGAGGAGGGAGGGAGGGAGGGAGGACGGAGGGACGGACGGAGGGAGGGAGGGAGGGGAGGGAGGAGGGAGGGAGGGAGGGAGGGAGGGAGGGAGGGAGGAGGAGGGAGGGAGGGAGGGAGGGAGGGAGGGAGGAGGGAGGGAGGGAGGGAGGGAGGGAGGAGGGAGGGAGGGAGGGAGGGAGGGAGGGAGGGAGGGAGGGAGGGAGGAGGGAGGGAGGAGGGAGGGAGGGAGGAGCGAGAGCGAGATTGAGAGCGAGATTGAGAGCGAGAGCGCGGGCGGGCGCGGGCGCGGGGAGGGCGAGGGCGAGGGCGGGAGGGCGAGGCGAGGGCGAGGGCGAGGGCGAGGGCAGGGGAGGGCGAGGCGAGGGCGAGGGCGAGCGAGGGAGCAGAGCGAGGGCGAGGGCGAGGCGAGGGCGAGGCGAGGCGGCGAGGGCGAGGGCGAGGGCGAGGCGAGGCGAGGCGAGGGCGAGAGGGCTTGAGGGCGAGGCGAGGCCAGGGCCAGGGCGAGGGCTAGAGGGCGAGGCGAGGGCGAGGCGAGGCAGAGGGCGAGAGGGCGAGGGCGAGGCGAGGGCGAGGGCGAGGGAGGGCGAGCGAGGGCGAGGGCGAGGGCGAGGGGCGCGAGGCGGAGGGCGAGGCGAGGGCAGGCCGAGGGCGAGGGCGAGGCGAGGGCGAGGCGCGGACGGGCATGCTTGAGGGCGAGGGCGGGCGACGGAGAGGGCGGAGGCGAGGGCGAGGGCGAGGGCGAGGGCGAGGGCGAGGGCGAGGGCGAGAGGGCGAGGGCGAGGCGCGGGCGCCGGGCGAGGCGAGGGCGAGAGCGGCGAGCGAGGGCCAGAGGGCGAGGGCCGGCGAGGCGGAGGGCGAGGGCGAGGGCGAGGCGCGAGGGCGAGCGCGAGGCGAGGCGGAGGCGAGGCGAGGCAGAGGGCGAGGCGAGGCGAGGGCGAGGGCGAGGGCGAGGGCGAGAGGGCGAGGGCGAGGGCGAGGGCGAGAGCGAGGGCGAGAGAGAGAGCGAGAGCGAGAGCGAGAGCGAGAGCGAGAGCGAGAGCGAGAGCGAGAGCGAGAGCGAGAGCGAGAGCGACAGCGAGAGCGAGAGCGAGAGCGAGAGACAGAGAGACAGAGAGAGAGGGAGAGAGAGAGAGAGAGAGAGAGAGAGAGAGAGAGAGAGAGAGAGAGAGAAGAGAGAGAGAGAGAGAGAGAGAGAGAGAGAGAGAGAGAGAGAAAGAGAGAGAGAGAGAGACAGAGAGAGAGAGAGAGAGAGAGAGAGAGAGAGAGAGAGAGAGAGAGAGAGAGAGAGAGAGAGAGAGAGAGAGAGAGAGAGAGAGAGAGAGAGAGAGAGAGAGAGAGAGAGAGAGAGAGAGAGAGAGAGAGAGAGTGCAATGTGGCATGCAGGAATCGAGCCCACTGACCCTGGCCAGCAGGAATGTGCCGAATGAGTGCCCGATGAAGTGCGCCCCGTCAATGCCATGCAGGTCCAACACCGCGGCCAGCTGGTCCGCCTGGTGACACCGGCCAGCAAACATAGCAAAAACAGCAGTGTCAGAAACGGCAGTGGCAACACTAAAACAAAATTATAAAAAAGTATAAAGCAAACAGTAAGATCAAGTAAACAAACATATCATATTAGGACTGTTCAGGATAGTGTGTTTGCCAAGCATAACAAGCACCATATCATGTGCACATGTCCATTTCGTGTCCGCAAGAAGTATCGGGAAACGAACAATGGCCAGACACACAAAAATAACCAGTCGAAGGCAGAACAGACCAACAAGGCTCATATTGTGCAGAAAACTATGGGGCATGGATGATGGCAGGGCAAAGAAGATGCGGCTGCATCCGCAAAGGTAATGCCCGGTGTGAATCCTCGTCCTCCCAACCACTTGCGAGCAAACATGCTAGGTAGAACCAGGCACAGGCGCATGAAAACCCCATATGCTAAAGCATGAAACCGTCTACACAAAGAATGCTATGCTGCCAATCAGAAACTCTAGGTGCATCAGGGCGTGCAAGGCCGCTGGCAGTAGATGGTGGATAGTGTGGCAACAAAATAAACACAGCTGGCACAAAATATATTATGCCTGAATGCAGGCCACTCTGGGCGCCAGAACCTATCCCGGGAAAGTACCTATGTGCTGTTGTTGCTGGGCAAGTTCCTGCTCACAGGGCAAGAAACCTGTCGATTGCTAATGAAACCCAATGCCCTTTCTCTTTCCAGCAGCAGTGCACTGTAGCAGTCAATACATTCAGCGACCTGATGACAACAAGCGCTGTTAGCTAGTCACGTAGCCCCTGTCCTGAAAGGAAGGATACAATACTGTTCAGCAACTTGAACGACAGATTGAATTGACAGCATAAAAAAAGAGCTGCTGATCTTAAGTCCTTTCCAGTGTCATCAAAGATTTTCCTTTCTTCTCTTCCTCGCGGCCGCAACAATTTCCTACACGAAACGCCGCTATCCTATTCTCCTTCTCTGTGCACAATTGAAGTGTCCATCACCCTTCCAGCGAGCCACCCACCAGCTGCTTCAGCGTTGGTGCCTTCCTCCCCCACAGCCGGTGCGAGACGTTTGGCATGTCCACCAGCAGCGCCACGGTGCTGTCGTTGCGGTGCACCACCCGATCAGCTGTTGGGTTGCCCGACTCTGTTTTCTTGTGCGTCGAAGTACCTATCTTGGTGCGACGGAAGTGCAGCATGTTGGCGAGGAAGGGCAAGTAGAGGCCCAGGCCGAGTCCCAGCCCATGCACAAACACCTGCGCAACTGCACCCTGCCTGACCTGTTCTACCTGAGACTCAGCGCAGGAAACCTCGCATTTAATAGGTGTCACAGGCGGAGAGGTCTCGCCGCATGCTGCCGTCAGCGCCGCAATGTCCGCCGTCACCTTGGTATCTGCGTCGAGGCCGTTGATACGTGCCGTCGCGTTCTCTACTGCCCGCCGCACATTCACCACCCCGTTACATCCGTTCATGTGCTTGGCAACCTGTAGCACCAGCCAAGACACGATGAGGCATGCATCACATAGGGTCAAGCGTGGCAATAACCTGGTGGACATAGATTTCTTCGGGGCATGGGGAAGGAGGGTCTTGGGGTGCACATAGGGAAATACAGAGAAGAAAAAAAAGGACTTGGGGGGGGGGGGGGCGGGGGGGGGGGGAAGTAATCATTGTGCTCAGCAGCACAGCTGCTGAGACATGCATGCACAGCCATAGATGTAATGCAAAATAGTTGCCACCAAATGTGTGTGTGCAATCAACTCTGGCAAGTGCAGGATTTACAAAGCATTAATAAAGTCAAGCTTCTGGCGAAAAAAGCTTGTGACCGGTCCGTGGAACAGAGCCTACAAATATAGCTACCCGGCATGCATGCCAAAAGCGCATACAAACACTGGATAAGATAACACTCATGACATGCTGCCAACAACAGACATGCACAAGGCTAGCAAGCCGTCAAGTGACTGATCTGCACTGCACCTGTATAAAACGTGGGTGTAAACAAATCTGACAGAAGGAACTAATAAAAAACACTTTGGGTCTATACCACCATGCCCAGGGCATCCCGATGCTCGATGGTTTCTCACCTTTGCTTTCGCAGGGTCCTGTGCTGTGACGCTAGGCATCCGCAGCCAGTAGTCAAAGGCGGCGCCTTGGTACCTGTGGCCATGGAGGGAGTATTGGTGGGATCCCCATGTGATTGCCTTGCCATTAGGCCAAAATAACATGATCAGCTAGAATGAGTCCCATCCATGAAAGGTTTCAGAGCTGTTATACTAAGCTCGAAAAAAAGAATATCCACCCCTTGTTAAAAGATGCTATTATGTACGTGACCACAATATGCTGCATGGCCAACCTTGGCCTGAAACTTGAGTCTTAACAGCCTGGCTGTCACAACTTTAACACAAGGGCACTTTATCCGAAAAGAATAGCCATCACGCTCCTATGATGCACACGATAGGTGGACACAAGAATGTTCCATAAAAGTGCAAGGCGATTTCCACCACGTGCGCCCTCAAAACCTGTGGCTGTTTATACAACCCTAACCTCTAAACTGCATTGTACAGTTGAACAACATTAACGGTCAGACCTCCCCAGAGAGCCATATCAGGCAAGGTGATCCATGAGCTTCCAAATATTCTATTTTAGATTTATTATTAGATTATTATTACAGATATATAATAATATAATAGATTTATTATATTATTATTATAGATAGTAAGGAAACACTGCATGGGCTCATAACCATACCCATGGCGCCTCCATGGTTGAGGAACATGGAAGACCCTTCCCCCTGCTTCTCCCCATGCCCCAAGGTAGTGGCCACCACCAGGTTCCATGTTTCGTCTCATGAGCAAGTGCTCCACTACAACCTTGTACAGCATTGCGCCATTTTGTATCGCCACATTGCGTCTTACTGCAGTATGGGTTCCTGAACAACCTACTGACGTGTGAATGCCTCAGCAGCTATCACGCCTGGTCAAAACCAGCGCAAATTACAACATGCTCTCCTGTCCTCCCTTGGTCAGCAGCCTAGTTGGCTAGAATGTGCCATGTGACGGCAAAGCGCGAACCAACCATGACAGGACAAGGCAGCACATGGCCATTCCTTCGAATCGTACCTTGTGAACCCAAGACAGCGCAGGATCAAGCCCGCCAGAAAGTGCATGCCCTCCACCCTGCAGGGTGGAAGCAGTGCAACAAGCATCACCCGGTTGTGCCGGTGCAGTTTAAGCGGCGAAGAGACCACAGCCTTTCCAGATGCTGACCGGTAAATGCCTGTTCAGCTGCATCCATATTCCATGGTGAGAACGGACAAGGGCAAGATGGCTCATGGTTTTGAATCTCATCCATGTCCAGAAAAACATTCCCCCAGTATTTATACCCTTTGCATCTTTCAAAAGGTCCTTCCCTAGCGTATGCTACACGAGACACTGAGCCATGTTGTGTGTGTGCATGACCCGTTTTGCATGATGGGTGTGCGCGTTGAAGACATTTTCATGACACGAAGCCCACCGCCTGGCTTCCGCAACATACCAAAAGGCAGAAAATTCAAGATAGCATCCATCACCATTCGGCATGTGGCTGCGACTCCTTAGGAAGACACAAGGTTCATGCACGATACACATGAGGAAGCCTTTTTTTTTCCCAATCACTGACAATGCAGCGCTCTGCACACATCCTCCTCGCGTGGCAAACGGCACCAACAGCCCGGTGCTGGCAAGCAGGTTTCTGGCAACTGTTCTTGTGTGAGCAAAACGGGTTTCCTTACCACAAGTAGAGAGCCAGGGGCCGGTGCACCGCCCGAAGCCGTTGGCCGATGTGGTCCCTGTAGGCCAGGCCCTTGGTGTACCCAGGTGGGAAAGAGATGCCCCACGTGCTCTCCTGCAGTTGGATGAAGTCTGCCATCAGTGAAAAGTGATGGTGCGGCAAGGCGTAACAGGAGAAAAACAGCGGGAGTAGAGTGGGTGTCAATCAGAACCACCACGGACAATGTCAACTCGTATGATTTCCCAACATTTAGTCAAGGAGTTTGTGCATTGGCAGGTGGTTAAGGAACCAGCCAGCCTTTTGGTAGTAAATGATAGACGCCCGCCCAATTTCAATCACAGACTTTTTCCTAAACACGATCACCAGAGATGGCTATGTTGCTGACTATAAAACTCCCACATGGCATTACCTACCACAGAAACACAGTCAAGTTGTGCACCTGGCAGGGCAGACCTCGTAATTAATACTACTACTACTACAAGAAAACTAGCGCAAGAAACACTAAAAAGAAAACCACTCATGTCCAGCTATGCCCTGTATTCTACTCCAGTGTTGATGAGTAACAGCCAAAACAGCTGCTCACTCACCCTTGAGCATCTTTAACTGGGTGGGTGACAGCTTAGAAGGCTTCCTGTCATTACCGAGAACAGTAGATACCAGAGGATAACAAATGTGTAAAGAACAACCACAGTAAGTAATGTAGCAACAACCACACAGGTCAGAACAGAAGAGCGCATATGGTAGACATCATAGAAAAGCAACTTATAAGGTAAAGATCAAGCTAGTTCAAATCCAAGAATGTGAAGGTTCTGCCTATCTGAAAATCCTGATTCCATCAGATACCGCATATGCAAAATGCTTGCCATTCCAGCAGTTCACATGCCTCCTTTTCCTCGCTGGTCACCCTACTGCTCCCTTTTCCTCTGCCTCAGCTACTTAGCTGGCCTGTGGAAGGAGCACACACTGTGTTCGATCATAACGACTTGCCCGCAGAATGAGCATAGATTCCAAATTACTGTACCACTAGCCCATGGAAGGGCACACATTTGTGCTAGTTTGACAAAATATGCCCATGGAAGAAGCACAAATATTGTTTGACTAGGAAAACTTGCACAAGCTTTTTGGGCGAAACTTGCCCCTGGAAGAGGCATACATTTTATTTGACTAAAACAACCTGCACAAATTTTGTTGGATTGGACAAAACAACTTGCCCGTGGAAGAAGCACATGGCCAGCAGCTCCAGCATGTTGTCATGCCGGATGAGCCCCCAGGGCGCATCGTAGAACCACCCACAGATCAGGCGACGCACGTCGAGCTCCTTCCTGCGCCGCAGTATAAAAGCGTATGCAATGTATATAGAATCCATAATAATGGTTCACGGAAATCAACAGATCATGCATGAGGGGGAAATGGCTTACACAAGAAACTCAATGAGCATATTCCCAACAGTTCAAAGGCGAAGTATGCGATCATCCTGTACATGCAAAGAATGCAAAGCCCCTTACATAAAAGGCAATTGTATTCATTTAGCAAGGGAAATCAAGAGCTGCACATCTCTCCTGAACACCAGCAAAAAAGAGCTGGCAAAGTGGCGAAAAACAGACAGCCAAGTCCAGCAGCAAAAACAACTTCACATCCAGGCAAATGCTGGCTTCCAAATCTGGGTAGGAAACATGATGTACTGCAGGATACAGCACCTCCTGGCCATTCACAACAACCTCCTGGCCATGGCTGTTGCAGGATACAGGCAGCAAATCTCTTTATTCCAGCCATCTCACCTATTTTATGTTACGTTTAACCAATAACTAAGTGATAGGCATTGCAGGTCTAAGGACCCAGTTTAAAATTTTTTGCCGTGTACTCCCTTCAGAGACAAAATAAGAAACAGCTAGGGTCGGCGGCCCATGGATTAATGGATGGATTAACCGTGGTCAAAGGCTTGATTCATTAGGTAGCTCCAAATGCAACCGACAAGCCTAAGATCTGTTGCAGCCAGATGCATGCCCATGCCAGCAGCAGTCACTGATGCATCACTTCAGCCTATGTGCATGAATATTTAGCCTCCACAGCTGTTTTGCTTTGCCATGCCATGCAATGCCATGCTGCAATCCTCAGCAGAGAGCACCAGTCACACCTAGGCAGCCACACTGGCCAACATACCCATCCTCAATGATGGCTTGGATGACCTTCTTGAAGTCCTCCATGTCATCATCATCCACCACGATGTTGCTCATGCCGTTGGCTTCCTTCCATTTTATGATAAAGCAGAGGAAGAAAACCGCCTGCAAAGTACGCCCAGATGTGGGTGCAGGCCATGGCACACATGTTGTGAAGGAATGAAAGCAGTGGTCGATAATGCAAAAATCTTCGTCATCGATGTGAAATTCATGGTCATCAAGCGCTGCTGATTTACACCTGTTTACAGAAGCATCTCTATGGAAGGATGCCTGTCATCGAGCTGGACTTGCCAAGTGGGAAGCTGTTGTATGACAAAGCTTTACCTCCAGGCCATATGGATGTGTTGACTCCTAGGTAATCCATACAGTCTGAGCTTCTTAATCAAATGCATGTTCCTCAAAGACCAATGTTTTGGCTTGCCTGGCCAAAATGCTGATTTTGTGCTAACTGCCAATGTCAACGTGAGTTGAAACGTTAAGCTCGCGAATGGGAACGTGTGGTACACATGAGTGCCAACAATGCAGTCCTTAACATGCAGAGTAGCACAGAAAAAGGTCATGTTGGAAGACCTAGCATGCATGAGTTCATCTTCGTCATTGCTTGCACAAACGGAAGATCTATACCCCTCTAAACCAAACCCCTAGCCTACTCCATGTACTCTATTTAGGTGTACTTAATTTTGCAAACCATAAATGTGGAACATGGGCGCCAGGAGAACGTCGTCAAAAGGCGACAATAAAGGGCAGGTGGTGGGCGAGCGTGCCCAGCCAAACGGCGCAACCACCAATTAGCCGAAGCAGTGTGCTTCTAAATCCATTTGCCGATGAAGAAATTAACTGCACGCATATAATATTACATAGGGTAGCAGGTCCGACAGTACCTCAATCACCATCCATGCTGCTAGACAGGAAGAAAGTGACAGGCTCGTCACGAGGTAGACGGCGGCAGCGGCGGGAGCGGAAAATATTATGCCGAGGACGATACCCCTGCAGGTGGGCCACAACAAGAATTATCAAACAAACTTGACTGACATGCGAATGCAACATGATGCTAAACGCCCCCTTTCGAGCCAGCAAAAGCGTAATTTAACTTGCGCCAGACATACTGGAGGAAGGGACAGTAAGAAAAGTACACAAAATCGTACTAGAGAAACACAGTCTGGCTGGTAAGCTCAAACATATATACTTACCAAAAGGCCATTTTGAGGGCCGGAGCTGGCGTTCTCTCCTAGCTAGCCAAAAGTAGGACCAAAGTTTTATAAGTAATATTACTCGAGGTACAAACGAATGCTCATCTTAACGCAAATCGGGATATCCACTAAGAATCGATGCGACTTTTTCCTTCTCATGTGACAAGGGTCCAACTTAAATTCCGTCTCCGCATCCTGAGCGTCATCATGCACGGCGTGCACCACGCAATTATTAATTTCAGCACCCTCCAACGGACACAAACGTCATGTTGCAAGTCGACTGAGAATATTGCGCTCTTCCTGCGATTACCGCTAACGACATGCTCGTTTGATGGGCGGGCGCCATCCGATTACGCTTGCTACGATTAGGAATGCCGTAATGTTGACCACCAGCTGGCCAGAGCGACCATTCTGAGAAATATGTGATGGCTACATGCACGCGAATTGAATAATTAAGGCGAATCGAGCAGGAGCCGAGGTGCACGAGGGGTTGGACACGTATCAGGTAACACGTTGCCATCAAATTTGTGAAAGTGCCAGTTCAGAGCAGCGCATAACTAGCAAAAAAGGATCCCCGATTCACGATAAGAGCATGATGGCCACAAAATGGACGTGCCTGGGGTTCAGTTCGTTCAGTTCAGTTCAGTTTATTCCCACGCCGTTTGTCCGACAGAGTTACATTAGTTGGGGAGTCACAGACTGGTCTTGCCTTATGGTAGTTAAATATACAACTAGGGTACTTGACCCCTGCAAAGGCTACCCCTCAGTGGACTGTGGGACACAGCAAGAACAACAACAACAAGCTACCCCTCTGCCACTGTGCATGCTGCCCAAGCTGCTGGCCATGATTGCCCAATGCCCATGTGCGGCGTGGGATTCAACTAACTAACTAACTAACTAACTAACTAACTAACTAACTAACTAACTAACTAACTAACTAACTAACTAACTAACTAACTAACTAACTAACTAACTAACTAACTAACTAACTAACTAACTAACTAACTAACTAACTGGATAACTAACTAACTAACTAACTGACTAACGAACGAACGAACGAACGATGAAAGCTTTGAATACGGATAGCTAAGTACGGCTAGATAACGCTTCGCGTAACAGACCAAGACGACCTCTACCCTTAATGCTGCTCGCCACTGTTTTAGTGTCGATTTCTCATTCTGCCCCCCGTCCAGTATCGCCATGGTTGTGCCATAATTAGAGAGTCCATCCATTGCAAGCAGAACCGGGCACAACGATCACAGCACGGGTTCTCGTCTATTCGACCGACACCAATAATTTACAGAGCATTTTGGCAAAAGGAAACGCACGTTTAGTGAGCAGATTAATTTTATGCACGTGCATTTCATCTAGGAAACCTCGACGAGTGGCATTCGTAACACTAAACAAAGCACCGGAACTAGGATTACAACCTGCAAGCCGCGTTGGTCATCGACGAGGAAGTCTGTCATGATATAGAATTTCGACCACACACTAACGCGTTGTCCAGGTTCCTGTTGATATAGTAAGAAATGTCTGGCTCGGCACTTATTGATCCAGAGGGAAATCCCCGCCTGGGAACAGTCCGAAAGTCACAAGAAAAGAATGTTATGCTGCTAAATCCAGAGCTCGGTCAGGCAAGTTGCCCCACCAGCCTTGCCTCCGTTTTGTGTCACAGCCAGGGGCTGCATACTACAAACGCAGACGTGGCCAGCCTCTTGCAATGTCTCCCGCCCAGCGTCCTGGCCGATCCCTTTGCCTTGAATATAGCTCAAGTTGGCGATGCATGGGTGGGCAGACTCACTGGTGTATACAACCTCATTGTTTAGCGTGAGGTCCATGGAATAAGCGGGGCTCAGACTTCATTTTTATACTGTCGACACCCTTTGGGGATTTGTTTGGGTAATCATTACATGGTCTCGATGACCTTGGTCATCCAGGCATTTGCGCCAACGAAGACAAACGCTTCCTGATGGTTTTGGATATTCACCCGACCCCAAATGGCTCCCACTACGCAGGTGAAGAGGCCAACACATAACCTTCCGGGTCCCAATTTCGTGTACGGCTTGGAAAAGAAGAAGGACGAGGAGGGCGTACGAGATTGTACGTGCTAGTGGGCCATTTCTTTGTAGTAACTCAAGCACATCAAGGTTGCATTGAGGAAAATCTTCAAATCAGGAACATGAGCCCTCTAGAGTGCATCATATCGGCAATGTCTGTCAATACCACGCCCCCCGAGTGAACATTTTACTGAAGTGCAGATCTTGTTTCAGGGTTTAGTATGGGTTCTGGCATGACACAAGGCCTAGCAGTGAGAATGCACAACAGCGTTCGTTCCAGGAGACCATGTGCGCTCACCTGGCACGAATGGGTAGGTCACTGTGTGCAATAGGTCAATGTAAACAGTAAACTGAGTTTGGCAAGTGCTGTTGCTATGCTATCCACCAGCACACTCGTGTGGATGAAAGAAAGCTGCACACTTCTACTGGGTGGTGGATACATGGTTTGTACTATGACACCCTGACTAGTGGTGGCCTGCCATTTTTTACCTGACATTTGCTGCCCCAACAGTGTCTTGGCTTGTAAGTGGCTGTACAGAAGCACTTTGTTTGACGTGAGCAGGAACGAGTTAGGTGTAGCGTTGGCCTGGTGTACGGCCAAGTGATAGGAAGAGTGCTGCTGGGAGAGATAAGGCAAGGGTGGCATCTGCATGGTTGAAGGCAGGGAACCCTTTTCGGTGAGGGGAAGGCAAGAGCATGGTCCAGTCATTAAAGCACGTGAATGCGGCACACACTGCATATGGTCCCTGCCTCGCTTGGTGGAGCCATGCGCATAGTATTGTTCCCTCCCGTGTACTGTGTGGCCTCATGTGTTGCAAGTGGTGCGCCTCTCTTGGTGTCGCATGTGCATCCCTTGTGAACTGGAGTCGGCATGCTGCCAAGAGCAGGCCTCACCCACGGTTTTCTGGCGTCCTTGCAATCCTCGCTACCCCCTCTGCCTGCTTAATTCAGTTCCTTGGTCCCATGGTATTGGTCAATGCCTGGCGTCAGGCCGTTCCAAGAGCTCGACTGCTGCGGATTTTTCACCGCATGGCACTGTAATCTGGTGGCCGATCCACGTGATTACTTGCCTTTGGCTCCCAGCTTTGCCCCTCTGGAGTGGTGCTTCTTATCCTCCCGCCTTTGTCACGATGGCTCCGTGGCGATCTTCATGTTGCATCCCTGCTCCGTGCACCTTACCCCCCGGTTGCCTCTCATGCTCCGCGCACCTTACCCCCTGGTGTCCATGCCCCTTACCCCCTTGTTGCCTCTCATGTTCCGTGCAGTGGCTGGCAAGTGGAAGGAGCATGAGCCGGGCCCGCAGAAACCTGCCGGCGCAAACTTTGTGGCGATGAACGCCACGGCTGTGAAGCAGTGAGTCTCGGTGCAATTTTTTGTTCCCGTGGTGGTATCACTTTGCGACAAATTATTTTGCGACCTCAAAACAAGGTAAAAGGTTAGATTTGCGAGGCAAAGCTATTTCAACACGGCGGTTGCGACGCGGCGCTTTCATAGTATAATCAAATGACATTAGTACAAAATATAGTACATGAGTTAAGTGGCATGTCTGCGAGCCAAAATAAAGCACATCAATAGAAGTTTGCGAGGTCGATTCGCAAAGTAATTGTCGCAAAGTGATTTTGACCACTATGGTACATAAGTGTGGGAATGTTGCGGATGTGTCTGGGTACCCCGGCCACCCTAACTCGCCAGCCCAGCCTTGCCATGTGGGGCAATGTCCCAGCCATGGCTGTATGGAAACCGCAAGGCAGATAGGTTCCAACCACAGCCATGGCAGCCTTGACGCCACATGCTTGGCATGGAACTCACTTTGGCCGGTGTTTCGCGCGCCCCACCGGCCACGGCCCCCTTGCCCTCTGCCCTCGTCTTCCTCCATGTGCTGTGTGTCCACACTGGGGACCATGCGTCCGCCTTCGGGAAACGCAGGGGGGCGGTGACGGCCGCGGAACAAAAGACGTTCCGCCAAACTCATGACATCAGAGTGACCCGGAAAGTGGGCGAGTCACAGGTGGGTAGCGCGGTAGCCACGGTGGCGTGCAGCGCAGGCACTGGTCCAACCAGCTTAGCCACTTAGCAAGTTTGCACGCTGGAGCCCTAAGCAAGCTCGCACGCTGGAGCCCTTGGCAAGCTCGCATGCTGGGGCCCTTCTCAAGCTCGCATGCTTGTGCCCTTCGCAAGCTCGCATGATTGAGCCCTTCAATCTCAAAGTCTGGTAGGTGTGGGTTGTCAAATCTTAGGAAGCCTAGAAGCTTTGGAGGCGACAGCTCTCTGATGGACTATACTTGGGAAAGGACAACCCAAGCAACCCATGTCCAACGCTTGCCTGCCGCCCTACCTTTGCATGATCCATGGCCATCACACGCCTGCCGAAATGTTCTTGCGACCCATGGCCAAATGCCAATGCATCCCACCTGCCTCACTGTGTGTGCCTGACATGTCCACGTTTACCTGCCTGCGGCACACGGTGTCACTTTGGTCCCCAGAAAGCCAAGAAGGACGCTCTGCCCTCGGACCACGACCCCGACTTTGTGTACGGGCGACCCTCCAACGCGCGGCTGCCAGAAGAGCTGCGGATAACCGGGTGAGTGCTTAGTCCACATGGGGCATGTTGCACGTGCAAGGAAAAATGGTGATCGTCTCGTGGACGCGCAAGCGCATTGTGGTCGGCCTGTGCATGTCTCTCCCATAACCCTGGCGGCATGTTGGCATCGACTCCTTATAAGGAATGTGGGATCATCAATGCCAATGTCAATTCTGCTAGTAGTGCCTGTCGTAGTATTATTTATGGGCACGGCGCTCTCGTCGGCGTACATAATCATCAAGCAGCGGCATTCCCACTGGCCATGACACGCATCCGTATGCGAATGCCCATGCCTGGCGCGCTGGCCTGGCTCTTGCCTGCCCCGAGTGCAGGGCTTGAGTGGCCTGGCAGCCTGCATCTACCGCTGTTTCCTCGCGTGTTTGTTTTCCCGCTTTTAATGAGCTGCCCTCGGTAAGCATGACGTTGGCAGTCTGGGCAGGTTCTTCTCCGTGAGTCCCTGAACTCCACTTGCACGCCCTGTACATGTTAGGTCAATGCGTAGGCCTGGCTGCGCCATGCTGTGCTGTAAACGAAACTAGCTTGCCTCATCTCTGTACCCTGGCGCAAAGATCGTCTCTTGCTTTCATTCCTTACTGGAAGTTACTACTCTTCAAGACTACCCAAGCTCTCTGCATTTCACATTTCCTCAGGATCAGCATGGGCAGTGAGACTGAGTCATACAGGCATGCAAACTAATTCTGCTTAACAGGCATGCAACTTAATTCTGCCTCCTGCAGCCCATGCTGTGTCCACGCACACCCCTGTGCCCTTGCCCTTCTTCCCTTGCCACTGGCCCCTGCCCCCTTGCCACTGCACTTGTGCCCCCTGCGTTTCTGTTCCTCTTGTCCTCGCCACTGTTCCCTCACCCCTTCCTCCTGTCCCTGTCGTCCCTCTTCCCATGTCCCAGGGAGCACGGCGTGCCGATTGGCCACCTGATCCAGGGCGCATACGCGGACGAGTGGAAGAAGAGTGTGGAGGCGCGGCAGGACGAGCTCAAACCAAAGAAGACGGCGGTGGTCGGATCGCCCACCAAGTCGTCCATCCTGCACGCGACCGCGGCGATGCAGAAGCTGAGCCCAGCCGACAAGGACAAGGAGGCGTTCAAGATGAAGAAGTTCCAGAACGTGCCACCCAAGGTGGACACGAAGCAGACCATCCCGCTCAAGCGCGACTGAGCAGTAATCCAAGTAGCTATCCGATTAACCGAGAAGTTGTGCAATCCTCAGTACGAGTGCCTGGTATAACAGAGCGAGGGCTAGCATCCTTCTTTGCAGTGAGAGAAGGATGGGTGCCTCTGTCCTCTTTGTTGCGTAGCAACCAGGGATGGACAGCATTTCAATTCTGTATTACTGAGCTCCCCGACTCCCCAACGGGAGCGTGTGACTAATGACAGAATGTGGGCTAGCATGCAAAGCTTATAGGGTTGCACGACGTTGGACCGCCATGCGTCCAGGAATAGTTAAATCTCACTTAATATGATCTGATAGTTGTCTCATGTGCATTATGGATTAATATGAATGGTGATAATGTTATAACTGACTATTGGAATTGGACGTCACGTGCATATGAACGTAGGGTTTTCCACACATAGGTTGTTAGAGTCTTTGTATCAGGGTATGCCTCGCATTTCGGACGATGGAGATCTAGGCAGCGTAGGATAGCATTCGTAGGACATCTTGCTCGCACCAGCTTCAGACGTAGACATCGTCGGCTCGGTCTGGCCGGCCCCCAGCGGCTTGGCCAGCCAGGGCGGCATATCCTGACCTGGCCTGGCCCCAAGGACATTCCCAGAAAGGTTGGTAAACCGGTGCCATGAACTATACACAGCAGTAATTGCTGGCTGACCTAGTGGTCCCAGCCCAGTTTGAACACCGCATTTCCTCCCATATCGACGGATCATCCACGAGCGGACATGGCTGGCGGCGGAGCTCAGAACTTTTGCGTCTGAGCCCCAAATGCAGTCAGATCACTTGCAACCGATGCGTCTTTTCTAGGCGCATCTGCTACTAGCATCGGTTACAGCTGTAACACAGTATTGTGACCAGCCTGCAGCAATTACGCAAAGCACCACGGCGTCTCTCTAAGACGCACGCTGATATCTTTTCCCGACGCCATTACGCAATATTATGACGAGCAAGTTTACGCTCCTCGACGCAACGCAGTTTGGCGGATGCGCTCGGCCATGAAAATACGTCTGCAGCTCCGGCTGCAGCTTCGCCCTCAGGTCCGGCAGGCAGAGGTGACACTAGTCGCGCACTGGTGGTCGCCCCGAACCCTTCCGGGCTCAGTAATACCTCGCCATCTACATCGCCTGACCCTTTAGAAACGCACCCGCTCCACCGACAAAACAGGAGGGTCTTCACGCCCCTCAGAACCGCGCTTTCGGCCTGAACCTTTCAAGGTCGATGATCACGACTGGACCAACATGTCCCCGGCAACTGCCCTGCGTTGCATCTTCCACGGGGACTGTGCCTCGCTTTACGACCTGTGCCTCCATCTCCACGACATCAATCGCCTCATCTGCGCGGACGGCAGCTGGTGGTACAACATCAGCAAGTGCTCTGTTCTGGTGCAACCGCGCTGACCTCCAGCACGCCATCCTCAACTCCCTTCTCATGTGCTCTGACGGCGAGATCTGGGCTCCATCCACTCTCCGCCCCCACCCTTCGTTCCATCCTTACGGAAGCCTTTCAGCAGCACGTGACCCCCCTTGCCGCCGATGTGGCAGCAATGGGGGGCACGCTGGCTACTGAGCTTCCTCACCTCAGTCTCCACCACCGCCGCCTCCATCTCCACTGCCATTTCCGCCTCCACCAGTTGCCGACATCAAAGCCCAGCTCAGTCCTCGACCTCGACCAACGCCTTCAAGCCACCGCCACCGCCCTCCTTGAGTGCTTGCATGACACCGCCGGCCTCACCGCCCAGGCGGTGAAGGACATCGCCGCCCAGCCGGCACCTGCTGGCCCGGCCGGTGATGCTCCCACCACCTGGGCGGACTTGCTTAAGCATCACACCACCTCCACTACCTCCACCATCGCGGCACAACTCAAGCAACAAGCCCTTGACCTTCGGGAGGAGGCCGACATCACCCAGCGCAGCCACAATGTCATCGTCAAGCACTTCGACCAGCCGGCAGGTGAGACCTCCTCGAGCCTTCTCGCGGCATTTAAGCGCGACTCAATAATATTATAATAATTCAATATAATAAGGAATATCAAATCTAATATTATATAATATTAGAATAATATAGGTGGCCGTCCAGGGCCGTGCGCAGGCCGTTCAGGATGAGCCGCATAAGAAGCTTGAGGGGGGCACTTTGACTGCACACCCCTCTGTAGTTGCCGGGGTCGGCAGGCAACCCCTTGTTCTTGTACAGCATCGTGCGAAAACTGTGTTGCCAGGCCGCTGGAGGTGGTTGCGACGACAGCAGAAGGCGGTTGCAGATGTCCCGGAAGAGCAGCATAACACCTGTGTCCTCGAATTCGGCTGCAAGTTAGACAACTGCGGCAGGAGGCATTTAAGCGCGCCATTTTTGCCCCCATGTTACTCACTGGTGAGCTGGACATGTCGGCTGTCCGCCTCCCCCGCGCGCGGGGGAAGGCTGGCCCGGCACCCGTGCTCCTAGCTCACCTTTAAGTACATGGCGGACAAGCTGGCGTTGCTTAAATGCCGCAATAAGCTCTCGGAGACTCGCTTCACGCTGGATGACGACTTGACCCTGGCCCAGCAACAAGTAGTGTAGATTAGTAAGGCTTAGCCTAGCATGTGGCCCCCGCGCATGTGCGCCCATAATGGCCCCCATGGATGATGCCTTCAACATTTAGCCACGCTATTTTCTGATCAGGCACTCCGCAAAGGTGAAAACCATTTGCGTTCAGTGCCGGGCCGCGCGGAAAACGCGGAAAAACGCGATCTGCAAATGAATCTGACCGGAATCGAACTGGGGACCTCTCGCACCAATTTTGCTGACTATAGGACGGACGTCTCCGGTTACCATGGCATCGCCAACTTACACCTACAGTCATCCGCAAACGTTCTTCTGTCCGGGGAGTGATGCAAGCCTTTCGGATTTGGTACTAGATAAATCACTCGAGATCTGTGTGTAGGAGTACTACACACGTGTCTGCACGCGAGACTTGTTCAGTCTCGCACCGTGAGACGGGCTGAACACGGCTGAAACCTTCTTTTTAGTAGAAGGGGGCGTAGCCGGTACTATCGAAATCAGCCAAGCGTATATTCTGATCAGGCACTCCGCAAAGGTGAAAACCATTTGCGTTCAGTGCCGGGCCGCGGAAAACGCGGAAAAACGCGATCTGCAAATGAATCTGACCGGAATCGAACTGGGGACCTCTCGCACGCTATGTCTATAACATTTGGGACCCCCATGGATGTTGCATTAAGAATTTAGCCATGCTATTCTGAGCCATGCTATGCCTATGCAGAGAGATACTCTCTGTCGAGAATTAATTAATTAATAGATTAGACTCGTGCTCCCGTTGGGGAGTCACGGAGCATTAACCCCGATGGATGGATGGATGGGTGCAAACAGTCCTACCGGTCTAATCTATCTACAGCAGCTACCTACGACATCTATCTAACAGCATTCTAACTACAACATCTATCTAGACAGCCTAACGATGCCCTAGGGGAGCTGTCTGGCGTGCCTCCCACGGGTTTGCACACGCGGGCGCCGGCTTCCCCACAGGGGGGGGCTCGTTGTCCTCTATGACCTGGGCCCACTTGGCCTTGTCCATCATCTTCTTCCAAATCACGGAGAGGCCTAGGCCCCCCATGTCCTCTACTAGCTGTTCTGTCGAGAAGCCATGGATGCCCTAGCCCTTGTATAGCCGGCACCTCCTGACGTGGGCTGGGCCCAGTGATGTTAGACGCCGCAAGGCCCGCACCTTCAAAGAACAGCTAGTAGAGGACATGGGGGGCCTAGGCCTCTCCGTGATTTGGAAGAAGATGATGGACAAGGCCAAGTGGGCCCAGGTCATAGAGGACAACGAGCCCCCCCCAGTGGGGATCGAAGCGCCCGCGTGTGCAATCCCGTGGGAGGCACGCCAGCTAGCTCCCCTAGGGCAGCGTGCGGCTGCCTAGATGGATGTTGTAGTTAGAATGCTGTTAGATAGATGTAGTATGTAGCCGATGTAGATAGATTAGACCGGTAGGACTGTTTAATTGCACCCATCCATCCATCCATCCATCCATCCATCGGGGTTAATGCTCCGTGACTCCCTAACGGGAGCACGAGTCTAATTAATTAATTAATTAATTAATTGTATAGCCATGATGATCTTTTACATCCAAGGCCGCATCATTATGCCTACCCGCATGGATTCCCCGTCGGATCTGTCCAGCTACTCCCGCCCCCGCCTTCAGCTCCTCGCCCTCTGCTGCCTCCTAGGGCGCTCTGTCGCCGACATCTGGGCCCCCCCCTCCACCTCCGAAATTCGCTCCATCATCAACAACGCCATCGAACAGCACGTGACACCCCTGGCCGCAGATGTGGCGGCCATGGGCGGCACGTTGGCTGCCGAGCTTCCCATCCTCTCCTCCACCACCACCGCCACCTCCAAGCTCCTCGCCTCCACCTCCACCACAACCGACGCCCTCACGGCCCAGCTTCTCGCCATCGACAAGCGCCTGCAGGACAACACCATAGCCATCGAATGCTTGCAGAACACCGCCGGCATCACTGCTCAGGCGGTGAAGGACATCGCCGCTCGGCCAGCCCCTGCTGGCCCTGCATGCCGGCGATGCTCCTCCCATCCCGACCTGGGCGGACATGCTTAAGCAACACACCACCTCCACCACCTCCGCCGTCGCCGCCCAGCTTAAGCAGCAGACGCTGGACCTCCGCGAGGAGGCCGAGCTCGCCAAGCGCAGCCTTAACGTCATAGTCAAGCACTTCGACCCGCTGCAGGACGAGACCTCCGAGACCCTTGCCCTGGCGTTTGAGAACAAAATCCTTGTCCCCATGGCTATCACTGGTATTAAAGGGCAAGCCGCGGGGGGTGACCCGCCTTCCCCGCTCGCGGGGTAAGGCCGGCCCCTCCCCCTTGCTCCTCACCTTTGACACCATGGCGGATAAGATGGAGTTCCTCAAGTGTCGCAAGCGGCTTGGGGGGACCGCCTACACGCTGGACGACGACTTGACCTTGACGCAGCAACAACGGCGACGGGAGTTATGGCCGACCTACCTCCAGCTTCGGCAGACGGCGGGGCAGAAGCCGGTCTACTGGAAGGGGGCGGACATCTACGTCGCCCACAAGCCCTGGCAGGCGACCCCTGCAACCCCAGCCACCCCAGCCACCCCAGCCTAGGGAATATATAGCAGTAGTGTAGACTAGAAAGCTTAGTGACGTGGCCATGTATGCCTACGTGATGGGCCCACACCCGCCCTTGCAATAGCCGTAGCAATGTGGAGTCATGCTTTGCCCATGCAGGGAGTTACTCCCTGCTGAGAGGCCATGTGTACCCTAGCTATAGCCTAGCCACATACCTTCCACCCCATATGTCATGCAGGCCTTCTAGGCCCTCTCCTCAAGCCCCCCCTGGGTGCCTGTGCTTGTTTAGGAGGCATGAACCATCATGGAGGTGTGCACAGGTGCACCTAGTGCACCCAGAGCAGGTGATAGTTGTACATCCTACACCTGCAGGTTGTCGCCCTGATTGTATTACAAACCCATAGATGCCCCTTTCTCAGGGCTATGTGTTACATATGCTCCCCACGGAGCTATGATTTTAATTAATTAATTAATGATGATCTTCCTCCCCCGTCATTTTTAGTGTCAAAACTGAGGCGATGGTGATCGGGGCATCCAGTAAACCACCGCTGCCGCGCCTGCTCGACGGGACGGAGGTCCCGTTCCGCGACCGCTTCAAGCTGTTGGGGAGCTGGCTTCCTGACACCGCCGACGATGTGGACACCCGCATCGGCCTTGCCTGGGCCAAGCTCCGTTCGCTCACACCTTACTGGCGATCGAAGGGCCTGGACGGGCACCGCAAGCGCATGCTCTTCAAGGTCCTCGTCCTCACGGTGCTCACGTATGGCGCCGAGGCGTGGACCCTCCCACCCAAACTGGCGGCTCGGCTCGACGGCACCGTTTACAGGATGCTCCGGCAGGTCCTTAACGTAGGTTTTTCCGAGCGTCCGTCATCAGAGTCTTTGTATCATGGCATGCCTCGTGTTTCGGACGAGATTAGGCAGCGTAGGATAGCATTTGTAGGACACCTTGCCCGCACCAGCCAGGTCGACACCACCCTTGGTCTGGCCGGCCCCCAGCGGCTTGGCCAGCCAGGGCGGCACATTCTGACCTGGCCTGGCCCCGCGGACATTCCCAAAAGGGTAGGGAAACCTGTCACCAACTACGTTCAGATGTTGCTGGACGACCTAGTGGTCCCAGCCCAGTTTGAGCACCGCATCCACTCTCTCTCCCGTCTTTGGACTGCCATGCAGGACAAGACGAGGTGGAAGAAGATTGTCAAGGCGCACACGCCCGACCCTGTGGGCAAGCCACCTCCCCCCAAGCCGAGGAGGCGTTTTGATGAGTAGTGTAGTTAGGATTTTCTAGATAGAATTAGGATCGTTCGATCACGCGGCTTCCTCCACCCCATCCATCATGAAATATGTGCTACATGACCTCCCCACGGAGGCATGTTATAATTTTTTTTTTTCCTCCCCCGTGCCAGGATCCCCCCCTTAGGCGGGTTGAACCTGAGACAGCGTGGTGGTGCCGGTGCCCTGGTGCACCTAGAGCAAGGGTAGCTTACATTCCCACCCTTGCATGAAGTAGCCTAGGATGTATTAAAAGCCATATGCCCCTTCTCAGGGATATATGTGCTACATTGACTCCCAACGGAGTGATGTTCCTAATTAATTAATTAATCAATTAATTAATTAATTAATTAATTAATTAATTAATTAATTAATAGGTGAAAACCATTTGAGTTCAACCATTTGAGTTATTTTTTCCGCCTGTTCACCTTTGCCCGGACTTACAGACTTTTTTTTTGCAAACTTATAGCCCGAGGCGGGGCCCGAGATTAATTAAGAGGTACCTTGAAATTAAATAAGAGACATGCCTCTATCCAAATATATTTTTGGACGCGAGTTTCGATTGGCGTTAACTTGTAGTAGTGGACGGCAAGTCGACAACAGGTCAAGCCGTTTAATTCCTTTCGACTTTTACATTTTCTCGTGCTTACAAGTCAAAAAAGGATCATTTTTACACCCGACTTCTCCGTTAAATCTCATCGACCGGGTTTCGAAACAACCCACGAACGCCGTAGATGCAGATCCAACGGAGTAAACAACGTCACGACCGACGCGGCGCCAAATAGGTAGTCGCCTAGGTTCCTAGCTTTTCTGCGAGCCATTTTCGTGCCGCGTCGTGTACCCGTGAGATGTACCCGTGAGATGTACCCGTGAGATGCAAAATCCGCTTGCCAGACCGGGATTCCGGGAACTCCGTCCAACCAATCTATCAATCGTACAATACTACGACTTAACGCCAACAGAAACTCGCCTCCAAAACTATATATTCATAGATGCACGCCTCTTATTTAATTTCAAGACCTGTACCTCTTATTTAATCTCAGCCCCCGCAGGCCGCAGACTTGTCTTCTCCCGGTCAGGGCTAAGTTTTGCAAAAAACCAAAGTCCTAAGTCGGTACTGCTGGCAGTCGCTTTGCGCCTGCTGACACTGCTGCTAATGACAACACTCCCCTGTTTTCTGCCTTTTTGCGGGATAGCGGGATGGTTGCTGTCAACTGCCACTTCCAACGTCCCTCCCAGGACTTGGTCACTTTTCGTGGCCCTAACGGCCGTCAGGCCTGTCTGGACTACGTGGTGGTACGGCAGCCCAGGTGTACCTCGGTTCTGGACACCCGAGTGTTTGACACGCCCACGGTGTGCTCTGACCACCGGTTGGTGCGCGCGACCCTTCGGCTCCGGTTCCACGTCCCCGCGCGCCGCGCCCCAGTGGTCCGCCCTGACTGGTCTGCTCTACGTCCGGTCAAGGGAGATCCTGAGGACTGGACGGACGCCGAGCACGAGCGGAACTGGTGCCGACGGAAGTACCTGTCGGCACTGGACGCCCGGGCGGACGTCGACGAGCTGGACAATGGTGCCCCCAACGCAGCCATTTTTGCGGGCTTTGCGGCCCGTGCCCCGTTGCTGGCGGCCCGGCACCTGCCGGTCATGCCCCGCCGCCGCCCCGGCCCGCTCTACCGCCAGGACCCCAAGGTCTTGGCCGCCCGGCACCGCCTCAAGCGTAACCGGGACCCGCTGCAGAAACCATTGCTCAAGGCCGCCCTTGTGGAGGCCTACGAGCACGCTCAGGACGCGGAGGCGGCCCAGTGCATCGCGGATGCCAAGGCCTGCCAGGCTCGCAACCAGGGCAAGGACATGTGGTACCACCTCGACCGGCTCGGCGGCCGGCGGCAGCGCACCCCGGTGGAGCACACGGGGGACGGCACGGCGCCGGTAAGCCTTGACCGCTGGTTGGCCCACAATGTTTCCTTGACCGGTGGGGCTCGCGCCCCCCCCCGCCGCTTCACCCCGAGACGGCCGCCCGCCTCGGGGTCGCCGGACCCCCGCCGCCACCAGCGCCCCCCTCCTCGGCCGCGGACTACCAAGTCCCCGCCTTGAAGGAGGGCTGCCTTGCCACCAACGACGTCGTCCACCCCTTCACTTTGGAGGAATTGGACGGCGCCCTTGCTCGCCTGCGGTACGATGCGGCGGTCGGTGCCGACCACCTTTCTGCTGAGCTGCTGAAGACCCCTGATCTGGCGGTTAGGGATCTTCTGCTGGCGTTCTGCAACCGTGTCCTGCTCTCTGACGAGCCTCCGCCTGCTGAGTGGCAGACGGCCATCCGCGTCATGCTGTACAAGAAGGGCTCTGCTGCTGACCCCGGTAACTACCGGGGTGTCTGCCTCCAGAGCGCCGCGCTGAAGGTCTTCATGCGCATGATGCTGCACAGGCTCCGCGCCGCGCTGGACCCACACCTGGGTGAGTCTCAGATGGGTTTCCGTAGTGGTCGTAACACTGTCATGGCTGTGTTTGTCGCGCGCCGGTTGATGGAGGAGGTGCGTCGCCTTCCCCCTGACAGTTTGCCGCTGGTCCTCATTTTTGTTGACTATATCAAGGCCTTTGACACGGTCCTCTGGGAGGCTCTTTGGGCCATCCTAGCTCTGGACCGCGTGCCACCAGCGTTTATTGCTGCCATTCGCCGACTGTATGAGGGCTCACAGGCAGTAGTGCGGACTGCGGAAGGCACCACCCCACCATTCCCCCTTCACCACGGGGTGTGGCAAGGTTGTGTCCTGTCTCCATACCTGTTCATTATTGTCGTGGACCACGTCATGCGCCAGGCACGTGCGCGCTTTACTGCTCTTAAGGGGTTCGAGCCAGGCTTGGACATCCTTAACGAGCGTGGGCACGGCGGGGTTAGCACGGGTTACCGCCTGGCTGACCTGATTTATGCGGACGACACCACCCTCATCGCGCGCCCCGAGCACATTCAGACCTGGCTGGACTGTCTGGGCCTGGAGGCGAGGGCGGTGGGGTTGGAGATTAGTGTCAAAACTGAGGCGATGGTGATTGGGGCCTCCAGTCGCCCACCGCTGCCGCGCCTGCTAGACGGGACGGAGGTCCCACTCCGCGACCGCTTCAAGCTGTTGGGGAGTTGGCTTCCGGACACTGCCGACGATGTGGACACCCGCATCGGCCTTTCCTGGGCCAAGCTCCGTTCGCTCAACACCTACTGGCGCTCCAAGGGCCTGGACGAGCACCGCAAGCGCATGCTCTTCAAGGTCCTCGTCCTCACGGTGCTCACGTATGGCGCCGAGGCATGGACACTCACGGCAACACTGGCAGCCAAGCTAGACGGCACGGTCACCCGGATGCTCCGACAGGTCCTGAATGTCGGGTTTTCTCAGCGTAGGTCCTTAGAGTCTTTGTATCACGGTATGCCGCGTATTTCGGACGAGATTAGACAGCGTAGGATAGCATTTGTAGGACAT
Source organism: Mesostigma viride (assembly GCA_009746045.1). Classification (NCBI taxonomy): domain Eukaryota; kingdom Viridiplantae; phylum Streptophyta; class Mesostigmatophyceae; order Mesostigmatales; family Mesostigmataceae; genus Mesostigma; species Mesostigma viride. Next base: position 496,472 of record RPFO01000253.1, on the reverse strand, counting down.
CTTGCTCGCACCAGCCAGGTCGACACCGCCCTTGGTCTGGCCGGTCCCCAGCGGCTCGGCCAACCGGGGCGGCACATTTTGACCTGGCCTGGCCCCAAGAACATTCCTAAAAAGGTAGGGAAACATGCCATGACCTATACCCAGATGTTGCTGGACGACCTAGTGGTCCCAGCCCAGTTTGAGTACCGCATCCACTCTCTCTCCCGTCTTTGGACTGCCATGCAAGACAAGACGCGGTGGAAGAAGATTGTCAAGGCGCACACGCCAGCCCCTGTGGGCAAGCCGCCTCCCCCCAAACGGAGGAGCCGTTTTGATGAGTAGCGGAGATAGGCTTTTCTAGACTAGATATAGCTTAGAGTTAGGTTAGTTCGATTACGCGGCTTCCTCCACACCACCCATCCAACCTGGAATATGTGCTACATGATCTCCCAACGGAGACATGTTATAATTTTTTTAAGTCGAAACCATTTTTTCCTCCTGTTCAGTGCCGGTCCGCGGAAAACGCGATCTGCAAATGAATCCAGGCCGGAATTGAACTGGGGACCTCTCGCACCAACTTTTGCTGACTATAGGACGGACGTCTCCTCGGATCCTAAGTAAGGCATCGCCAGCGGACACCTCCAGTCCAACCGCAAAAGTTCTCCTTTCCGGGGAGTGATGCAAGCCATTCGGATTTTGCACTAGATAAATCATTCGAGATCTGTGTGTGTAGGAGTACTACACACGTGTCCACTCAATCCTATTCTATATCTATGGTGCTGGCGATCCTAGGGGTCTTGTCTGGCACATCTCCTTAACGTGCTTAGGGATTAAACGTATTTTTCGTACTATCGGATTTTTCTAGACTAGATAGATTAGCGTTAGGTTAGTTAGATTACGCGGCTCTCTCCACTCCACCTTCCATCAAGGAATATGTGCTACATGATCTCCCAACGGAGGCATGTTATAATTTAATTTAATTTTTAGGGATTAAAAGCACTTAGGTGCTCCGGGACTCCCCAACAAGACTTGTTTTATTAATTGCCTACGCTCATGACACGCAAATACTTACCTTCGTTTTGTAACTCAAGAGAAGCTGCTAGAAAAGTTTTATTCGCTTGCATACAGCAGTACTTTTACAAGGGAAAATTACATGTGTAACGATTAAACATCGTTGTCTCACTTCGCATATGTCTTCAGTGCGCTAGAGCTGTAGTCTGACCGGCAAATCTTCAAACATCCGTTCAATAGAAAACTGGATGTTGGAAATCACAATCTGCATGATTGATATGCTTTGATCTGATGCACAAATGCCATGCAGGTGGCACACGAGGTAAAATTGGGCCAAAGCAACAGTTTCAGGGGAAAAAACGAGTGCCACAAACAGGAAAATTGTGCTGCACTTATGGTAACTGGGCATGTTGAGAAAAAGGCACCACACAACGCACGCTTAACTGCCAATGCCAGTCGATGGGTTTAACATCCCAAATCTACCTTACAAAAAGGCAAGTGCAGCATAACAGTTAAACACAAGAGGCAAAAAAGTAGGTACACATGATATGCCTGCCACATGGCTCATGCCATTTGAAAAGCCAGGCAGGGTGCTCCATGGCGAAAAAACAACAAAACCTTTTCCAGCAGCCTAGTAACACCTTCACTAACGGCTTCAGCTGGGCTTACAAAAAACAGCGCACCAGGGCTGTGACGTCCCCTACCATCTGTGTATAGCCACACATGGACTCGATGAAAACTGGGGCGGGGAATCATGGTCACTCCATGGGCGGGAGTAAAGTGCTGGTGGCAGTAGCAGAACAGCCAGCAGCCACGTCCCCAGAATCTTTGCTGGGGCTGTACATACATTGGGGATAACGCCCTCACCCCCCCCCCAAAAAAAAGCGGTCGTCCCAACGAACCGATACCATCCTTAAAACGCCACACACTGAGTCTCCTTGTCATACCCATACTTCTCCAGGTTCGGGTAGCACGCAAAGTTGAGCATCGGCGGGGGGCCGCACAGGAGGCAGATGACGCCCTCCTCAGGCACCGGCAGCGTTGCCCGCACCATCTCCTCGCTAATAAACCCCTTGAGCCCGTTCCAGCTCTCCCCCTCGGGCACGCGGTCCACCGTGTACGACACCTTGACACGACCTGGGAACTTGGCTGCCGCCGCATCCAGCTCATCCTTGAGAAGGATATCCCCCGGGGTCTGGTTCGCGTACAGCAGCTGCAGCTCGGTAGTGTCCTCGGGGTCCGCCATCACAGCCATCATGAGCTGGTACATGGGGGTGATGCCAGTCCCGCCCGCGATCATGCCGACCTTCTTGACAAACGTGGGCAGCTTGTCGATCAAGAAGTTGCCACGGCCTAGGTACTCCACGTGGCCGATGGGGCCCTTGATGTCGATGGTGTCCCCGATCTTCATGCTCTCCAGGTGCTGCGACATGAGGCCACCATCAGGGAACTTCGGGTGCTCATTCTTCCAATACACCTTGACCATGAGGTCAAAATGCCCCTTCTGGGTGGGCTGCGACGTCGGCGTGTACGCGCGCATCACAGGCTTGTCACCGATGCGCGCCGAGAGGAACACGTGGGAGCCGATTGGGAGGCCAAACTCATGCTCGGGGGAGGGGAGGCCGAATCGGAAGATGCGCACGTTGTGGTTGATCACAATCTTTTCGATGAGGGGGAACGGGATCTTCTTGCGAGGGTCCAGGGACTTGGGCTTGACCTCCTCCACCACGGCAGGGGCAGGGGCAGCCACAGGGGCAGGCTTGGTGACCAGTGTGGCACCCTCCAGGTCGCCGATGTAGTAATCCTCGAGCATCTTCCACGCCTTCTGCGAGTGGACCGCCTCGAAGTCCTCCGTGGCATCCATGCCCGCGTTGATCGTGATGCTGTCTCCGCCACCCGGGTGGTCCTTGAGGAAGGGCATCGGGTTGTACACCTTGCCCGCAACCACAATCCAGCAGTCCTCAGGCGTGTTGTGCTTCTCCACCTCGCTCATTGAGATGATCCGCGCACCACCAGGTGTCGTCGCCGTGGCGGCCGATTCTGCAGCCACGGCCGGCGGTGCAGCGGTCGTCGCCACGGCAGGCTCGGCAGCAGCCACCAGGGCTGGGGTGGTCTCAGCAGCAACGGATGGCAGCTTTATCCCAGCCATGCGGGCGCCCTCTTCAATCATGAACTTCTTGGCGTCAAACCCGTCCAGCCCTCCTTGGATGTGGCCCATCCAGCCCTCCTTGGATGGGCCGGCGAGCGTCGGGTGCTCAAAGTGTAGCGCCTCACCACCATCACGGAAGAGCTTCTTGTTGACACGCACGCGGAAGTAGCAGTTGTTGCCCATGCCCATCACGTTCCAGGTGAGGTGGCGCGGCTGCGAGTTGTTGCCCTCGTCATACGCCCTGCAGGGAGCAGGTGGGGGCAGTTGATACGTGTCAACAATGACAGGCAGCAGCAGGAGCATCAGCATCAGCAGGAGCAGGGGCAGAAATGATAAATGGCGGCCATGATATTCTTGTGATTGGGGCACATGATTTTGAATCACCCAAGGGGGGGCTTCACAGACACCTGAGCAAAACCGGTGAAGAAGCAGGTGCGAGGGGTGTATCAGCCCGATGATTTCAGCATGGGCAGTAAGCCACATGCAGGAGTAGGGGCAGGGACTGGTAGTGCCCCAAATCCATCTTGTGATTACACCCTACTTCACCATGACAAGCCCACCATTTAAACCAAGCAAGTGAGCCAACCTGCAGCTCTATCACTTCGCTAGGCATAAAGAACTTGGGCTTCCGATCTTTAGCTAAAACCACGCCAATGAGCCACCATACCCATCAAGCCATAGCTGACCTGTGCCTTCCAAGGAATCAAGTGGTTGAATCCCAACTATGTTCAGCTCCTGCACATAGTCCTACCAGCACATAATCTCATCTAACATCATTTCATATCTCACCTGCACATAAACCTGCTATTTTCAATATCCTTGTCACGGTCATAACAATCCCTTCTCTTCTGATCACTATTCTTGTCTCACTCACCGGCACATGATCTCGTCGCAGTCGGCTAGGCGCGAGATGGCCACCTCGTAGTCAAAGAAGAACCAGCACCAGTACTTCATGTATGCGTTGGGCCGCTCGTGCGTCCAGATGTTGGCCAGCTCCCAGGACAGGCCGCCATCCAGCGAGATCTCCACACGTGTGATCCTGCGGCCGCCCCCTGAGTACGCGTACCCCTTGATACGGTACGACTGGCGCTCGCCCGAGAGCTTGAGCGGGACGACCTCATTGTGCGCCGGAGAGCCAATGGCCGAGTTGATGTTCAGCTCGTTGAAGAGGTACTCCTTGTGGTACCACCAGCCCTCGGCGGTCGCCTTCTCTGCGTCGATGTTGGGCGGGAGGATGCGGTTGTCCATGAAGTGGTAGTAGTTGTCCGAGGGCTTGGCCGACACGGTCAGCTCCTCGATGTACTTGATGGAGCGGCCGCCGATCCACCCAGGGATGAGCAGGCGGACGGGGAAACCGTGATCCGGGTGGAGAATCTCGTCATTCTGCTTGTAGGCCAGGATGACGTCCGCCGCCGGGTCAAGCGCCATCCCCAGGGTGATGCTGGTCCCGTAGGAGCCGTCAGGTCCCTTGGGCAGCTCCTGCTTGGGGCCACGGAAGCAGACGTGCTGGCGCTCTGCGGTGACTTCTGTCACCCCACACAGCGCGAGGAGGTCACGCAGGGGTACCCCCGTCCAGATGCTGTTGCTGACGCCCGCGGCGCCCCAGTTGAAGCCGATCGTCTGCTTGACCATGTTCTCCTCCTTGCGGCGGTTCCCTGCGCAGACGAGCGTGCAGGGGAAACGCACGCTGGGCATGGCCACGATCTGGTCCATGGTGAACGTGCGCGGGTGGGGCACATTGCCGTTGATCGTGAAGCGGTGCTGTTTCCAGTTGATCTTGGGCGGCGCGCCGTGGTTGCGCACGTAGTGGAGGGACGCAGGCGTGATGAAGCCGGCCTCGAGGAGCAGAGGTAGAGGCGGCTCACAGTTGAACGGGTGGCGGCCTGGGCGGGGGCAAGAGAGGGGATCGGGTGCCAGTATGTCAGTAAGTATTTGAGTTGTGTCCAGGTGTGAGGAGGTGGCCATGACAGTGACTAGCATAGGATGATGACAATGCGGACGGTGGCAGGCAGGGAAGATTGGGGCAGGGGTGATTGGGAATGTGTGCATTCAGTTAAGTTAGGGCCAAAAGCCCGGGATAAGGCAGCGTATGATAGGCAGGCACAGCATGTACGTTGCATGTGACAGCCACGGATAGCTTACTAGTTATGCAGTCTGTCTCCTGATCTGATGGTGCAGCTATCTCCCTGACATGCCTCTGCTGCCAACAATAGCACTAGTGTCACCGGAAGTGGACATTGTGAGTGCCAGGCCATGCTAGGCGCTGCATTGGTCATTCAACAAGTGGCCGGCGTAATTTTGGCTAGCCTGCATTCGATGACTGTGCCCATTCCCCACAGGATGAGCGGTACATTGAAGGTGTGCGGGAAGAAATGCCCGCGCCCAAGGACCCTGGGATTCAGGGAAAGCGCACATGTGCCAAGTTGGAGTGCCGTCCCTGTGGTACGTGACAGGCAGGAGATGCTCCTGCCGCGGTATGTTGAAACGCGAGCAACTACCATACATTGCCAGTCGTGTAGATTTCCCGCTTGCAGCGCTTTGGTTATCATCAATACCTAGTACAACGGCGGCAAGTTTTACATGCGCAGCTGCACCAGCAAGATGCTCGCCGAAAGTCCCCATACATCTCACCTGTCAAGCGAATAAGGTCGGGATGACGAGGAATCCAATCGTCCGCTGTCCCAACGTCCCTGGGGTCGATGGCCGTCACCTAAAAACAAAAATAAGTGCAGGAACGGGAGTGACGAAAATCGGGCGGCATATGCAACAGATGGCAATAAATTATATTTGATAATCAGGTAGATAATTGACGACGCAGCAGCTATGACGGCGCCCAGTAGTAAGCGGTAGGCCAGATTTCTTGCCACGCCAGAACGGAACCAACCTGCTCAAATGGTCGATAGACCACCTCGCCGCTGACCCCTCTGTGGTCGTCGCCATCGATGGCACCGAATGCCTCGAATTCCTTGGGATTTTTCACAGCGTTGGGCCAGTCCCACACTTCCTCGATGCGAGCGCTGGGCGTCGAACTTGCGATGGGCATCGGCACATTTCCGGCTGGCTTAAGTGCCGTCTCACCCTCCTCTTCCGCGTGCTTCTTGCCCTGCTTCCGCGACGATGCCCATTTGTGAAGCGCGAGGACAACAACGGGGAAGACAGTGGCCACGGGCGCCATAGATCCCATGATGGCTTGGAGGACCGGGTGGCCACACCGCTCCGCTACCCAGTCGCCGTTGCAATCCTCGCCCAGGTCTGACATTGATGGCGCCACCCCCTCTTTGGGCCGCGTTACTGGAATTTCGTTGCGCGCCTCGAACCTCCGGAGTGCCCTTTCGGCGAGCCAGAAGATCACCGCTCACAATCCAGTCCACGGTGGCCCACAGTCCGGCCACATCCTTTGCGGTCTGGTAACGAAGCGCGCCATGTGGCAATGTCTGGAGCCACACCCAGCCTGCAGTTGATACGAGCCGCAGATACTGTGGTTAGTCTGATTACCGCTTCGAGCCCCCAACTCGTGGGCCTCGAGCTATAGAATCTATGTCTGGCTATGACCGGCGGGGGATCCAACTGACTGACTGAACTGACGTGGGCTCGAGCTGGTTTTCCCGGATCACGTGACAAAGGGGGCCGATTATGTGCCACATAGGCACCAACCGTCTTCTGCCGTATCTTAAGCTAGATCCTGAAGTGTCTTGCACCTCAAAAGGTCGCTTGGAATTCAGATTGAGTTCAGTTGAGTTGAGTTTTTTTTTTCGGGGGTTAGGCCCTTTCCACATTCGTCAGTTCCGGGGAGTTAGGGTCCTAATTCAGTCGGTTCCGGAACTAGAGGTTTCCACATTGGGCCGTCCAATTAGAAATGTAATTCTAATTAACCGCTAATTCGACCGGAACTGGGGTGGAACTCCTGGAACTCGAAAAAAGCAGTTCCGGCCAGTTCCAGTCAGAATTAATTTTTTTTTTTTGGTCGATGCACGAAAAGGGCGGGGAACACGACGTGAAAAGGGCGGGGAACACGTGCACGCCGGGAAGACAGTGCGGCCACCATCGCTGCCGCGCGTTAGTGGATGAAAGTGCGTAGCCATGATCGCGAGACTAATAGTTATATTTCTCATCGTGCTGGTGCGCTACCTGCAGCTACGCAGGAAGCAGGCCGCGATACGCATTATTCAGGAAAATGCGGCTCGCGAGGCGGAATACATGGCAACCGCCACACAAGTGATGATGGGGATGGCAATGGACGACAAGCCAGACGACCGACGAGGCGGGTGGCAGCCCGGTCGCCCGTGGGCATATGATAGGGCCGCAGGACGTGGATTTTGGGAATCAGCAAAGCGAGGGGGTGTCATGACGGACGCGGACTTCCGTGCAACATTTCACATGACCCGTGATTCCTTTGATCGTGTAGTGTGTATGTTGATCGCGTTAGCTAAAATTAGTCAGCCATGGTTAAGTAAGCTAATGGAATTTGAAGGCACGGTAAAACCAGTACTGAAAAGCTATCAGCCCAGTTCTCTCGCGTGTAGATTGTTTGCTTTCTCGACATTTTGTTCGGACGCGTAGTGCATTATCACGGGAAGCATAGCGATTGGTAGCCAACGATGGCGACGTACGTGAAGCCTCTGCTCTATGACGGGAAGGCATCTGGCGTTGCTGCAACTGGAATCAGGCCAGTGCCATGTTCGGCACCGTGCACGCGGAAATAAGGCGCCGTCACGTTAGATAGCACTGCTGAGGACGAGCTGCGCCTGCCTGCCCATATTTACCGAGTTTGTCTCGCATCGCACTGCATTATTGCTGGCCAGACTTTGCTGTCTCTATGCCCGACAGACTGGTTCACGAACCGTTTTAATTTGCTGCGTGCGTGGCTCCTGCCCTTCCATGGCAATGTTTGCAATTTCGCACGTTTTCGTTGTGATTGTTGGCACATACTACATAGCCATGCACATGACATACTGCATGAAGGTCGCAAAGTTAGGTATAGTTTCTGTTTGTAAATCCTGAGTTCTTGCTTTACACACGGTTCCTTGAAATGAAGGCCCTGGCCGAAGCTCGTTGCTTGCCAAAGCCTTCTTGTGTCGAAGAACAGCGGTTCTCAGTGGGCACATGAAAGAGACGTTGCCAGGCATTTAAGATTTCCAACCACACGCTTGTCCTGTAACCATGCAATTCATTCCATGTGCGTTATGAATCTGGCAGCTTGTGAGCCTGCAACCATTAATTGCAGTTTGGCACATGTTACAAAAAGTAGGCTCCTTGAATTTAGGCTGCTTTCTCGCTTATTTTTGTTGATGCTATAGGCAACATTGGACTTAACACTAACTTGAGTCCCACCCGCATCCAACCCCCCAATCATCCATCCACTCCGTCCCTACCCACCCAATTATACCACCGTCTTCCCGCCCACTCTTGAACTAATCAGCCCAACGCCCCAGCCCAAGACACAGGCAAATGCCCATGTAGCCACCCATGTGCGCGTGCCTAGAGACACTCAACTAGCTAGGCTGCATGTATGTGCCATGGGGGCATAATAGGTGCATGGGCGCAGGTGCACATGCAGGCCCGCAGGCATGCACACAAGCAGGCAGGCAGGCAGGTTGACAGATGGGTGGGCAGATAGGCGGGTGGCAGACTTGCAGGCGGGCAGGCAGGAGGATGGGCAGAACATTGGGTGGACAGGCGAGTAAGAAGGTCGTTGGGTCCAAGCAACCCGTTTATTGGTGATGGATTGATGTGTGTGGCGCATGTGTGCAAGTCGGCCTGTGTTTGTGTGCATTTGTATGCATGTGCACGTGTGCTCGTGGGTGTGTGCACATGTTTGTGTGCATGTGTTAGCGTGCATGTGCGCACGTGGGTGTGTGCATGTGTGTGATATTGTGTGCATACATGTGTATGTCACAGTGTGCATGTGTGTGCGTGTGTGCGTGTGTGCGTGTGTGCGTGTGTGTGTGTGTGTGTGTGTGTGTGTGTGTGTGTGTGTGCGTGTGTGCGAGTGTGCGAGTGTGCGAGTGTGCGTGTGTGCGTGTGTGCGTGTGTGCGTGTGTGCGTGTGTGCATGTGTGCATGTGTGTATGCGTGCGTGTGTGCATGTGTGTATGTGTGCATGTGTGTATGCGTGCGTGTGTGCATGTGTGCATGTGTGCGTGTGTGCATGTGTGTATGTGTGCATGTGTGCGTGTGTGCATGTGTGCGTGTGTGCAAGTGTGTATGTGTGCATGTGTGTATGTGTGCGTGTGTGCGTGTGTGCATGTGTGCATGTGTGCGTGTGTGCATGTGTGTATGTGTGCATGTGTGTATGCGTGCGTGTGTGCATGTGTGTGTGAACATTTATGTGCATGTGTATGTATGTGGGCGTGTGTGTGTGCTGGGGGGTAGGATGGATAGGGAAAAGAAAGAGTGAAAAATGCAAGGTGTGGGGGAGTTAAATGTTTCACCTCGCGGCAAAAGTCGTTGTGCCTGCCGCGTGTATTGACAAGCAGCTGTGGGCACGGTTGCAGCAAGTGAGTACACGCCAAGGGCCTACACGGTTCATGCAATAGCACACAGCCAGTGGGACGAAACATCTGCACATATTACTTGGGTTCATCTATTTTGCACATTACCTGCTTGGGTTCATCAACTGAATTCTGCACCTTACACTTGCATGGCTCATGGTTTCAATCGCTGCTCAATTGACGGAAAATGAACAGGCAATCAACATTCAGATATGTTAATCCTGAAAAGTGACCTTCCACGTACACCAGGAGAATGAAGGTCGATGCTGCTGTGACGCATGAGCCTAATCCACGTGCTCTCGGAGGTCTCCACCTCGGCAGGAGCACCTGCAGGCGTCGTGGCTCGCTTACCTCAAGCAATATGCGCGTGCTGAAAGCTACCGGGGTCTAGGCAGAGTTACATTATCTGCCCGGAAAAAGCACCTCTTAAACCTTTCTCGGCAACGAAGCTCTGAGCAGCGCTATATTGTCGTGGCCGGACTTCATTGTCGCCATTAAAATGTCAAAAGCTGTTCGATTCATCCAAGGAAAATGCGTGCATGGTAGACAGATCATGAGATGCCCGGGCGTATAGACATGACAAGCAACTGCTTAGATGGCGCTCATCGCGTCCCCTCCTCGCTTCCCTCGACTCAGTTCGTTAAGGCGCCTAATGCAATGTATGGCATAGGCCGCTGTGATCTGGCCGCGCACCTCGGCCTCAAGAACATCTTCTTGCGTCTTAAACATCAGCGCCGGAGGCGGCGGCTCAGCCATTGCAAGGCTTAAAATCACAGCGATGCCAGATGGTTATGGCGTGTAATGCTGGGCGACGGGGTGCAGTTTTCACTTTAAGTAGGGTCAAGCACGTGCCATGATGCACACAAAAAGGCGGGAACTTGTTCGCCGCCGTTGGATCGGAACTGAATGTGGAAACCCCGTCCCGACTAATTCACCGCTAATTCATTCTAATTCGCCGCGCCGAATTAGACCTCGAGCCTGGAACTGCGGTCCGGACCAATCCGAGTCCTCCTAATTCGCACTAATTCGTCACCATATGTGGAAAGGCTCTTATATTCCCGCGCCGGCGTACCGACAGTGGGAGTGGGGGACTCCCCCTTACCGATAATTAGGGGAGTCAGTCAGTCAGTCGGTCACTTGGATCCCACGCCGCACATGGGCAGCAGCACAGTAGGGGGGGGACCGCCGATAACCTGTGGCTGTTGTTTCAGCCATTTGCGCGTACTGCGTAAACTCCGGATATCTCCTTTCCAAAGGGTACGAATCCCAGATACGATGCGCGCCAAGTGCCAGGCGCGCCGCCACGGGAACTTTCAGCAAGGGACGGAAGGAATTTCAGCCCCGACGGGCGACGTGCGACGGGACTCAATAGTCGGGGGACGGTTGGATTTTCAGCGGCTACGGGCCCCGGGCCCCGGACCCCGGGCCACGGGCCACTGACGGGCCACGGGCCACGGGCCACGGGCCACATGGGCCACGGGCCACATGGGCCACGGGCCACATGGGCCACGGGCCACGGGCCACGGGCCACGGGCCACGGGCCACAGGCCACAGGCCCCTGGCCACGGGCCAGTCACGGGCCACGGGCCACGGGCCACGGGCCACGGGCCACGGGCCATGACGGGCCACGGACCACGGGCCACGGGCCAGGGGCTACGGGCCACGAGCCAAGGGCCACGGGCCATGCCGGGGCATAAATCTAATCTAGAATATAATTAACCCAATCTAATCTAGAATCTAATTAATCTAATCTACCAAAGTCCTAGCGATTCTACTCAACCATGAAGCGCCCCTTCCTCCTGGTGCCCCACCTAGCTCCCGGTGTCCCATGAGGGGGCCCCACGTAGTGTATCCCGGAACAGGTACTGTATGTATGGTCAAATTAATATCAAGTAACGTGCGTACGTTGTAACTTTCACGTTAAAACTTTCGCCGGCGGAGCCCATTTTCGGAAGAACATCTAGTTAGTATTCGGCAATGACCACCCCACTGTTACGCCGCAAGCCTCGGCCGCCACCTCTACCTCTACCGGTCCTGATACTACCTAAACTAGTGAGGCCGCTTCTATTTACACGGGTCCCTAGCGAAAGACGACCGAGACGAACCAGATCTCAATGCATTTACATATGTACTACTGTAATATGCCATAGGCCATTTAATCAAACCCGTTTACTCCAGGAAAAGAGGAAGGAAACACAACTAAACTGCCGTGACCCAAGCCTATATGTGTTAATTCATTTAACACACGCCGAGTGCACACACAAGGGATAGAACGCGCATAAATGGTCACCAACGGTCCAACACGCTCGGGCCGACATGGCCCTCGCCTACAGATGCACGCTGGTCCACTACATCTACTGATGCACGCTGGTCCACTACATTCTACCACAGGATCAGGACCACTAGTAAAGTACGCGGCGCGGCGCCCAACGGCACCCAATGTACCACAGTACTGTTACGAGGACAATAATGTCCCGGTAGGAGCCTAAACGTAAACCTGGGGACAACCGAGGCAAAAGACCTAATTTACGTCCGTAACTACAACGAATTGTTACGCGACGTAACACCTCCCCCCCCACAAAGGTAGGGAGCCCTCTCCCTACGCACAGGTAGGAAAACAAGGGGTAGGAAACCTAATGCACCCAGCACACACTAACACAGTCGGCAGGCCATCCAAGATACAAAGCACCAATAGTTCACACGGTCTCCACCACCACGCCTGGAGGTGTAGGGTTGGCCAGCACCAAGCCTGGTGGTAGGTTCCCCTAACTGCCTGGAACAAAGTCCTTGCCGGGGGGAACGGCACTGGGCAGGACACACAGAGTAAACCAATCAGCACCAAGGACCAAGAACGACCAGTCAACTGGCCAGAACATGAGGGCGACTCTACATACCGGAGGGACAACACCCTCAGGTCGGGCCTAAGGCCCTCTATCTAATGGCCATCCGTCTGGTAGGTACCACGGGAGGCCAGCAGGACATCCAGGTAAGCCTGGTAGTGAGACACATCCTCAGCATTGTCGTGCCTATCTACAGTGAGGAAAACATCGGCCCACACGCCGTCAGGGAAAAGGCCCAGGAAGGCCCAGTAGTACCTATGCTGTGTAAGAACGACCTGGCCCCGGGCCCAGTCCAGGAAACCGCAGGCAAAGAGGCGTAGGAAAGGCTCTACCGCGATCAGGCAGAGAGCCCGAAGGAGCAGGCAATGATACCGGATCCGAGGGCGCATACCCGTCGGGAAAAACAGATCTACCAGGGGCTCCACGTTGGACGGCCACAACCGGATATGCCGAATCTCGCGGGAGCGCCACCGGCGGGCACACTGTCGCGACCCGAACGTCTCGAGGTAGTCGCTAGCCCGGGGAGGAGGATGACCCCGAGAGTCCAGACCCTGGCCCGGGATGGGCGCTGGACGACGGGCATCCCACTCTAGGATGGGCTGAAGGACGGTGCTGTACGTGGCACCCGGCACCGCAGGAAAATCTACCGTAAGAGCATCTGAGGCCATAATGCCCAGAGGCGGAGGGTAAGCCCACTGGAACCCGCCGTAGGTGTCCAAGTCATTGTGGCGCCGCGCCCAGCGGTACAGGACGCGCCGAACCAGGATCTCACCCTGGAACACCGGATCAGCCAAAATAACCATGTCGAAAGGAGGCCGATCAGTCTCAACTGGTAGGTTACGGTCCCGCGGCGCCCGACCAGTGTGAGCCAGTACGGCAATACGGCAATACGGCAAAACCTCGGCGTATTGCGTATTGCCGTATTATACGCGTATTATACGCGTATTATACGCCAAAAAAAAAAAAGTGGTTTTTTGACCGGAAAAGTGGATTTTCAATTAGGATAAAATATTCTAAGGTGTTTATCCCATGGGCGTGCCTCTCAAAAACTCTAGCTAACGTCTCAATCTTGATGAAAAACAATACAATGCACGTAGAGGTCGCCGGTAGCCGTTTGACACTCACTTGGTTGTCTCATCAATTGTATGAAGTGTAATTAATTAATTAATTAGTTAATTATCACGTGACTGCGTCACGTGGGTGCCAATACAAAGTAGAGGAACCTTCAACCCCTGTACACAATGAGAGGGAGGGAGGGCGCCCTAGCTTCTCTCACTGCCACCGCCCACCAGTCGGTGGGCAGGCCACATCGAGCGCTCTATCCACATCACGGGGCCGGGGCGCATCACTGTGGGACAACCATTATTAACGATACCAGAGGTAGGCTGAAGCATAGCTGATGCTGTACAAGAAAGGTGAAGTGGGCTCAACGGGCGTCTGCTAAGGCATAAGCAAATGGCCACGCTGAGCCATGGCTGGGCTAATGTGATTGCGTTCATGCCACTCTAAACCGTTGGGGCTACTCTAAGCCGTTGGGGCTAGATCAGTATACTATGCTCGAGAAATACATGGCAAGTCATGCTATAATGTAAAAGCTATGTCGATTGCCCTCTTCTAGACAGCTGGCTAGAATCTATTCTGGGGGAGCCCTAGGGGGTGTCGACAGTTTGTTGTTTACATAAAGGTCATGAAGTGTGATACTCATCCACTGCATGGTATATAGATTGCTAATTGAACTAATTCCTTATTACAACCATGAACTTATTGATAGGTATACGATTCGACCCAAAACCTTGATACAGTATGCAATAAAACGTGAACAGGATAGCACATACCAGATCAAAACCGCAGATTAATTACCTTCCTTGCTGGAGCTAGCCGGATGCCCACCTCATCGATGTAGCTGCGAGCCGCTTTCCTGGCCGTCGTCGCCAATAAAACATGTCAGCAATATATTTTACACATCTATCCGCGTACAAACGTATCGACTTATTTCCCGCCTAGTAACAGTTAGCACATGCACGGCGACCGACCTGGTCGCTGATCAAACGAGGTTGCTGCACCGAGCATAGGGTCGAGACATATCTGCGCACACCCAGGCGTTGCCTGCCAATGATATACGCTGCTTAGGACCTATGGATCATGCCTGCAAAATTGCAGTTCAAAATGTCAAGCCATGCTCCCATACCAGTCAGATTTCTGCACCTCCATGGCCGCGGAGGTCAACTATCATATTTATGTGCATGCAAGTCGGTCTCGTTTTGCCATCGTTTACCCACGCCGTCAACTGGCAGAGATGACAAGCGGGACCAACCGTAGGCCCGTACTCCCCAAGTACGGTTCAGGCTGCGTACCTGCCTAGGTCAGCAACGCCAAAACTAGCTCTGGCGCCAAATTCCGGAGCCGGGCGCCGTATAATACGCGAAAAATACGTATTATGCGCCGTATTGGCGTTGAGAACGCAATACGCCGTATTTCTAGTACGTTAGTACGCCAAACCCCGCCGTATTGTATAATACGGCGTATTTACCGTATTATACGGCGTATTGGCGTTCACTGCGCCCGACACACCTGGGAGAACCCGTAGGACATGGGCGAAATGGCCAGCTCGGCGGAGGCGCGCGGCAGGTCACACTGGCGGCAAGCGAGCGCAGACATACCATACCCGAAGACAGGCGTGTCGCGCGACTCCGGAGTCGCATGCACCACAGAAGGGGCCCGATCCCGATCGCCCTCTGACAACTCCCGAAGGGAATCGGCAGCGCGGGTGGCGCGCGGGTCAGAGCCACTGGACCGAACGACCGCAGCCAAAGACCGCGGGGCCGAAGGGGCAGGGGCCGACGAAGGGGTAGGAACCGGCACAGGCGCAGAAGGTGCCGGTACAACAGGGGGCCGCGTCGGACCCGATGCCGCAGGGGGTCGCGACGGACCCGCCTCCGCAACTGGCGCGCCGGTCTCTGGGGGTGGAGCACCACCAGGCCACATGTTGAAAATAGGACCCGTGGGGACAGGCAATCCGGCATACGACTGGTTACCGTCCAAGCTCCAGTCAGGCACCGGGATCCTCTGCGGAGGACCGCCCTCCCAAAGCCTGGGAAGACCGCCCGGGTCGCTGAAGAAACCACGAACTGGCTGTGAGGGCGCAGCGGACGGCCCAGAGGGGGCGACGGCGGGCACAGCCGAAGGGGCTGAAGACTCGCGCCGAGGCGCGGGAACGTCGGCCGCAGGCACGGAGGCAACCGGAGGTGTCGGAGCCGCAGCAACCGAAGGGGTAGGGGGCGCCGGCGAAACCACAGGTGCCGAAGCAACCAAAGGGGTAGGGGGCGCGGACACCACAGACACCCCACCTGGCGTGGCCGGAGTCTGCGCTTGGGCCGCCAGGAAGGCCCCGAACGCCGTGGTCAGGGACTGGATCTGAGCCTGCATAGCCGAGACCGTCGCCGAAAGAGGATCAGGCAAACCCGAAGGGGTAGGCTCTACTGCAACATCCCGGGTCGACCGAGGGGACGACGGGACCGGAGAGGGAGGAACAGACGCCGAGGAGGCGGACGCAGCGCTCGAGGCAGAATAATCTGGCGTATAATGTACCTCGGCTGGGGCGCCCGAAGGGGCAGGACCACTAACCGCTAGTTCCGCCGACTGATCAGCTATCTCCATGAATTCTACGGCCCGTAAAAGGTCACAGGGGTTCTCATCTACCTCAGCATCACCCTCAGCCGGAAGCCAAGGGAACACCTCCCGTAGGCAGGTACGGCCCACATGGGTAGAGAGGTAGGAGAACACACGGCAGCACCGGAGAACCGCATCTATCTGTCCCAGGGCGGGACAGCTGGAACCACACCCCAACAAACAGTGTCCGGCATCGTCGAACCCGTGCAGGACAAGCTGGTGCGGCTCATCAGGGGAAGGACCATACCACGTGACCCCGAAGAGGGCCGCCCTGACTAAGCCCGCATGTTGGGCCTGAAGGGCCGGCTGCACAACGCCACCCGGGTAACTTGATCGCGACACCCAGCGGCCCGGAAGGGCCTCGAAATACAGCTCAGGGTCCGGTGGGGGCGGGGACGGCAGCGAGCTCTCAGCCGGAGGGGTCTAGGCTCCGACATGACGGCTGCGGAGGGGAGGGGACAACCAACCACCCGTCGACAGCAGACATAACATAAGAGAGGAGAAAGCCTACAACTAGAGCTTGTGCAGGGTTTTATATTCCTGCAGCAGGCGACTACACCCATCTAGCTCACTCTCCGTATACCAAACCTTATCTACTTCACTACGAGCATACATCCACTTCACTTTATACTGACGCTGGGTACCGCGGCCCTTTTTGATATCTCTATGGGCCACGATGCTTTCTACTTCGTCTTCTACTTCACCAGTGTCAGGGTTATGCTCTAAAGGGGCAGGCGCTAACTCCCTGCCAGCGAACGTACTAGGATGGTACAGTTTAAGCTGGCTCCTATGGAAGGTGTTTGAATGCGTTTGCCAGGAGGTAGGGATATCGACTTTATATAAGAAATTTCCTACCCTAGACAACACATGGAAGGGTCCTAAGAAGGCGGGCCTAAGTTTGACCTTCAGTTCTGCTTCAAACTTATGAGCAAAACGGCCAACACGGGGGCCTTCTACTAATACTAGATCTCCTATTTCTATCTCAGGTGCTCGTCTATCTAAGGAGGCACGCAACCTAGCAAGGTACTTAGCCTGAGCTTTTTGGTACCCTGAGATCGCGTGGTCATGAGCAGTTTTCATTCTATCTAGTAAGGACTGTACACCTTCTACAGTATCTCGGGACACATCATCCTTGTCCCGTAGAGGACTAGCTAAGAGAGAGGTAGGGGTAAGGGGCTGTCTACCAGTATCTAAGAAGAAGGGCGTATATCCATGCGCAGCTTGGGGACAATTGTTGAGGGAGAACTCTACCAAACATAAATAATCCTCCCAATCACTACCCGAGCCATTAACATAGTGCCTAAGCGCTTCTACAAAACCCTAAGGTGACCCCATTTGCCGTACGGACCTACTTGCCATGCCATGTCAATCTGCCACGTGGAAACTCATTGTATCATGGATAATTAAATTACCATGCAGAGACACATTGTCATAATGAAAATAAGATTTCATTAAAATATTTAATTACAGATTATTACATTCCATTCCATTCAGGGCTAGAGGTTGCTCTATGGCATGACCTCTCCCTCCTCCTCCTCGGAGGACTCCTCCTCCTCCTCACTCTCTGTGTCCACATCCTCCTCCTCCTCCTCCTCCTCGGAGTCAGAGTCACCGTCAGCAGCGTGTGGCTCCACGGCTGGCTCCACGGGGGGGCGAGGACGAGGTCCCCTCGCATTGTCCTCGTCGCCGGCGTTAGCCGGATCGCGGGGCCGGCGACCATGTTCGTTGATGCCGGCAGGCTGTGGCTGGGGCTGGGGGGGTCACGTCGCCGCATCTGGCGTGCGATTTCAAATCGCCATTGGTCGTCCAGGAACGCCCTGTCGACTGGCGCCCAGCCGTTCGCCATCTGTTGCGTGCCGCGCCACGCGCGGTTGTTCAAAAGGCGCATTATGGGCGCGTTGCACTCCGCGGTGAAACGCGACATGGGTTCCCATGTCACGCCCCCCCTCCTCCATGCAACCTGCATGTAGACAGGGCCGGGCTGATCGCCCAGCATCATGCGACGAGCGTCGGTGATGCGGTTAATCTCGTTCGGCGTGATGGGTCCGTGAGGGCGGACCTCCTCATCGATGCCGAACATGACGCGCTCGAGTTTCTCTTTGGCCTTGTCGATGTGGCGCAGTGCCGCCGCGACCGTGCGGATTACCGGCACATTAGGGGGAATAGGGGCGGGAGGGTTCGCCCTGCCTGAGCGGCAACCTGAGCGGCAAGCAGCCATTGTCGTCGTATCGATTGCGAACAGTGGATGGGTGCTGCGTTCGGCAAGCCGTGTATGCGTGTTTATGCATTGTTTTTCGACCCTGAAATTGCGTTACGGTTGGCATATCTCATAGAGAATAATGCATTATTGGACGTGGCATTACCTTCTTCGATTTCGTCGACATGGGTGTCGTCGTGGAAACACGTAATTCGTTATCCGTGCAGGCCCTGCGCAGGTGCTGCGATAGTAAGGTCGTATGTGCTCATTCCTGCATCGTTTTTCGACCCAGCAATTGCGTTATGATCAGCATATCTCGTAGATAATTATGCGAATTTGCACGTGACAATTACTTTTTGGATATTATCGTCATTCTCGCCGCCATGGAAACACGTAATTCCTTTATCCATGCAGGGCCTGTGCGGGTCGACAGGTCCCCATCTGTCGAGCCGTTAAATGTTTGCACTTTTTTCACTGTCCTCGTGCATACTTTGGTCAACCCTTCACTACAGCCACAGAAAACTTGGGACATAGTCTTTACACGCACGCGTGGTACACGCCAGGTCATGGGGCAAAGTCCTCTGACGCGCGCGGGGTACGTTCGACGCACGCCAAGTGCGGGAACTATATTCGTAACGGTCGTATGCGTTCAGGGCAAAATTGGGCCCGAATTCAGCGAAAATGGCTAAGTCCCGAAGCCATTTTTCGCTCAAGGCCCGGTGCTGCACCGGCACGTAGAGGTACTAGGCCGGGATACGGACCGTAGCACGACATTGAATTGAACTACGTCCGTATCCCATGAACAAATATGAACGCACGATGCGTCGTTTGTACTATACGGCCCACCCAGCCGTACCAGTTTGGCACGGAAAATACGCAGTTTCGTGGTACCTGACCCTACAAAACCCTAAGGTGACCCCATTTTCCATACGGACCTACTTGCCATGCCATGCCGGGCTGCCACGTGGCATCATTGTTGCTACACGATACTTGCATGAGATACAATGATACCATATACTGGCGTGGTACTATGATTGAACTAAATTCATATAGTCTGTACTAAAACGACCTACGTGAAAGTACGCCCAGTATATCCTCGTCACATCTGTACTATCAGCTACTAAAATATGCTAACCAATCTTGCGTTGTATTATATGATAGCAACTTTCTAGTACTTTGGACTAAGTCTGCGTGCCGTGTACTACGTGGAATTGGATGGGAGTGACGTGGCACGCTCCCAGCCACGTGGCAGTCTATACACCTTCGTGGGAGACTACCGCGTGGCGCTTGTGGCGCGGCCCACCCTACAGACAGTCGACACGTGGCATGGCGTCGCGCCAGTCCCGTGGGAGCGTCGCGCCGCACGGAATATTCCCAGGAATATGCCGTCGGATGGAATATTCCACGGAGATGCCGTCGGGTGGGGTACTAAGGTCCGGCCCCTCGCCAAGGTGGGCACTTCTCGCCTGCTCCCACACAACCCCTAGCACCAAAGCAAGAATCCATGGCCGCTGCATCTTTCAACAGCCTGCCAGCAGAAATTGCGCACAATATCGTGCGCTTGGCATGGCCCTATGGGTGTGGTGTCGACAAGGCCATGCAGCAGGTGTGGGATGGTGTCAAAGGGGAAAAGGAGAACCTTGTGAATGATCTGAGGCAGATGCTGATGAATGAGTGCGTCGCACGCCTCGATCACGGGGTTAGGCAGAACCCCATCCTCGAGAACCACCACGGCCCTGAGTTGCACGATATCATCAAGTCGCTCTCCGTGGCCACGCTGCCACTAAACGAGTCGCTCATCTTTGAGCGAGAGTGCACCAGGAAGCACGAGATGGAGTGGGTCTACACACATTTCGTTGAGGAACTCCTGCGGTCCATGGACTTGCAGCCCTGTGAGGGCGCAAGGGCCGCCAAGGACGACTTCATTGCCTCCCTGCCCTCCCCCGACAACCAGTTCACGCCGGAAGCGCGCGCCTTGCAGCTTCTCCACTGCATCCGCGATGCCTACGTGGCCGCCGGCCTCCTGGAGTTTGGCGGGCTCAGCTTCCAGCTGGCCAATTTGTGCGTGGGGAGCTGCCTGAAGCAGTTTGTCGTGTATGTCATGTGGGCATGATCCTCCTGGGAAAAGAGGACTTGGTGAATAGAAAGTGACTATTCATGAATAACCAAAGCCCATTTCCTACCAACCTTGTTCCATCATCCAATGCACTAGGAAATAGACCGGCGGCGCGGACTCGCGGAATATATAGTATAGTATGCTGGCGCCCGTCACCACGAGACAGGCAGACGACAGCATACAGTGCCGTGGGTGACGGGTGGCAGCAGGCAGTGGCGTGGGTGACAGGCGGCAGTGTTATTCTATGGGCCTAGTTGCTATATGACTCATTGGAATAGTTCAAGTCCCATGCACATAAGGAAAATGTCATTTCATTACAATAAGAATAATAAGGAATAGGCCATTCATACACCCGTTTGCTCACCATAGTCACCAGCATCTTTGTTAAAACAATAAGTAGATGCATACAGACAGGTAGCGGTTACAGAACCGCTATTAAGAACTCCTTAGGCATGGCTCGCGATTACCCGCGCAGACCAGGCCACCAAAGAGGGTGGGTGGGTGGGACAAGAAAAAAGACCACAACAATGTCACTACGCCGCCAAAGTAGTCAAACTGCCCTAGCACGGGGCTGACATCAGCAACCGAGCTTAACTTAACACGCCAACCTGAGAATGCAGCGACACCTACCGTACCACAAAAACAACAACCAATCAAATACCCTTTCCGAAAGGTTCTAATTATCATTCAACAAACCGGTTCAACAAACCCGGCCCTGTCAAACTTTAAGCATAAGATTGTTTCGAGATTGTAGCACAATAGGGCCACTGCCCCTACTAACAATTCCAGGTCGCCAGCCATTAGCCAAATCCGGTTACATCTGCCAAACCCGCCCGGTTCAGCCGACCATCCAGGCGGCTCCCGTGAGCGGCCTTATTCCCCGCCTCACTTCGAGAAACTCTTTTCAAAGAAATCCGATTCATACACCCGTTTGCTCACCATAGTCACCAGCATCTTTGTTAAAACAATAAGTAGATGCATACAGACAGGTAGCGGTTACAGAACCGCTATTAAGAACTCCTTAGGCATGGCTCGCGATTACCCAACCTCCCCTTCCTGGCCCTCCGGTCCGCTAAAGAAGCACCATTTCCTTTCCCGTCAAAAGCTGTCCTGTCGCGATGGGCGCTCTCCGTTGCCAGAAAACAGATTTAATTCCCAGCGACTGTGAATGCACAAAAATTCATGCACTGTCAATCGACACAGCTCGCATTTTTGACCCCACTCGGGGGCCCCCGCTGACCTCGTTGCCGACCTCTTCTCTGGTCCGCTAAGGGGTGCTGTCGCGGAACACAAAGTCAAAGCAAAAGCTGCTGACTGGCGCCGCTGATTCCAGCCGACGCCCAGTTTACAACTTTTTTGAAGAGCAACCAACCTAGTGCCGAGCACATAAACACTCCTTCCGTACAAAAAAGTGGAAATACCACTGATTACGAAATCAAGTTGGCTTTCAGCCCTTGCCTCCTGCGCCGAGGCTCCGTGTCCCACAACGGTGACTTAAATTTTTTACCCCCCCGAGCCGCGGCGGCCCTCAAGCCAAGCCCAACCCGGAATGCAAGCATTTCCAGGTACGAGACAACTCAAAGGCAGGCCAGCCTGCCGACAGCCCAACCCGAGGCGCAAGCATCCCCAGGTACGGAACCATCAAGCAAGCTAGCCCTTGCCCAACCCGGCCAGCTGGCCGTTTCTTTCAAACAAACCAGCCATTAAATAATGCATCAGCCCCCGCTTCGCATTTAAACCCCGATCACCCGGACATTAATTCCGGGCCAGTGGCAGCCATGAATCCCAACCGCCTTAAGCAGCCAGGGATTATGGATGCCGGAAATTTGGTTAACAAATTTTAGCCCCGCACCCATGCTGAGCGCAAGGCTGGTGAGGCACTTCTTGTACCGCCATAGCCTCAGCCGTCGGCGCTCAGCCAACGTTTACAAGAAAAAAGACCACAACAATGTCATTACGCCGCCAAAGTAGTCAAACTGCCCTAGCACGGGGCTGACATCAGCAACCGAGCTTAACTTAACACGCCAACCTGAGAATGCAGCGACACCTACCGTACCACAAAAACAACAACCAATCAAATACCCTTTCCGAAAGGTTCTAATTATCATTCAACAAACCGGTTCAACAAACCCGGCCCTGTCAAACTTTAAGCATAAGATTGTTTCGAGATTGTAGCACAATAGGGCCACTGCCCCTACTAACAATTCCAGGTCGCCAGCCATTAGCCAAATCCGGTTACATCTGCCAAACCCGCCCGGTTCAGCCGACCATCCAGGCGGCTCCCGTGAGCGGCCTTATTCCCCGCCTCACTTCGAGAAACTCTTTTCAAAGAAATCCGATTCCTAGACCCCTTTGCAGGCACGCAGGCCTGGCTGTTTAGCGGTTGTACATGCGCAGGCAGGGCGTCTGGCGGCCCTCAAACCCAGTGCAATCGTCTTTCACACGCAGAGTGTCCCCGCGCAGGGGGAACTTCACACCAGAGGTGCAAGTCCACACGTGGGTGAGCAGAGTGCAGTCCGCCTTGTGGATCTTCCAGTGCGCAACCTGGCACTCGCGGGAGCAGTACCGCGCATCCTGGCAGCTGGCGCACCTGCGCTTCACCTCTCTCTTGCCCTTCTTCTCACACCCCGGCGCAGCGCAGAAACCGCGAACCGACTCGGGGAAAGGACCAATGGGGCTGTCCAAAATGGGCGTGCGCACTGTGATCACCACCTTCTCGCAGGGGCGGGTATAGGGAAACGCCGTCCTCGCAACGATCTTGTCCGCGTCCTTGGGCACGCGGAAGGACAGGCCAATCCTGGTAACCAGGTCGATGAACCCGTCGTCCTCCTTCTTCTCGCGAAGGAGGACGCACAGAAGCATGAACTCGCTCTCAGGGCGAATGTGGGACAGGATCTGACTGCGAACGCAGTACTTCCTGCTGATCGCAGTGCGTACGTCAATGAATTCAAACTCCAACTGGCGATCCAGAGCCGTAAAGGAGTCGAAACGAACCAGCACGCAAAAGGGGGTTTTCAACTTCTTTTCCCACTCATTCACGCAGCTGTACAAATTGCTGGAGTTTTCCATGGCCTTGCGCACCACCAAGCGGTACCAGCCCCCGCACAACTCCGCAAACAGGTCGGAGTGATCCTGAGGGAGCTCATTGGCAATCAGAGGGGTGGAATCCATAGCGGCTGACAGTCTGTGCGTGCTCGTGCGGATTGGCGTGGTTTGGCTGCCAAACTCGCCCTCCTCCGCTTATGTGCCCGCACCCCACCCGCCCCGCCCAATAGTCCCGTGCCACGCGGCAGGACCGGATTGGCGGGAAGGAATATTCCCACGGAATATCCACGGAGCGCCGCGCCTTCTAGAAGGGCGCCGCGCCGGGAATATTCCCATGAATATCCCGTGGAAGCGCCGCGCCTTCCAGAAGCGCGCCGCGCCGGGAATATTCTCACGGATATTCCGCGTGAGCGCCGCGCCTTCGCCACGTGGCAGCGTCCCATTGGTCCGCTTGGAATATTCGTGGGTATATGCCGCCGTGTCGTGCCCGCGTGACGCGCGGCGGACTCCCATTGGACTGTCGTGGGTGTCGCGCGCTTCGCGCGGGGTTGGGAAGGGATAAAAGGCGGAGGCGGGCGTTTGGGGGTCCCAATCCGCCCAGCACCACTCAAAACCAACTCCTCTCACTGCAATGGAGCCCTCCCGCGATAAGCCGGCTATGGCGGCAACGGATGCCCCTCCTGCCAAGCGCCAGCCGCCTGCAAACGGCAATGGCGAGCAGTCCCCCGCCATGAAGGTGTACCTGAAACAGCGGGACACCGAGGACAAGGTGGCAAAGTTCCTGGGGGCTGTGAAAACCAAGCAGGGGCACGCAAACACGCACGAATTCGATGAGCAGTACAAGCGGGACGCGCACATGCACGATATCCAAGTGCTGCCGGGCGGCGAGATTTTCTGCGAGAATGCCGCATCGGTGGGCGCCTTCCTCTGCGATTCGGGCGTTTTTGGGAAGAGCGCGCGCGCAGAACCGCCTGCACAGAACAGGGCTGCCAGTGTGCGGGGGCCTGTTACTTGCGGCGTGTGCAAGAAGCACACCGATTTCCTGCTGGATCCGCAGCAGGATGCCAGCGGAGGGGAGGACCCTCAGGAGCATATCCATATCCACGGTGTGTGTGTGGATTGCGCTGTGCAGACCATAGAAAAGAGCGGCAAGCGCGGCATGTGGTGCCCCTTGTGCGCTGCGGACCCTTTGATCGAAGTGCTGATCGATTTGGGCCGCGCAAAACACCTTTCGGAGGCCCCGTACTTTGTGTACAGCCCCGAGAAGAGCCTGCTGGCTGCTGCCTATGAGGATATGTGAATGGTGCAGTACTAATAAAGCTTGGATTGTTTTCCTTATAAAGTCCCCACAATGAGCCCCACATAGATAGCCCGGCGGCGCGGACTCGCGGACTTAGACAGCCCCGGCAGCACGCGCGGGCCGACAGGCGCCGGATCGGACAGGCGGCGGGCCGACAGGCGCTGGTTTAGACAGGTGTCAGACGCCAGCCACAACTCGCATGGGTGACGGGCGCCAGCAGCAACTCGCATGAGTGACGGGCGCCAGCGGCAACTCGCATGGGTGACGGGCGCCAGCAGCAACTCGCATAGGTGACGGGCGCCAGCGGCAACTCGCATGGGTGACGGGCGCCAGCAGCAACTCGCATGAGTGACGGGCGCCAGCAGCAACTCGCATGAGTGACGGGCGCCAGCAGCAACTCGCATGAGTGACGGGCGCCAGCAGCAACTCGCATGAGTGACGGGCGCCAGCAGCAACTCGCATGAGTGACGGGCGCCAGCAGCAACTCGCATGGGTGACGGGCGCCAGCAGCAACTCGCATGAGTGACAGACGCCAGCGGCAACTCGCGTGGGTGACAGACGCCAGCAGCAACTCGCATGGGTGACAGACGCCAGTAGTCAGCTCTGCATGGGACTGCGCGGGACGACAGGCGCGGGCCGAGGGGTGCCGCAACTGACAGGCGCGGGCTAGTAGCTGCAAGATCCGGCAGGTGACCGCCGCCAGCAGTAAGTGCCGTCGGTGACAGGCGCCAGCAGTCACCGGGGCACGGGACTGCGCGGGCCGACAGGCGCCGGTTCCGACAGCCGCGGGCCGGCAGCCGACGGTTACGGCACGTGACAAGCGCCCGCGGGCCGAATCCGGGTCGAGTCAGTGCTGAGTCGGCGCGCTGACGCCGGAAAGCGGCCGCACACCGCCGGCCGGGGCGGGCGAACGGTTCGGGCGAACGGTTCGGGCGAACGGTTCGGGCTATCCCCCACGACACTCGACGAATCCCACGGAAAATGAAAAGTTTGAAAAGTTCGGGCTATCCTGTTCGCCCGAACTTTTCGCGATAGCCCGAACTTTTCAAAACCTCCCACGGGAAAACCAAAAGTTTTGAAAAGTTTTGGCTCTGAGTCCCACGGCAAATGAAAAGTTTGAAAAGTTCGGGCGAAGGTTCGGGCGAACGAAAAATAGCACGAACCGCCAACTTAGTCCCCACCGGACGGGGTGCACTGCACTTTCGTATATACTCTACCTTCCTTTCCTAACACATAAAATATTGCACATGCTTCCTAACACATATTATTTGAACACACTTCCTAACACATATTATTTACAACTACACACTACCCTGTATACAGCCATACCCATAATAATATGTGTTAGCAACCCTACCTATATTTTATGTGTTAGCAACCATACCCATATTTTATGTGTTAGCAAACCAACACAAAGGATATACACACCCCTACCCGTGCACACCCCCGCCAGTGGGAACTAAGTTGGCGGTTCGGGCGATTTTGCGTTCGCCCGAACCATAGCCCGAACTTTTCAAACTTTTCATTTGCCGTGGGAATCAGAGCCAAAACTTTTTGAAACTTTTCGTTTTCGCGTGGGAGGCTCTGAAAAGTTCGGGCTATCCTGAAAAGTTCGGGCTATCCTGTTCGCCCGAACTTTTCAAACTTTTCGTTTGCCGTGGGAGACGGCCAGTGCCGTGGGGGACAGCCCGAACCGCTCCGGCGCGGGGCCGGGGACGGGACGGGGAGGGGGACACAAGCCGCGGGGCCGCGATCCAACACACACGCGCGCACGCAGAGACGGACCAACCCAACAAACTTTATTAACAATATACGGATCCGTATATGCAAGTCAACACACCGCACCACCACCCGCGGGCGGAGGGGGGGCTGTCAACGTTGAAATGTCATATACATGACCAGCGGAGGAAGCGATATCGCTATTGCGTGTAGAAGAATGGACGAAAATATGACCGCGACAACGTGGCCGTGTTTCCACGCGGGCTTGAGCCATACGAGGGTGTACAAGGTTAGGAATAGGGCGATCCAGAACGCGCCCTTGCGGGACGACCCCCCTCCAAACGGCGGATGAAAGCTGAAAAAACCGATGACCAATGCAAAGGAGGTAAGGATCGTCACGGGCATGCGGAATCCGCCTAGGGTGAGTTGTAGGATGCTCGGAGTCGATATCGGTGCGATCGATGACATTGGATTAGTATAAAGCCATTTTTTTAAAAACATAAATGTCCAAATCCAATAATGAATGATGACAGTCTTTGAGATACATACAAGATCTCGCGTGGGATCCACTACGCAAAGGGCTCCGGGCACATGATCCCGTACACCTTCTTCATCCGGTCCCTGTACAACTTCACGAACGCGTCGCCCATCGTCAGGCGATTGCGCCACCAATCCTCCGTCACCACGTTCGCGACGATGTCGTCGTCCTCCTTCAGCGGCAGAACGTTGATCAGCCAGAACAGGAAGTCCCACGCGGGGTCCGTCAGGATGTTGCGGGACACACGGCACGTGACGAGGGACTCGTCGGACTCGTAGGGCTGCACGCTGAACCACAAGACGAATGCGGGCTTCTCGTGTCCGGAAATCCAGAATCGCAGGCTCGCGGTATACGGGAGGAAGAACTCGTTCTCGACCGTCACCGACATCGACCCTTTCGGAGGCGCCTTTGCGTCCCGGCCCTCCGTCGGCATGAGGCCCAGCAGCAGGCGGCCCACGGACTCGGCCGCCACCGGGTAGCTGTACACGCTCTTTCCCGTGAAGAGACCGCCCGTCTCCGTCGTGACGTCGGCGCCCTTCACGTCCACGATCTTCACCTTGTGGACGTGCTGGAGGTGCACGTGGTCCAACAGGTTCTCCATGACGATCATCGGGTGCCCGCGGATGCGCGTCGGGTACGAAAACGTCCGGTACCCGTCCTCGGTGAACTCCGGCATCGTCGGCGGAGACGACTCTCCGTCGCCCATGCCAGCGTTCACCCAGATCAGGTCCGCATCCTCCTTCGTGTCGAGGTAGTTGTCCCTGTTGTTCTCCTTGCCCCAGTACATCCCGTGGTACGCGCAACGGATGCACCCGTCATCCACCTTGCAATTGTGGGACAGACGCGCCCCGCGGTGGGGACACACGTTCCGCACGGCGAGCGTCTCGTCCCGCTGGCGGTGGTTGTACAGCAGGATCTCCTCGTTGTACAGCTTCGTGACCTTGGGCTCGCGAGACTTGCGCCCGACGCACACCCACTTGTCGGGGACCTCGTGGGCCGCGACCAACGGTCGAGCCGGCCTCGGCGCCCCCACGCGAAAGTGCACTGCGGTCGCCATCGGTTGCTGTTTGCGGAGAAATTGTCGAGGGCCTTTTAAGCGATCGGCGAACCGACACGATCTCGGCGGACCAATCAGAGAGAAGTATGTCGGACGCGCCAGCGCCGCCCGCCACGAGTGTTCAACCGCTAGTCGATGGTCGCAATGACGTGTCGGTCAGCGTCTTCCCGTCCGCGACGTACACGTAGGAAGTCTTTTTCCCCGCACCCTCGCCGTCTGGCACGTTTTTGCACACCGATTCCTTCGTGAGGGTCTGCGGGTTGTACGCGGTCGGCGCCCATTTCTGCATCGCCGAGTACTTGATCAAGTACGCGGTGCCCGGCGGGAGCAGGATCTCGAATTCGCTCGAGCCGTACAGACTCACTGGCCAGAAAAGCAGCGCCGGACAGCCCCTCACCAATCGGATCACCGAAACGCAGCACTTGTTCGACGTGAACAAGGGGGATTTGCGTATGTGATCCACAGACAGAGACGTCGAGACGCAGTACGGGTTGACGTACACCCTATTCTTCGCGCCCTTCAGATAGTAATCGTCTCTAGTGCCGCGGAAGACCGTGAAAGGCCTCGTGACGCGCGGGGCGTTTTGCACCAGTTTGAACAGCTTCTTGCGGTAAAAGGGGACGATCTTTTCCACAATGAATTCTGTGGAAAGGAACGTGAGCAGCCACGTGCACAACCTGATTTTCAAGTGTTCCTCATCGTTCACTGTGCTCTCCGCGATCACGGCTATGATGGCTGATAATCCAAAGTCCTCCTTCTCACTCTCGGAAAGGGTGTCGGGGAGTTTTTTAAAATAAGACATTACCGCCCACGCATGGTCGTGTCCGGTGTCGGGGTCTCCCGTTTGGTACGACTCGAACATGTCTACCAGCTTCATAAAGTCTTGCATTTCAGGCATTCGCTTCCACAAACTCGCGTACGAGGTGGGCAAACCTTTATACCTCCTGATGAACATGCAAAGAGGCACCCACAGAGGGGTCCCGTTCATATCCACGTCCGCGGTGTACGGATTAAACCCACTCATCTGTATGGTGTGGTGCCGCGTGACCTTTGCGTCGTTGCCGTTGACGTACCCATCTCCCACGTGCGAGTAGGACCGCAAGAGCAACAGGTCCTCCTTCGACAGACTGCCGAGGTACTGGTACGACTTGAAGTACCATTCCTCGTCGATGATCTCGCGCGGGTCGTGGGCGTTTTTCCGCACGAAACGGAGTTCGTCCCGATTGTCGTAAAGGGTGTTCCATTCCACCTTCAACTGGATGGTCTTGAGAGAGCCGTCGGAGTTCGTCCCCGACCACCGCATATTGTCTCGCGCCAACGAGTCGTAATCGCACCCCTCGAGCGACATGTACGGAATCGTGATGGTCCCCGTGAAATGGCCAAATGGGGAGAGGAGAGGGGTGTCATCGTCCTCTTTCGTTGCCTCTTCGCAGAATCGCTTGTGTCTCTTGTCCGCGTATTTCCTGTCCAACCTGGCGCGGATCGTCCGCCCGAGGAGTTGCATGCGTTCTTCCTGCGTGAGGGTCTTCTTCGTCGTCTTCGACGCCATCGCGTTTACATATAGATGACGGGTTAATAATACACAAGATAAGAGTGAAAAGATTGGATTACAATCACGGGTTCCACCCGTTCGGTACCCGTCCCGGTGAACCGACACGATATCGGCGGACCAATCAGAGAGGAGTATGTCGGCGACCAATCAGAACGTCGGATGTCGGCCGGTAACAGTTTAAGAACGATCATCGGTCGCGAGAGGAGCGTTTTTCTCTCGTGGGGTGTATCATGGCGGCCATCGTGAGGTACCTGACGCCCGCGGACGGGGCGGAGGACGATCCCCGTTTTGAGGGCAAGATCCGCGTGACGGATGATGGCAGGATTTCGGTGATTGACGCTATACGCACGATCGCATATACCGACGCGGATGGGACCCCGTGTCGCGACGCGGCCAGACAGGCTAGTCACTGCCTCCAACGCATTTCGTCAGAGTACAAAGAAGTGTGTACTGTTTTGACACTCTGGAAATTCCCCGGTGCCAGGCAGCGAGACACTCCGGTGACCGACCGTCAGGGCTTGACACGCATCTTGATGTTGCTCCCCGGCAAGATCGCGGCCAAGTTCCGCGAGCAGGTGTCCGTCCTCCTCGAGCGATACCTGAGGGCCGACCGGACGTTGGCGGAGGACATTTTGCAGCGGGCGGACGCCGCCGACGGGAACGAGACCGCGCTCGAGAGGCTGCAGCAGCACCAGCGCATCAAGAGCTGTCTGTCTACGCGCGACCTGAACGAAGCGATCAAGGGGTACACCGATACCCACAAGGGGAGTGGGCTGCTGTACCCGGTGGTCCACGACACGAACAATCTGGCGGTCACGGGCAAGACCTCCGTCGAGCTCCGCGCGATGTACAACGCGCGAGTCTCGGCCCGCGACCTGCTGACGAACGTGCAGAGCGCCGGGATGAACTTCATCCAGGTGTTGGAGGCGGAGGAGATCAGGAAGACGGGCCAGAATCCGGTCAGTGTCGCGAAGCGCAAGCGGGACTTGCTGGAACCCGTGTTCAAGGCGACCGGACTTCACGACGCGCGCGCCGACGAGCAGTGCATCCAGGAGAACGTCAAGGTCATGCGGCTGAATCAGCGACTCACCCGCGAGTCGCGCACGGCCATTGCGGCCGAACCGTCGGCGGGTCGTCTGGCCGACGCGCCGTGACGTGTCGTTGGCCAATCAGAGAGGAGTGTGTAGGTAGCCAATCAGAGCGCGAGATGTCGGTTGGGGTGGGAATAAATGGCCGGTGCGGCGGAGAGAGGGGAGGTCTCGTCTCAAATACTATCAGTCTCTCAGCCAGCTAGTCGGCTCCATGAAACACATTTTAAAGAAGATCCCTTCGTTGAAAAAATACATCCATTTGGTCCAAAAAAAGCCTTTGAAAATGAGTTGTGTCGAATCGAAAAAACAGCCATCGCCGGATCGGGCGTCGGACGGCATCGAGTTGCCGGTGTGTAAGAAGGTCGTTGATATCGGCGAGTCCCTGTTCGACGCCGGCTCCTTCCTCGAGGACGATATACGAGTGTCTCGCGGCGAGGTCCCCGCCAACGAGCGCAAGGTCGTCATCGCCCGCAATCGTCTGGACGGTTGGATCGCCGGCATCCTCCGGCCGCGGTCGCAGGCGGTCACTGACGTCGCCAGGCAAGTCTCGAGTTCCGGCGCCCGCCATCGCCTCGCCGTCTCCAACGTGTGGAGGCATCTGCACGCCCACTTCGACCGCGTGCTCGAGGAGTGCAAGGAGATGCACGACGGCTATGGCCGCGGCGCCCTGTTGATTCGCGTCCATCACCTGACGCAGGCGGCTAGGTCGGTGATCGTCGACTGGGTGACGGCGGGCGAGCTGAGGGAGGCGTGTCTTCAGACCTACTGGCGCGCGATGATGTACAACGACCAGACCGAGTTCGTCGTGGCGTTCTGTTTCGCGGACCCGGCGGACTCCCGCCGGAAGATGTGGGTGTCCGAGCTCATGACGAAACCAAAGTCGGACAAGTGGATGGAGAAGAATCCGGAGCCCGCGGTCCCCCCCTTTCGCACTTGGACGCGCGTGAACGCGAGCGGCGAGCTTTCGGCGCCCGTCTGCCTGGGACACTATTGCGGAAAGAAGTTGACCAGGGGCGAGGAGCGGCGACTGTGCGTCTGCAAGGACGCGGTCTTCTGTTCGGCGGTCTGCTCCGTGACCTCGCACGATTGCGATGTTTTGCGGAGGTCGCGGGCCAACCTGGACAAGTGCATCAAGAGCGCCCACGCCCTTTACCACAGTGGCGGCGGTGTGCCGCCTCTCCGGTGCCCCCACGAGTGGAAGGTCTCTATGGGAGACGAGCTTGTGATGTTGTAAACGTAACTTTATTAATGAATAAAGGACTTGTTTGAAAATATAACTTTAAATCGCATGGTAACAATAAAGTGCTCAATTATGGAGGAAACAGAAGTGACGGGCCTAGATCTCCCCACGCTCAAGGGGAGGAGTCTGCGTGTGACGCGTTCGTTCGCCGATAGAGGCGGGTATAAAGCCTTGCGGGTTGACGTGCTCGTCCCTCCGACGTACGACTCGCGGTTGGTGAGGGCTCACCCGACTCGCAATTTGGTAGAGGTTATGTTAGAAGCGTATCCCGAACGCAACAGGATCCACATCAGTTGGTTCAGCGTGCTTGCGAAGGAATTTCCGGGGGACGCTTCGAAGGAGGAGATTGCGACGTTCCGAGGCGTCGGTCGCAAGTTGTTGTGTTATGGCATGTCTTTGCTCGCGCCGATGATGAAGGACCGCCGAACGGCCATAGTGGAACTAGAAGCGGCCGGTGCGCAATGCCCGGACGAGAGTGTATACAACGGGTGGTCGAAAGCCAAGATTTACTATCTGCTGCGGAAGTACGAGAACACGTACGCGAGCTTGAAAGACGCGTTCGCGAAGAACGATATGGCGAAACTGAGGAGAGTGGCGTGTCTGGTACGGGACAACGAGGATCTCGTGCGGTATTACAATCAGTACGGTCTCAAGGCGACGGGGCACGATAACGGGGACTTTGTGGACATGGAGGGACGGCTGACGGACGTGCTGGCGTCGTGCGAGTCCGTCCGAGTCGGGCGCGTGACCAAGGCGCAACGGGAGGTGATCGACCTGACAGTCGCGAAGACGTTCGAAGAGCCACCGGCCAAGAAGAAGAAGAAGCAGAAGTAGCGCGTCTATTGGCGGTCGAATAAACTCGCGTCGTTACTCCGACGTAAGTATGGATATCGACCAGTTCCTGGACAGCCTCCCCGTGTACGAGCTCGGCCCGGGCACCTACACGGACGCGTTGCAGGTCCTGACGACTCCGCCGCGCACGGAGGTGGGCGAGGGGTGGACCCAGGCAGTCGTCTACGAGCCCGAGCACTCGTATGTCGTCAACAACCTCGCCGCGTTCGAGGTCGACGACAAAACGGGCGAGTACGTCTTCTCCGCGACGCGTCTGCCGACGTGCGACGTTTTGCGGGGAGTCGACTGCGACGTGAAGGTCCGCGTCGTCATCGGGGACCAAGAGTTCGATCCTCAGGACGTTACCACGGTGACGTGTGCCAGTACCTACACATACAAAAACATACGATTCTATCTCAACCCCAAAAATCCTCCAAAATCGTTCACCGTTCGATACCGATGCTACATCCTGAACGAGGCCAATCTCAAACTCGTCCGCGACGCGTCGGAGGTCCGCACGAAGACGCACGTCTACCGAGACGGCCAGGCGCTCGCGATCGGCGACCGGTCGTGATGACCGGTGCGGGCGATGTTCGTTCGTCGGCCTGCGAGTTTTGTGTCCGCTACGGGGTGCGGCCCTGAATGGCGGTGGCCATTTGTTTCCTTCTCAACAGGACATTCTTCACCGCAGGGGTGTGGAAAGATTGGCTGGCCGGGGTCCCGCTCGGGCGGGTGCGGGTCTTCGTTCACGCGTCCCGGTTCCAGGGAGAGGACGCGGATAGGTTGCGCGAGTGGGTCCGGGAGTGCAAGGCCGTCGAGGTGCCGGTCATCACAACGCGATGGGGCCATCCGTCGATCTTGCGCGCGGAGTGCGTGTTGTTTGACGCCGCGGCCGCGCATCCCGACGTGACGCACGTCGGACTCGTCAGCGAAAACACGGCGCCGTGTCTGTCCCCGTCCGACTTTTTGACCGCGTGCGAGCGTCTCCGCGGCAAATCCGTGTTCGAGTCGTGCTACCCTATCCCGACGGGCACGCGCACCAAGAACCTGTTGTTAAGACTTGGATGTTCGACTTTGTCGTATTCCGGACAGTTCTGTCTGCTGGCGGCCGAACAATACCGCGCGATACGACCCTCCGTGGAGACGATATTGAACGCGTACGGGGCGAAGTTCACGGACGATCCGATTTGCTTGTGCGAGTTCCTCTTCATCACGCTCGTGGACAACCTGTTCGGCGACCAAGGCTGGGAGCACGCCCCCTTCGTGTACATGGAACAGGACGAAGTTCCCATCCACGCATTGTGGCTCGAGGACGAGTGGGTCGAGCGCAACCTGCCCGGTATGTGCAAAGGTGCTGCCGAGGACGCGGAGACGGGCAAGACCCCCGGTCTGTTCGCGATTCGGAAGGTGCGCGACACCCCTGCCCTCCGCTCGGCGCTCGAGTGGGCCGGCGTCTTGCCGCCCGGAACGACTCCCGCGCCTTGCTCGGCTCGGCCCTCGCGCGCCGCTTCCAAGGGCGTACACTATCGGGATTCGTAGTGATTGGACGACGGACGACACGTTCGCCGGGTCGTCGAGCCTCAAATGTCTGTCGAAAAAGGAGAAGGCGTCGCGACGGAGAATGACGGTGGCCGTGTGTTTCCTGCTCACCGACTCCTCCTACACGTCGGGGGTGTGGAAGGACTGGCTCGCCGCGGCCGGTCCCGCGCGCGGCCGGTTGCGGTTCTTCGTGCACGCCTCGGAATTCGAGAGGGAGGACGTCGATTCCTTGCGTAAATGGATATGGGAGTGCGACGCCGTCGAGGTGCCGTCCGTGTCATCGCGTCGAGACCATTCGTGGCTCTTGCGCGCCGAGTTGACGTTGTTCGACGCGGCGGCCGCGCACCCGGATGTGACGCACTTCGCTCTCGTCGGCGAGACCTCGGTTCCTTGTCTGTCCCCGCCCGACTTCCTGTCCGCGTGCGAGAATCTCTGCGGGAAATCCGTGTTCGAGTCAAGTTTCGCCTTGCCCACGACCATTTACGCGAACGAGCTTTTGTCGAGGTCCGCCCAATTCTGTCTTCTGGTCGCCGACCATTATCGCGCGATACGTCCTCGCCTGGAGACGACGTTGGTCGAGCACGAGTCCGAGTCCGACGCTGACAATTGCGTCTGTTTGGACGAGTTCGTCTTCGTCACGCTCGTGGATCACGTCTTCGGCGACGAGGGGTGGGACCACGTCCCTTCCGTGCGCGTGGAGTGGGACGACGAGGACTGGATCCGGCGTAACCTGGGCGGCGCGTGTAGACGAGCCGCCTGGAACGTGAGGGCGGGGGAGACGCCCGGGATGTTCGCGATCCGGGACGTGATCGACTCCCTCTGTCTCCGCCACGCCTTGGAAAGGGGCGGTGTCTTGCCGACGTCTCACAAGACCAGCGCGTGAGTGGCGGGTTTATCCAAATGACGGCTTAAAACAACAAAGGTGGGAGGTTTTCCACCACGGGGTGGAAAGCGGGAAAACCGCGCCCTTGTGGATGGTCACTCGGAATCGGTGACTCTTGCACACGAACCGGACGAATTGCAGATAGGAGGGGGGCATGTTTGTAGAGCCGCTTCCCCGAAACAGGTGCAGCTCGAGAGTGTATCCTGGGTACTCCGTTTTGTAATGAGCAAGTTCAGACACCCCTTGTTCCCATTTGGTCCACTCCTTCACCACGATGACCTTGCGGTGCTTCTCGTCCAGCAAGAACGAGCCTTTTATCCCCCCCGCACTGCCCACGACCGCCTCTCTCCTCCCCCCGACCTCCTTCATGTACGACGACTGGGCGCTGTGCAGTTCTTCTAGTTCCAAGTCGCGCACTTCGGGAGACATGTATACAACAGATTTACATATTAACCCCTGTCAATGAATGGATCTTATCCGTTTTTTTTCGCTCACTCATCTCGGTTCGATTGGGAACTGATAAGCGAGGGGCTTGTAATGTGACCGTGCCGGGAGGCGTCCATGTAGGAAGAGGGTCCAGGAAGCGGGAGTGGGCGGCCAGGGTGTCCGGATGGAAGCGGGTGTGCGTTGGCATCGTGTGGTTTAAGCCGCGAGCCTTTTTTCGAGGATTTCGACGCGTCGGCGACGAGATCCGGCGGGAGGAGCGACCCCGCGATCACGGTCCCCTCGTTCTTGTTCGCGTGCACTTGGCGTGGCCGGAAACAGCGGAGAAGGGACGTCATTGACGGATGGGGAGAGAATTATTTCGCGTCGGTCTGCGCGTCGCGCACGACGGAGCGCGTCTGGAGTCGCTGGAGCACGTGAGACGTCACCGACGTGTAGAAGGCGGAGACCGCCAGCTTGACGTATAGAACGATCGCGATGGACGCCGACGCGCGCAACCACCCCGCGCGGATCCAGTCGGG
Organism: Mesostigma viride; assembly: GCA_009746045.1. Classification (NCBI taxonomy): domain Eukaryota; kingdom Viridiplantae; phylum Streptophyta; class Mesostigmatophyceae; order Mesostigmatales; family Mesostigmataceae; genus Mesostigma; species Mesostigma viride. The sequence goes on along the minus strand of RPFO01000253.1, from coordinate 460,261 downwards.
GACGAAGATCACGCACGTCACGATTCCGTACAAAACGTGTGGCAGAGCGCGAAGGAATTGGAACGTCCGGTGGTTCTCCTTGTTCACGCGTCGCACGAGGGCCCTATCCACGAAAAACGCCAAGACGGCGAAGATGACAGGGAAGAACAAGAGGTTCGCGACGCGGTACCCTCCGCCGAACGACAAGTACAGTACGGACGTCGGCGGAGGCGTGGCGGGCGGCGCGGATTGGAACGACTCGATCCGGGGCGGTTTCAAATCGTTCGTGACCGTCGGTGTCGGTCGTGTCGGTGTTTCCATTCCTATACCGATGCTATAAAAGGCGAACGAGAGCCCATGGCGAGCGTTCTGTCTCCAACATGTTGCGCATCGACCGAAACCTCCACGCCAACCTGTCCAGGTTCAAAATGATGATGGAAGGGTCCGTCGTCGACCCGGATTACTTGCAGCCCATGGTCGAGGAATTGGGCAAGTACGCGCTCAAGTCCTGTCCGTTAAACGTGCCGCAGTCGTACGTCGCCGAATTACACAGGGCGTGTCTCGGGGCTCTGCTGTTCCCGAAAGAGGCGCGAGAACAGTACGGGTGTCCGGTGTTCGCCGTCGCCCGCTCAACGTCCTTGCAATACCTGTCCGGTTTCGACGGGATGTCGATATCCCCCTCGCAGTGGAGGGACCTGTACGCCGCCGTCGACGCCGAAATCCACGATCGTCGAGACGGCGAGGCGCCGGCGCCGGACTTCTCGAAGCGCGCGGGGGACTTTGACTCCGCCGTCGCCCTGTTTCATGACTCGCGGTTGTCCGAGTTTGTAGCGGAAGTCGATCAAGTCGGGGTCTTGCAAACGCTCGCGTCGCACTTCGTACGCAGAGCTCAAAGCGACGACCCCGTCGACTCCGCTCTCTTGCGACTCGCCCTCGCCACCGCCATGCACGCCGCCGACGTGGACGTGGTCGCCGTCTGCTCCCTAGTGCACGTCGCGTCCATGGTGCAGGCCAAGGGGGTCACGCGCGAAGTCGCGGAAGCCCTCGTGAACGCCATACTCGGGGTCGCCAAGGACGTGTACCAACATGCCAGCGGGTTGACGCCGTTCCACGCGGTGGCCTCCGCCATCGCCCATTTGATAGTGGTGAACGGTCCTCACGAGTCCGCCATGAACTTGGACCTTTTGTGATACATATTCGGATAAATAAAGTTATTTACAACGTCTCCTGGCTCTCAACGTCGCCATTTTGCGCCACATTTTCTGGGGTTTGGGGGTGGGGGTGGGTGCGGGGCGCCGGCGGGGGGCGATAACCGCCGTCGGGATATGGTTTCGATCGCGTCGATGAACTCCGCGTCCGTTTCCGCGGCCTTGAGCGCGTCGATCAGATCCGACGGTAGCCCGCCGAGTTGTTCGAACATTTTGATCATGGCCGTCCGATCGATCTCGAAATCGTCCATCGTCTCGATATACGCGGCGGTTATATTTGTAACCCCATTCCAACACGATCGTGTCGGCTAACCGACATCGGTCGGAAGGGTTGATAAGCCGCCTCTCGCTCCTCCTCCTCATCTCTCTCGACGGATTATTCTCCGGGGGCTCTGTAGGGAATGAGGAAAAAACTACCTCCTGTTAGGATATGTCGGAGTCTGGCCTTGAACGCGTCGGTCGTGAAGGGTATAGGGAAGAGACGGTTCTCCCCGCTCACGGTGGTCGATATCCGTCAGCTGTGTACGAAACTGGGGTTCGTCACCCCCAAATGGATCACCAAGCGGCAGGCGGAAGCCAGTCTGGTCGCCGTGCTGGCCGCGCGCAAGATCCAGCGATGGGCGAGGAGGACGTTCCTCGCGAGGGCCAAGGCGATCGCGCGCATCAAGAAGCACGTCGCCCTGTTCCCGAAAAACAAGGAGGACATGATCATGCTCGAACCGCTCCCGCACAAATCCCGCGTGTTCAAGCTCGTGTTGCCGGACAGGACCGTCATTGGGTTCGACGCTCCGAGGCTCGCGGAATTCATACTGGAGCGGTCCGCCGATGTCGCTGTGCGGCCCGACGGGGGGCCTGGAGCGACGATCGGTGACATCTGCTGCTAGACGGGTTCGAGGGCGGGCGGGCGGTGGTCGACCACGAGGACCTGCCTGCGTTCTACAAACTCATCGCCAGCGACGCGAAGGCGGGCCGACCCAACTTCATCGTCGAGCAGAAATCGTTCCCCCTGTTCCCCTTCTTCCTCGACCTGGACTGCGAGGACGACGTCGACCTGACGGACGAGATCCTCGACAAGTGGATCCCCTTGATCCACGCGGCCGTCAAGGAGACCGTGACGGAGCGCGAGGACACGGACTTCATGATGGTGATCTGCAGCGCGCCCACGAAGAGGAAACCGGACGGGAAAATCAAGACGGGGTTCCACTTGCACTGGCCCGGCGTCCCGATCAACAAGGCGAGGGCGCTGCAACTCAGGGGGTACATCCTATGCAAACTGCACGAGGCGTTCGGAGACAGGACGGGGAACTCGTGGAACGCCGTCGTGGACCCTTCGGTCATGATGGACAACGGCCTGCGCATGCTGTTCTCGTTCAAATGCGTCCGCTGCACCGTGTGCCCCGAGAAACTGCGCAAGCTGGAGAAAGAGATCGAGGGCGGGTGCAAGGGCGGCTCGTCGACGGGGGCGTGTCCCTGCGTGTTCTGCGACGGCAAACGCAAGATACGGAGGGAGTGCGGGTGTACCTACGGCAAGATCCACGAGAAGCGACCGTACACGTACTTGCGCGAGCTCGACGGGGACGGCAACGTCGCGGAGGAGAGCGGCCAGCGCACTGCGTTGGAGCAATTGTTCCTGACGTCCGTCCGCACGTACGACGAGGTCATCAAGGAACCCGTGGAACTCGTGCCCCCGCCGTACTACGACGCCAAGCTCGTCGAGCTCCCGGGTGCGCGGAAAGGACGGGACCGCGTACCCCAGGTCCGCACGTCCCACGCGTCGCCTCACAACGGCAACGCGCTGCCGCGAGACGGACGGCTGTACGCGGCCGTCAAGGAGGCGCTCCGCGGGATCCCCATCAGCAACGTGTTCAAGGAGGGCGAAGGGCAGTCGAGCGTCTACTGGGTCTGGAGTCGCTCGCACGTCTGCAAAAACGTGGACCGCGCCCACGCCAACAACAACGTGTGGTTCGAGATCACTCGCAACGGCGTGTTCCAACGCTGTTTCGACGACGAATGTCGCGGGTTCCGGTCGGAGCCGAGTCCGATCCCGTACGAGGTGTCGGTGCGCCTGTTCTCGACTACAACGCCGGAGTCCGGAGCCAAAAGGGAGTCAGCCATGACGACGGCCGCGCTGCGACTGGCGTACTTGGTATCGTACGACCCCACGAAGGCGGCGACAGGGAAAAGAGCGAGAAGCCGGAAGGGCGCGAGGGACGAGTGAGGAAGCCTCGGTCCTCAACGTCCCCCGACTTGTTCTCCAACAGGATAGGAACGCCCCCCGCCACGTAGGACATGTGAGACGGGGCTCCGCGGGGAAGGAACAGCATGTTGTGACTCTCCATGCCCCTGTGATCCGCGTTGCTTTCCAAGAACGATAGGCACTTAATAAACGTATGAATGTAATAACTTCCCACACTCGGAAAGTTCATGTCCGCCAACTGCCTCGCGTACTCCATCCTATCCAAGAACGGGCGATGCAATAATGAGTGACGCGCGAACGCGAGACAGTCGTGCACGTAGAACACGGAACGGCCCAGAGGGTCCCTTCCGAGCACTCCGGCCGCGACGGTGCCCTTGAACAGTTTGGTCTTGAAAGGCGGCATCCGTACGATCGACACGTTCCGATCCCCGTGCACGATCGCGCAGACCGTACGACCGCCGCGAACGCGGACCAACGCCAGGAGACAGTACTCGCCCTTCCGCAATTCCGTCACGACGTAGTCGTCGTTCCCGAGCTCGGCCACGAGGTCTTTGGTCTTGTTCACCACCTTGATAAAGGGGCGAGGGAGGTCGTGGTAGCGACACACGCCCTCGACGGAACGCAAGACGTCGCGGGTCTCGCGGGGAGACGCATCGCGCGGCAGGACGAGAGGGACGGGGAGAAACGCGGCCATACTAGCACCGTGCGCTTTTTTTCGGTCCCCGTTACGCGCGCGTTCTCGGGAGAAAATTTGTTTGGGGGCGGAAAGGAGGACGAATCGGGACGAGCGGAGGTCATGGAGTTGTTGGAGCGTTCGCTCGTGCGTTTCTTCGGGGACGCGCGGCACTTTGACGTGCTGTTCGGGATCTGCGGACACAAGGAGTCGGAGCCGAAGAACGAGCTCGTCTCCCTGCGCGTGTTGGAGTGGCTCGTGACGAACTACGCGAGGATCCACAACGTCGAGTACCTTACGCCGGTCGAGAACGCCCCCTTCAACCTGTACATGTCCTACCGCGAACATCTGGACTTTTACTCGAAGAAGATGTTCGACCCTTTCGCGCGTCGGAAGAAGACCCCCTCGCCCACGGCGACCGCGTCGTGCAGACGACCCCGGGACAGATGAACTTCTTCCGATGGGCGATCACGAACGGGGTCGTGGACTACGCCGTGCGCAACATCGCGGAGATTCGCGGGGAGCTGCCCAAGTGCCACCACAACAACGGGCGCGCCATCCGCGTGACCGTGGTCAAGCGGACGAGGAAGCGGTGCCGCGCGGCCGACCTCGGGTCGATCGTGCGTCCCAAGGTCATTACCCGCAGACGGTTCCTGATCCGGTTCAAATAGTTTCGAAGGGAGATCGTAGGGTAAGTGGGCCATGTCTCTGCTGGTCTCGAAGGCGTACGACTGGCTGGTCACGCGCCCTTTGCGGGAGCTGTTCATGAAGGGGCCGACTGTCGGCGCGTTCGGGTTCTGGATGAGCATGAAGGAGAGCGACATCTGCGCGGCCATGACGAGGACGACGTCGGACATCTGGGACAACAACCCCGGCCATTGTCGCGACGTCATCGACAGCCGATTCGAGAGCGTGCACGTCGTCGTGCGGACGTTCATGACGTGGTTCGCTCTGCTCATGATCGCGAACGCGGTCGTGCGCCAAGCCGTCCGCATCCCGTCTCGTGTGTTGCGGTCAGTTACCTGTCGCCCGCGGTCTCCTCGCGTCGTGGTGATCGACGTCGACGCCGTTCGATCGCGAGCGTTGCCGCCAGGCGGACTTGACGCCCAAGAGGGCGAGGGAGCCGGTCGCGGGCGCCAGAAGCATCTTGAGAAGGTCGGGGATCTGGCCTCCGACGAGCACGGACACGTAGGCTAGACTGAAGTAGAGTCCGACGAGGACGAGAAGCACCGCCAGGAAGAAACTCATCGTGTCATAAAACGATTTGGGATATTAACTCGGACCCGCTGCGGTCACGGCGGTAGCGGCTGGGGTCGCCTCCGCGGACTTCGGAGGAGGACCAGAACGCCCAAGGAGGGGGTGGCGAGATCGTCCGCGTCGGAAAATTCCGCGGATGAACGATCGGAAACTCGCGGCTTCGTGGCTCGCGGTGCGCGTCTTGCGTGCATGGGCGGCGCACGTGACCCGCCCGGCCCTCGCCGTGTTCTTGCATCGACCGCCGTGCGCGGCCGTCTTGCTCTTGCATCTCATGGCGACTGTTGACTGTATGATGTTTCCGTAGAAATAATTTTGTCAGCGTCGTGTCGTGTCGGCTAATGCGCTATCAGCGACAACTTGGATCCCCGGTGACCGACCGCGTTGATTCGTTATCCTAATAAAACAATTTTCTTCGTGACCAACTATAGACCCGTAAACATGACCACTTCTCTCAAGGACATGGGCGTGGGCAGGCTCAAGAAGCTGTACACCGAGGAGATCGAGTCCGACCCGACCAGCACGACGTCGGGGGTGACGATCGTGTCGCAGGGTAAGATCGATATCGTGCCGAACGTGTCCGGCGGCAACGACGCCACTCGGACCAACCCCGTGCTCGATCCTGACAACACGGTCGTGATCCACGGCAACATGCGCGTCATGGGGTCCATGAGCACGGACAAGGGCATGTTGCAGACCGCGGATTACACGAAGAACAGTACGACGACCGAAACGAACAACTCGCTCCTCAAGTCCACGACCAACCACCTCCTGCTCATGCCCTTCGACGCGACGAAGGAGGTCATCGTGCAGGACTCGCGGTTCGTCGCGCACCGCTCGGCGAAGGAGATCACCGGCTCGACCGCGGTCGTCCCGACCCCCGACAGCTTGTCCGTGCGAGCCGAGAGGGTAACCGACCCCGTGAACCAGGAAATCGCGATGGGGCTCGTATACCACACGGGTACCGGTTTCACGACCGCCGGCACGGCCCAGACGAATGGCGCGGCGTCATCGACTCGGGGGCCGTGGACATGGAGCTGAGGTCGAGCACCCAGTTGCGCGTGTCCGCGGACAAATCGTCGGGGGGCGAGGTGCGCGTGGGAGCCGGGTCCGCGATCACGATCGCCCCGGCCATCGCGGCCGAGGGCGCGGACCCTCTCACGAAACTCGTCCTGCAGGTGCCCGCGACCGACGCGGCGGCGGAAAAGGTGACCACCAATTTTACGCTCGCGCAGGCCGGCGTGCCGACGGAGACGCGCCAGGCTCACACCTACTCCGCCGACGCGGTCACGGTCATGAGCAAGAAGGGGCTCGGTAACACGGGAAACGGCGGAAACCTCTGGATCACGGGTGACACGGCCGTCGCCGGCAGCAGCGTGGCCGTCGAGCAGGTGAAGTTCGTCGACTCGAGCGTGTCGACCACGAACCCTACCCTCTCGCTGTCCGCCGCGTCGAATGTGACCATCGCGGCAGACCTTGTCCTGAAGAGCCCGGACGTGGACGTCGGCGGCAAGATCGCGACGTCGAGCGGGGATCTGTTCCTCAACCCCGCGAGCGGGGTCGTCAAGGTGAACGGCAACGTGCAGGTGGACGGGACGCTGACGAGCGTGAACACGACGGTGTTGAACTCGGTCATCATGGAGAAGACCCTGAGCCTCGCGAACACCCAAAACACGACGGTCGCAACCTGGGCATTCGACGGAAACTCGGCGACGAGCGCGCCGACCACGGCGATCCCGTCGGGCGTGACCTTCACCCTCCCCCTGACCAACATGATCGTCTCGAACGGCGCCTTGTCCGTGAACGTCGCGAACACGTCCGCAAAGGCGGAGACGCCCGCGAACGCGAACTTCCCGACCGGCACCCAGTCGTACGAGATCACTTTCAACGTCTCGTTCAACGGCGTACCGGTCCCCACCCCCGCCACGACAAGTCGAAAGTTGTTTTCGTACGGCGTATCGTCTGGTGTCAATCTCGTATGCCTCTTGTACAACGACGGTAAAATCGATGTTACCGCCAGCGGAGTGACACTCGCGACGGCCGCGAACGCGCTCGCGATGGCCGCGTCGACGCCGAAGAAGTACAAGGTCACGATGAGGCGGACGTACGTCGCGGGATCGACCGCTTTATCGACCTTCGAAATATTCGTCGACGGCGTCCAAAAGAACGTTTCCACGGGCACCGCCCTCGCAAACCACACCCTGTCGAGCCCCGTTCTCGTGTTGGCAGGCGATTCCGCGGGGTACGCCGTCCCGCTGTCGTTTGACGACGTGCGCATCGAGCTCGTGAGCCCGCCGACGAACGTGAACGCCGACGGCGCGGGGCTCGTCGTCGCGGGCGACGCGGCGATCAACAGCAAGGCCGCCGAACGATCGATCACGTGGAAGAGAAACGTCGCACAGGAGCTGGGCGATAACACCGGGTCGTACTGGCACATCAAGGGCGGTCAGCTGATGTTCTCGCGTCTGATCGACACCACGAAGAGGAAGGCTCCCGGGACCAACGTGCTCCTCAGCAGCCTGCCCACAAAGGGCGCGTCGACCGAATCCAACATGTGGACGCTGGCGACAACGGGACCGCCGCGACGGGATCCGCCGTGCTCACGTACGCGTCGACTCCCCGGGCACGGCGTCTCACACGGGCGGTATTTTCAGACTAACTACGGAAACGGGACGGTGACCACGTCCTATTATAGCGCCACGAACATCGGGAGGGCGACGGGCGGTTACGAGATCCTCGTCACCGGGATCGTGAAGCCGTTCACCTCCCTGTCGACGGCGACGGGCGGAGACGTCGGCACCGGGGCGGGAGCCGCGATGACGGCCCCGTTCCTGTGCGGCGTCGCGAACTCGACAAACACGAACGCCAACATGGCCGAACTGTTAACCATCGGCAAGGACGGGACGGCCGGAAGTTACGTGAGCGTGTGGGCGTGGCGAGGCGGCAGGCTCCTCATGTTCACGGGCAACCACTACACCGAGACCGCGGGGATCGTCGTTGGGGCGAGCGAGTTCGTCCTCGGCGTCCTCTTGTCCTCCTCGGGACCGGTGCTGTACGTGAACGGGGCGCCGGCGACGATGACGACTGCCGGATGGCGCACCATAACGCGAACGCCTCGTTTACCGGCGTGACCGGCGTGTCGCTGAGCGCAACCGGCGCCGACCGCGGGATCTATCTGGGCGCTAGGAGCGCGTACCAGACGGCCACTTCGCCCAACCCTTTCAACATCGGATTCAAGAACTGGCGCGTCGTGGACACCACCGCCACCCCGGCCATGACCCCGCCCCAGATCATGTACACGCAGCTGTACCGGTACGCGGACGAGTACGACTCGGAACCGCTCATGGTGACGTACGGCTTCCGCATCGGAGACGACGAGACACTCCAGATCGTGAAGACGCAAGGGTCGGCGACCACGACCACCCTCCTCGGCAACCCGATGCCCGCGAGCGACAACATAAGCGGGACCGCTCTCGATGGGAACTCGATGGGAACGGTCGAGGACGGCACGGTGAACGTCGTGTTGGAGCTGCTGAACAAGGTTTCGTAAAATCTCTGCGTCCAACTCTATACGGACATGAACGCCACCCCGCTGAGCGAACTGAGAACGGGCCGATTGAAGAAACTGTATTCCGAGGAAATCGGGTCCGACCCGTCCTCCCTCTCGTCGGGGATCACGATCCTGTCGGGTGGGAAGATCGATCTCGTCCCGAACGCGGTCAACGGCAACTCGGTGGACGCCCTCGCGCCTCCGACCACCGACGCGTCCGTCAACCAGGTCGTGATTCACGGCGACCTGCAGGTCGCGGGGGACGTCACGGTCGACAGCGGGCCCGTCGCCGATTACACGAAGAATTCGGGCGTGACCGAGACGAAAAACACCGTCTTGAAATCCACGGGGAACCACCTCCTGCTCATGCCCTTCGACACGACGAAGGAGGTCATCGTGCAGGACTCGCGGTTCGTCGCGCACGGCCAGGCGCAGACCGTCACGAACACCGCAGTCGTCCCGACCCCGACCATCCTGTCCGTGCGCGCCGAGAGGGAAAACGACATCGCGAACCCGGAGATCGCGTTCGGGTTTGCGTTCAACGGCACGGGCAACAACTTCGCGGGGGGCGCCAACGCCACCGCCAAGACGCAGTGGCGCGGCGTCGTCGACTCCGGCGCGGTCGACATGGAAGTCCGGTCGAGCGCCCAGTTGCGGGTGTCCGCGGACAAATCGACGACGGGCGAGGTGCGTCTGGGCGCCAGGTCCGGTGTGACGTTGGCCCCGTCCATAGCGAATGAGGGCGCGGACCCGGACACCAAGATCGTCGTGCGGCCGACCACGTCCGAGAAGACGGCGGTGTCCGCGCAGTCCGAGACGAGCCAGCCGCACTCGTACTCGGACAACGCGGTCGCGATCTCGGGCGCGAAGAGGACGTCGGCCGCGTCGGGCGGGAATCTCTGGATCACGGGGGACACGGCCGTCGCCGGATCGTGCGTGGCCGTCGAGCAGGTGAAGTTTGTCGACTCGAGCGTGTCGACGTCGAACCCCACGCTCCTCGTTTCCTCCGCGGCCACGGTGCGCGTGGACAAGGACTTGGTCCTCCGCAGCACGGACCGCGACGGCGGCAAGATCGGGACGACGCGCGGGGACCTGTTCTTGAACCCGGCGAGCGGGGCGGTCAAGGTGAAGGGGACGGTGCAAGTGGACGGGGAGCTGTCGAGCGCGAACACCAGCACGGCGAACGTCACGGTGCTGGACAAGACGCTGGTGCTGTCGAACGCGACGACGACGAACGCGGACGCGGACGGCGCGGGGATCGTGGTGGAGGGCGACGGGGCCGTCAACGGCAAGTCGGCGGAACGGTCGCTGAGGTGGCGGAAGAACGCGGGGCAGGAGAGGGGGGACGAGACGGGGTCGTACTGGCACGTGAGGGGCGGCCAGGCGATGCTGTCGAGGTGGATCGACGCGGGGAGGAGGAAGGCGCCCGGGACCAACGTGACGCTCAGCGAACTCCCCGTCAGCAACGGCGCGACGACCGAGCCGCACTTGTGGAAACTGCCGAGTTACACTGGGGCGGGACCTTACCTGACCGCTGACTCGGCGGGTTCCGCGTCTCTGACGTACGTGGCGACTTCCTCCATGTCCGATGACTGGATCGGCGAGTGGTTCAACGACCCTGCCGCTCCCACGAGCAAGGCGAACAACGTTGCCGGCAGCGGAGGCTCGCCCGTCTTCACGCTTCCATCCGGCGGCGACCCTGTGGGCGGTGTTGTCACAATCCCACCTACGACTGGGAATAACACGAGGTCTGTCAAGATTGACAACCTGGACGTCGAAGGTGCGACAACTGACGACGGGTATGGAGAATGGACGATGGAGGCAAGGGTAGCCTGCAGCGGGGCAACCAACTTCAGCATCATGTGGATGGGTACCAACGACGGCACTCGACGTATTCAAGTGTTCAGTTCTGCGGGGGGGGTAATGATATGCACGGAGTCGAAAAACGCGCCGTACGCATACGGGGACCGTCAACTTGGTATTCCCTCATCCGTGATCAACGCACAGGCGCCGGGGAAGGGACTTCCCAACAATGGTGCTTATCACAAGTATCGACTCGCTAGAAAGTCTTATGTTACAACGGCGACAGCCGGGGCGAACATTACAAATCCGGACTTGTTATTCGATTTTTGGTATGATGACGTAAAAATATCACTGGCGATGACACCTGCAAGCAGTATCGGAGTGATATGGCTAAACGGTTTTAACAATCTGAGTAACGTTCCAATCCAGAATGCGAATAGCACCAACACCCTTCGCATAGGCAATACCTTCAGATATAGCACGAGCGAGACGTGTTTGGTTGATTACGTCCGAGTCAAGAACGGGATCACTTCCGCGGACCCCAATCTGCTTGTCCCGCAACATAGTACGGACGGATACTTTCAAACCTCGATCGGGGTCGATCTCACCAAGTCATACTACTACGCTACTAGCGTCTTCCCATCCAGAGGAGGGACGAACGTCCTCGCGTGCGGGATCGTGAAGCCCCTATCCTCGTTCGCGGCTGCGACCGGAGGGGTCGTTGGGTCTGCATCAGGATCGGCGATGACCGCACCGTGGACGGCAACGAACGTTACAAACTCCAACGCGAATATGGTCGAGCTGTTAACGGTCGGCAACCTCGATGCGGCGGGGTATTACGTAAGCGTGTGGGTATGGCGCGGCGGGCGCATCCTTATGTTCACGGGCAACGCGTACACCGAGACGGCCGACGTTGTCGTCGACACGAACGAGTTCGTCCTGGGCGTGCACCTGACGCCGACCGCGCCCATCCTATACATCAACGGCGCTTTGCCCCAGATGACTAGCCTCGGATGGCGAACCATGGCGAACGTCTCCCCCGCGACAAACACCGTCGCACAGTTGAGCAACACACTGACGGAACGCGGCATCTATCTGGGCTATCGACAGAGTTCGAGCACGGCGATCAACACGGGCTTCAAGAACTGGCGTTTCGTGGACACGCTCGCCGCGGGGGGGGGGACGCCCGCGATGTCCGCGGCTCAGATCGCCAACACGCAGATGTTCCGGTACGCAAACGAGTACGACTCGCAGCCGCTCGAAGTGACCTACGGGTTCCGCATCGACGACGACGAGACATTGCAGTTCGTGAAGACGCAGGGGTCGGCAACCACCTCCACGCTCCTGGGCAAACCGCTGCCGGCGAGCGACGACGCGAGCGGCACGAGTCTGACGGGCAACGTCCTCGGCACGCTCACGGACACGTCGCTGGACGTGGTCTTGTCGCTCGCCAACAAGGTCGACACGTCGACGACGACGTCGGTGTCGCAGCTCGCCGCGACCTCCGCGACCCCGGGCACCCAACCGTTCGTGGCCCCGACCGACGAGTGGGTCCTGTGGGACACCACGCTGTTCCAGAACGTGTACTTCGTCTGGGTAACGACCGTGTCCAACAACGCGACGAACACCAACTACCTGTTGAAACTAAGTCTGTACGTCGAGCTCGAGAGCTACAGGTGGATGGACGGCGGGATGTACATGATCGTGCCATACAACGCCGAATTGCTGCAGTACACCGGGTTGGTGGAAGACGGGATCCGGGGTGTTGTGCTTTCCGATTATCCGAATAAAAACAAACTCTATTTCAACTCCGTGAACGTCCCCCGCCGCACCGCGAGCGCCCTCGGAACCCGCGAGGTCGTGCACCTCGTCGACTTGAACTTCGCCGTACGGTCCGGGCAGTTTCCGTCCTATCCGGCGCTTATGGGCCTCCAGAACGTCGGGTGGCCGAACATCGTGTCGTCGGTCGTCGACGAGTTCGCGAAGACGCGCGGGTACGGCAGCATGTTCGAACCGCAGAACCTTCCATGCCGCGTCGTGACGTCCGCCCAATGGCCCTCGTTCAGCGCGTCCACGGACTGGAAGTCCGTGGGGCGGTACAATTACTTCACCGTCACGCCGTGACGACTCGGTGACGTCGGCATCGTCGTCGAGACGACACGGATCGCGTCAGGGAGTCGATATAAAATGTCCCCCGCGGGGGTAGGACTCAGTCTCTCGTCCGAGAACCATGGAGGTCAACCCGTCGGACCGCGCGACCGCGATCGCGCTGCGGACGTACCACCGTCCGCTCGACGACGGGTCGGGAGGACTCGAGAGTTGGGACCAGGTCGTCGCACGGGTGATCGACCACCAGCGCTGGCTCTGGATCCGAGCCAAGGACGCCCCGCTGACGGCCGACGAGGAGAAGGAGCTCGACGAGTTGAGTCGGCTCATCCTCAACCGCCGCATCGCCCCCGCGGGGAGGACGCTGTGGCTGGGCGGGACGCAGCTCTCTCGCCGCCGCGAATCGTGCATGTTCAACTGCGCTTTCACCCAGGTGGAGACGGTGTACGACATCGTGGACGTCCTGTGGCTCCTCCTCCAAGGCACCGGAGTGGGGTTCAATCCCGTGGTCGGCACGCTGAACGGTTTTGCCAACCCGATCGATGATATCCGGGTCGTCCGGTCCACGAGGACGTGCAAGGGCGGACGCGAGATCAACAAGGAGACCTACGACGAGGACACGCGCACGTGGACGGTCAGCGTGGGCGACTCGGCGATCGCGTGGGCCAAGGCGGCGGGCAAACTGATGGCGGGAAAGTTCCCCGCCAAGACATTGATCATCGACCTGACAGAGATCAGACCCGCCGGCGAGCGACTGGCGGGATATTGTTGGCAGGTGGGTCCGTCTAATTTTTCAACAACTCGGCCAGGAACAAGTCATCCTGTTTCTTCCTTTTCTTGCTCCCGTAAATGCTTTTCATGTTAGCGGTGTAAATGGCGTCGAGTCTGTTCTGATCGAACTTTCGCTTTCGCTCCCTTTCCCTTGCATCAAAAGCCACCATCCCTTTCCGCCTGTCGGCCAATCCGCGATCAGTGAACAGCGTCGTGTCTAGCATCAATTTGCGCACATTGCGTTGCCCCTGATTCACCTCTTTGGATATGTCCGATTTAGGAACGCCGCGTTTTTTCAACTCGGACTTGGTGAAGTCTTTTGCCATTCTCTCGATCTGTAGTTCGCGTTCGAACGCCTTGTCGATGTCTTCGTTGGACAAGTCTAACATTTCCGTGAAGGTCGCCACCCTCGCATGGGCTTGCGGAATTGCGGGGGCACGGCCGCGTTTGGCCGCACCGGACTTGGCCGCGCCGGACTTGGCCGCGCCGGCCTCGGCCGTGCCGCCCTCGTTGTCCGCCCTCACGCGATGTTTGCGCGGTCGGCGCGCGGGTCGCGTTCGTTTGGCACGCTTGGTGGCCGTGGCGGTTTTCATTCTTATCATACCCACTATGCACATTATTTTTGGCGGTTTGCAGAGTTCTGGCGACGCGCAGATCGCGCGGGCTTTCGAGAAGATCGCCCGGCTGATGTCCAAACGCGCGGACCAGCTCTTGTCGAAGATGGACATCGTGGATATCGTGAACCACCTCGGAACGATGTTGAGCAGCCGTCGTTCGGCGGAGATCGCGCTATGCGAGTACGGCTCGGCGGAGTGGAAAGAGTTCGCCTACGCGAAAAAGGATTGGTGGATCGAGAATTCCCATCGCCAGCAGTCGAACAACAGTCTGGTCTTCTCGTCCAAGCCGACGAGGGCGCAGCTCGAGGAGATCTTCCAGATCATGCAAGAATCGGGCGGGTCCGAGCCCGGCATGCTGAATATCGAATCGGCTCTGAAACGGGCGCCGTGGACGAAGGGCGTGAATCCGTGCTGCGAGATTCTGTTGGGGAACAAGAGCTTCTGCAATCTGTCGGAGATCAACCTGGCGGCATTCCGCGCGGGCGACAAGGCCGGACTGGAGCGTGCGCTCGTCCTTGCCGCGCGCATGAACTATCGCCAGACACTCGTCGATCTTCGCGACGAGATCCTGCAAGAAGCGTGGCATCTGAACAACTTCTTCCTCCGTTTATGCGGAGTCGGGTTGACCGGCGTCGTGTCCCGACCCGACTTGAAGACCTACGACTACCGCCGCATGAAGAACATCGCGGTGTCCGCGGCGTACTCCATGGCCTACGAGTTGAAGACCCCTCTGCCGAAGAACGTGACGTGCATCAAGCCCAGCGGGACCCTGTCGAAGATCATGTCCACGCGGCAGTGGGGCGAGGTGCCCGAGGGAGTGCACAAGCCGCTCGGGCGGTACATCTTCAACAACATCACGTACTCGAAGCACGACCCGCTGGTCGCCCGGTTCGCGGACGCGGGGTACAAGATCGTGGACAAGCCCTTCGAGCCGGAGTCCGTGCTCGTCACGTTCCCGGTGTCGTACGACTCCGTCCCCTTCACGAAGAAGTGGGTGACGCGCAAGGACGGGACGAAGGAGGAGGTCGAGGTGAACACGGAGACGGCCGTCGAGCAACTCGAGCGGTACCGCGACCTGATGAACTCGTACGTCGAGCAAAACGTCAGCTGCACGATCTCGTACGACCCCTCCGAGATCGAGTCCATCCTGGACTGGCTCAACGCGCATTGGGACGAGTACGTCGGCGTCTCGTTCTTGCTGCGGGCGGACCCGACCAAGAACGCCGCCGATCTGGGATACGCGTACCTGCCCCAGGAAGTGGTTACCAAGGCCCGCTTCGACGCGTACAAGGAGTCGCTGCGTCCCGTGAACTACAAAGGCATCATGCATGTGGACGAGGAGCCGGGCGCTGCCTCGGATTGTGTCGGCGGGGCTTGCCCCGTGAAGTGATCACCCTGTCATCGCCGTCCTGTTGAACGGAATATTGCTAGCGGTAGGGGGAGGAGCGTAGTACGGCATGTTGTATGGCATAGGCTCGAAGTTGGCTTGCACGGTTACGTTTGTTCCTGCGGATGAATCCGTACGTTTTTTCCAAGAATAATAAATGATTCCAATTACGACCGTAATGACCAACAGGACAATTATGACACTCTTGATTTTGTCGGCGATAGACCCGCCGCCCTCCTCTTCGTCCCCCGCGCCTCCTTCCTTATCGTCGTTCTTGTTGAACACAGAGTTCACGATCAACATGCCGGCGACGGTGGCGAAAGCCCCTCCGACGGCCTCCACGCCGTACCGCCTCGCAAAGTCGGTCGCTCTCTCCCTGAAACTCTTCGAGGCGGCCTCGCTGACGGCGTCCGCCGACTTGCCGGCCGCGCTGGCCTGCTCGGCCTTCTGGAGAGCCTGAAGCCTCTCGATTTCCTTGGCGATCTCAGTCGTCTTCTTCGCGTCGGCGGCAGCGTCGGCCGCCGTGGTGGCGGTCTTCAGTTCGTCGGCGCCCCGGAGGACATCGGTTAACGCAGACGCGCTGGGGGGCATTTATAGATACAGGACACAATTTTATCAGGGCGCGTTCAGGAGAGCGGAGAAGGTCGAATCGTAGTCGCCCGACAGCATCCCGCTCGTCACTCCGGAGGCCTGTCCCATGCGGAAGGCCTGCGTGCTGTGAGAAGACCCGCCGCCGACGCCGTACGAAGGGGCGGTCTCGGACCCGCACACCATCCCGGTGACGCACTCGCCGCCGCCGCCTCCGTCGCCGGAACGCGCGCTCCACGGTTTCCAGATGACGATCGCGATGACCGCGACCGCGGCGATCGCGATGAACAGAGGGCTCGAGAAGAATCCGCCCGCCGCCGGCTTGGCGATCCTGGCGCGAGCGGAGTTGCGGACGTTCTCCTCGGTCACGCCACGCGTCACGTTTCCGGCACTGTTCATCTGGATCCTCGAAGTTGTCGCAGAAGAAAAATCGGCTCGGCTAGACTCGGGCGGGAGCAGCACCACCATCGAGGGGCCACGATCAACGATAGCGCAGATATTTATCCTACTTCCTGGAGAACAGGAACGCAGAGACGAGCGCGACGACGACCACGAGGATCCCTGCGACCGCGACGATGTTTTCGGTACGGTACCCGTCTTCCTTCTTCTCGGTCGTCGCCGACTCCTCGGGTACGGCCGCGGACGGATCGGCCGGCGCGGAAAGCTGCCACAACTCCTCCGGAGTGGCGAAGAGTCCGACCTCCGCGAACCGGTCGCGGAACTGTCGCGCCATCTCCAGGTCGGCGGGACTCCCCGTGGCTCGCAGACCCCGGACGTAGTCCGCGATCTTCTTCTTGCGAACGTCCGCCGTCAACGCGTTGGCGGGGTCCTCGAACTTGGATCGCAGCGCGTCGGAGGCCGCGTGGCATTTGGCGAAAGCAAACGAGTCGCGAGGGATGACCTTGAACTGCCCCGTTTTCCACATGTCCACGAGAGAGCTGGCCATCGCGTCCGCGGCCCCGCATCGGACGTCGACGAGCGTGCCGTCGAGATCCTTCACGGACACCTTGTCGGGCGTCGGCTGATTCACGATCGCCTCCTCCGCCTTGACCTGCGCCTGTTCGGCCACCTGGGCCGTCTCTTCCATCACGGGGGGGGTGGGGGCGACTGCGGGAGGACCGGCAGCGACGTCGACCCTGGACGGCTCCGTCGAGCGGACCTGGTAATGCAACGACCACGCGAGTTTCGTCGCTTCTGGATCCCGCGCCGCCTCCACTTTCTCGACGCGCTTGTTCATCGCGAGCCCGGGGATCCCCGACAAGCCCATCCAGTGCCACGCCCACGACACGGGCCTGACGGCCCTCGTAGGCCGCCCCGTGTCGGGGTTCAGCACCGCGACGGTGTCGACAGGATGCGGTGGGGATCATCATCAGCCACTCGCGGGCCCCTCGGCCCACCCGAGTGGCGCGGCCCGTCGGGTTAGAGGCGCCTCTAACCCGTCAATTGTTGGGATAAATATATCGTGGGACCCTGCCAGGGACCCTGGCGTAGTAGCCGCCAATGGGAGGCTGCCACGTGGCACCCTGAGATTCCCATGGGACTATCTGACCAATCGGCGACCGCCACGTGGCACCGGGGACCCCTGGGACCCTGGCCACCCATGGGACCTCCCTGTCCAATGGGACGCCGCCACGTGGCACCCATGGGACTCCCTGTCCAATCGGTAACTGCCACGTGGCACCAGGGACCCTGAATCTCCGTGGGACCCTGTACTCCCATGGTACTCCCTGTCCAATGGGACGCCGCCACGTGGCACCCATGGGACTCCCTGTCCAATCGGTAACTGCCACGTGGCACCAGGGACCCTGAATATCCGTGGGACCCTGTACTCCCATGGTACTCCCTGTCCAATCGGAACCCGCCACGTGGCACCCACGGGACCCTGGCGTCCCATGATACACCCTGTCCAATGGGATCCTGCCACGTGGCACCCATGGGGGTCCCTGGCGTCCCATGGGGACACCCTGTCAAATGGGCTGCTGCCACGTGGCACCATGTAACTCTGGAATCCCACGGGACTGGGCTGACCAATCGGATCGTGCCACGTGGCAGACAAGTCACGTGACAGGCGCGGGTGGCGGGGAATCCCTATTCTTCGTGGGAATCTGGTACCCCTATAGCTCCATTAGCTATTTATAGTATGCGGTTTAGATTTTTTTTTAATGGGGCTCATTGTGGGACTCATTGTGAGACAAATTTCAATAGGAATCGGGTCTTATTAAAAGTTATATAAGACAGTCCATGGGATATAGCCTTTTCCAATAGGCTATATCAGTTGATCCCTATTTGCCTGTTTAAGGCATCACCCGGTTATACGAGGGATGGGTGAAGATACGACTGATCATCCGGTGCTTGTAATCATTGAAAATGTCGATGAGAAGGTCGGCCAAACCCGTTGGCACGCCCCCGTTGGCCTCCGTGTCGTCAGCCACCAGTCCCGCGCACAGAACAGTGACCAACTCATCCACGCGACGCTCCATCACATTCTCGCGATCCACATCAGGAATGGACGCAAAATAGGCGTCCCTCGCCGCCTTAGTGCGGGGGCCCACGGGGACCTTGACAGTTCGGTTGATCACCTCCACAAAATCAGTGTACGCGTGATCCATCTGCTCCAAACGATCAGCGCGGGTAGTGTACAAGTACCCCTCCGCCTCACGCAAGCGGGGCACAGACACCTTGTCATAAATGGCCCTCAGCTGATCAGGCGTCATCTCATACAGGCGGCGGGGTGTCACCTTCTTTATATCGACGAACCACCAATAGGGGTTGGCATCGCGGAACTCCAGTTCCTCGTCAATCAAATTGCGCACAGCGCGAACCTTTGCCTCCATTATCGCCAGCACGGCCTCCCATTCCTTGTGAGAGGCCTTGTTCACACCACGCAAGTAGGGCCAGCTGAGCTCTGCCAACACGTACAAAATTTCGCTTGGCAGATCCTCGAAAGTAGCACCAGCATGGGCCATTGTGTATTTTACAGCTGTAAGGATGGCTGTCTGCGTGTGGATGACTGTGTGCCTGGCAGTGTCGGAGGCGAGACCTACCCCCAAACGCCCGTGACTCCGCTTTTATACCCTCGCGGCCACGGCGTCCCACGATAGTGCCGTGCAAGCGTCGCGCCGGCGCGGCGTCCCACGATAATACCGTTGGAGCGTCGCGTCGGCGCGGCGCTGGCAATTCTCGTGAGATATCATGCCACGTGGCATTCGACCATAGGCTCCCACGAAAAGTTCGTGCTATGCGGATAGCCCGAACTTTTTGGGATAGCCCGAACTTTTCGAAACCTTGCTAGGGGAAAGTAAAAGTTTCCAGTGGGGATCCCAGCCATTTTGAAAAGTTCGGGCTATGGTTCGGGCTATCGATTTATAGCCCGAACCGCCCCTTTTTCCCTTCTGGGCGGTGTGTTGCTATGGGTGAATGCTACTCTTTCTTTTACCCTGTTTCCCAACACATAAAATTTTATGTGTTAGCAATTGTCATCTATAAATAATCATAGCTAATACCCCTATATTTTATGTGTTAGCAATCCTATCTGTATATACAGGAAATACCCCTATATTTTATGTGTTAGCAATCTAAGGAAGAAACACACACATATACACTGCACACTGTCCAAATAACCAAGTCCCTACCCCATGTACAATGCATGACACCACCGTCCAAGGGGCAAAAGGGTCCGGTTCGGGCTATAAACTGATAGCCCGAACCATAGCCCGAACTTTTCAAATGGCTGGGATCCCCACTGGAAACTTTTACTTTTCCCTAGCAAGGTTTCCAAAAGTTCGGGCTATCCCCAAAAGTTCGGGCTATCCGCATAGCCCGAACTTTTCGCAAACAAGTCAAGTCCTACGCCTAGTGCATGAGTGTTGGATTTGCATGCAAAGAGTCTTATTCATTACAAAATAGAATACCACAAGTCCCTATCAACAGTAGCCTCCATAGGCTTGCATGGGCAATGAAGTGCCCAGATGACACCCTACGCGAAGAAATAGGGCTTGTTGGACCCCACAACATCGTACAGAAGGAAGCCCCCGGCCTCTGCATTACGCTTGAGACGGTTGTTGGGGCGGCTAAAGCCCGGGAAAGCGACAGCCTCAGAAACAAGGCTGCAGAACTTGGCGCACTCGTAGCAGACCAAGTCAACGTCTAAAGAACGAGGCCTTGGAGCCACATACAGGTTCTGCACGTTGATGTCGATGCGCTTCATGCACTTCTGGCACTGCCTGCGAGGCCAGTAAAACTTGTCACTGGAGGGGCCGTCGTGCGTGTTGTCCTGGGCGCGCTCTGCCATCTTGTGGAGTTCCTCGTTGTACTGGAACACCTCATCGATATGGCCCTTGTACTCCCAATACTGCATGCCGCGAGACATGGCCTTGCTGATGACCACGTTGTTGTCGACATACTGGGCCAGGAACTCGTTGCGGCAGATCCCACAAACGACGTCGCCAACCACGAGCTTGGCAACACGGAAATGGGAAGTGGTCTCCAGCATCTGAGGGGTGACCTCCTTCACCACTTCGTGCGCGTGGAGAGCAGGCTTCTTGCACACAGCGCACATGCACTTGGACAGAGGGTAGCCGGTGGGAGGAGGTGGGAGACGCTTGGGCTCATATTCGTACTTGTAAATCTGCAAGCCCGTGTCAAAATTCTTGACAGTCTCCTGCACCTGCTCCGTGGGAGGAGAGGGACCTAGTGCATCCACCTTGTCGCTCAGTTCATCCAGAGCGCACCCCCGGCACTGCATCTCCCCGTTCTCCTTCTTGCACACTGCCCTCTCCGGCACCTTTTTGCAGGTGACGCAATGCACCAGAGGAAACTTGGAATCGCCACTACCATTTGGCCACACATGGCCTGCTGGAGGCCAAATGTCAGAGTCCTTAAACCGAGGGGCGAATAGCCCAGGGAGAGGAGCAGGCACGTACACAGGCTCAGGCACTGGCGCAGCAGGCACTGGCACTGGCACAATCACAGGCACTGGCGCTGGCACAGGCGCAGGCACTGGCACAAGCGCAGGAGCTATGGCGGAACAACCAGTCCTAGTTTTTGTGCAGCGAGGATATGGCAACCCATAGCATCTGGGAGAACCAAGCCCAAGCAAGGCCCTAGTCTGTGCCCTAGTCTGACGCCTGAACACTTGCACAGCTGCTGCATCAAGCTGAGACATGGCGGTCTGCTGTTGTTTTCTGCGCTGGCTATGGCTGTTCTGTGGTGTGATGGTGCATTTGGTAGGCCTGCACGACCTTTGTACCTGTGGAAACTCGTCCTCCCACGAGATCTTCATCGGACGGCTGGGATCGATCCTCCAGAAGGTTTCGTGGCGCGGCGCGGCGCGGCGCGGTAGTGACGTGGCGGAATGCCGTGCCACGGTACTCGGACCAGTATCCATGATACTGGTCCGGCCGTACAAGCGCCGCGCCGTGTCCGAGATACGCCGTACTATCATGGGAGATCTGAATTGCCGTGGACCGTCCGATCTCTGCCACGTGGCGG
This sequence comes from Mesostigma viride, assembly GCA_009746045.1. NCBI lineage: Eukaryota > Viridiplantae > Streptophyta > Mesostigmatophyceae > Mesostigmatales > Mesostigmataceae > Mesostigma > Mesostigma viride. The sequence goes on along the minus strand of RPFO01000253.1, from coordinate 438,638 downwards.
CGTCCCGTGGGAGATCGTCGGTCCACGGAATATTCCGCGAAGATGCCGTGGGGCGAGGTACAAAGGTCCGACACCACGTCAAAGTGGGCACTTCTCGCCTGCTCCAGCATCCCAACAGCACTAGCACCACTACCACAAAGAAGACATGGCCGCTGCCACTTTTAACAGCCTGCCAGCTGAGATTGTGCACGAAATCGTGGAGTTGGCATGGCCCCACGGGTGTGGTGTCAGCAAGGAGCTGCAAGTGCCGTGGGACGCTGTCAAAGCTAAGACAGAGCAGCGAAGGATGCAGCTGTTGGATGCTATTGCCACTGAGCTTGAGGGGCGCTTCCTCTCTAAGCGCAGGCAGCCAGGGCCGTTTTGCCACTATACAGGATGGGCCCTGCGCAACTTTGCCATCGCCATCGCCCAAGGCGGTGTGCAGTCCCTTTCCACTTTTGAGAAGAGGATGGACGCCTGCAAGTATGGCGATAGGCGTATGGAGGTGGCAACTCTGGCCATCGACCTAGAGGTTAAGCTGTCTGACCGCGTTTGCGCGATTCCCCGCCTGTGGGATGTGATGAAGGAGTATGTTGAATCCATTCCTCAGGTGGATAAGGATAAGACCGCAGAGGAGCATTGCCGTGTGCTCGTGGACCTCGTGAAGGCCGAGTACGACGCCTATCTGCCTGTCAACTTTTCCCCCGCTGCCTGCGAGAGGGAACTGAGGGTCATGAATGCCACCTGCGACAAGATGTACGACAAGTTCTGTCGCCGCCTGGCCCTGGAGGGGGTTCACTAACTAAGTGCCCCTTTGGAATAGACAAAGTCCCCTATGGGCATCAAGCCTTATTATGATTTTAATGGAAATCCATGACTTTGTCTCTATCTCATGGCGTCTCATCGTACAATTGCACTAGGAATCGTAGTACAGATAGTATAATAAGAGTAGAAATGCACTAGACGACACTACAGATAGTACAGATTACTACAAATACGCAACTGCTTGTGTATTGTAGGATTTCCCACTAGAATCCGTCCAAGTGTCATGCCATACTGCCACGTGGCAACCTGGACGGTCTGACATGACAGTCCGTACAAGACTGTATCCGTCAGCTGCCGGTTCGGACGGCCTGCCATGTCAGTACCGTGCCACGTCAGATCTGACAGCGTGCCACGTCAGTCCGCGCCGCGCCGGTTCCGCCGCGCGTCGGTTACGAAGATCTGCCACGACAGTCGGCACGCTGTCCCGTCTGACACCTGTCAGAACCGTCAGACTGCCACGACAGTCCGTAGCACTGTCGCGTAACTGCCGACGTGGCGCGACCGTTTCCTTCTAGCGACCGTCCCACGGCATATTCGTGGGAATATTCCCGGAATATGCCGGGAATATGCCGTTCGCCCTCCTCCCCACGAGGCCAAATGCCCAAACACGACCAAAAATGCAGCCAAACTGTTGCGAACCCGACCCTTGGAACGGGCGCAACAATGGAATAAATTATGTATTTTGGCTTGTTGTCATAAGTCCGTAGGACTTTGGGACTCATTTCGGGACTTAATTTGGGAATTGTCCCTTGGTCAGGACTTTTGTATGGAACTATGATAGTTTGTGTGATTCGGACCGGTTATTTTGGGCCTAGGTTGATGTACGAGATCTTCTAGAGCTAGTAGGCCGGTGCAGTCGCGCCGCGCTGCGTACTTTATAGCTGGTTGAGATATTGTACCCATGCGTGGATTCTGTAGCCTGGCGAGGGTCGATGTCGACCCGAGGATCTTGTGTGGACTGCATGTTTCGGAATTCTCTGGAAGGCCGGCGCCATGTCGGCGCCCCTTGCCAGCCTGGTGGCAGACCTAGGTGAAATTGGTCCGAGGACGAGAGTCTCGTCCTCTTGGTTCGGAATAAAGTGTGTGTTTTCACCTGTCTGAACCTGGGGCATAATTCCAACTGCATTTGGTAGCTCCATCCTAAATGTGGATTGTGTAGATTAATGCAATATTAATCAACGCGAGCCGTAACAGGCCTAAAGCCACGCCTGTTCCGTTAATCCCACTCCCAGAGAGTGGTCGTGGTTAGCCAAGAAACCGGGAATAACCTACCTTAACAATAGGATCTTTCGCACGACCCAGATGGGTTCGTTACACTGGTATCGGAGGTTAGGTTAGGGTGGTTTAACATGGCGGCCCAGAGCCGGATTTAGCTTAGCAAAGGCCCAGAGCCGACAGGGTTCATCCCGCCCAGCAAAGGCGGTTGCCAGATCCCGGTGACGCTCAGGACAGCTATAGCCACAGCCGGAACGCCATCCAAGACCTCTTAACCCGTTGAGGGGTGTCTAAGGACGCTAGACGTCCATGCAAGTGGTAAGATTTCCCTGATTTCCCTCTTGCTCCCCCCCCTGTCTTACCCACGCGCGTAGCAACGGGGTATATGTTTTATGTCGTGTCCGATTTCATGTTCGTGACTGTTGGTACCCACGTTGCCCCAGAGGCCAACGTTCGTGAGCCGTGGGCGGACCCCCAGAGGGCAACGCTGCCTACGGCTCGAGGGTAGTCACCGGCTGGCCGTTGCCTTACTGTGTTGCCGGTGGCTGTACCTCAACGTTCTTCGTATTGTTTGTGAACGTTTTGTTTCTGCCTTGTGCTTCTCTCTCGCTGTGAGCACGTCACCTGCACGTAGAGGTATCCTGGGTGGGCTTTCCTCCCTTTCTTTCCCCTTCCTGCATTGCATGCTTGAACACCGTGTGATATTGCTTTATACCTAATCGGTAGTTCATGGGAACCTCCCGCAGCAGACGTAATAATGAAGGAGGATATAGGCGTATTAATCAAGGAGGTAGATCCCAATACCTATACTACGCAGTAGCACATGACGGGGCCACAGGCCAACCAGGCATTTTCTATAGTTGGGCTGCGTGTAGCAATCATATTAAGGATAAGGTCTTACACCCAGCGTCGTTAGCTAGATGGCAGGGATTTAATACATTAGCTGAGGCAGATCAGTTTATTAGGGATAATATGCCCCTCCCAGAAGGGCTGCACCAGACTAGGCGTGGCACCCAGTTACCTGCACAGGATGTGTTGCATGCACTGGAGCAGCTTCACCTGGGCCCAGCCGCTAGGGCATAAGCATTACTACCGCTTCTAGATACTAGTATAGAGTGAGCCTGCTATTAGCTTAGATACCATAGTTAGTCGATAATATTAGTACTATTAGAAGCATTAGTTGTGGCTTCTGCTCTTTTCTCTCTTGCCTGCCTGTGTTTGGGGAGGTACTGTGTAAGGTACTGTGTAAGGTGCTGGTACGGTACGAGGGCCCAGAATGCCCAAGAAGAAAAAGCAAGGTGGTGGTAACACGTCGCCCCCAGAGGGCCAGAACATTAGATCGTCCCCAGAGGACAATAGAGCAGGGCAGGAAGTATCCAGCACGTCCAGTCACGGTTCCAGAAGATCTAGCAAGTCCAGTAGGAGCTCCAGAGGCTCCCGGAGATCCGATGCAGCCGCTAGGGATACCGCAGAACGGCAGGCGACCCTGGAGTCGCAGCTAGAACAAGCTGCCTTAGGGTTTGATCAGCAACAGCAGTCGCCGCAGCGACAACAATTGTCTCAGCAGTCGCCGCAGCGACAGCCTCAGTCTCAGCAGTCTCCGCCGTCGCGACAGATGCAGCAGCAGCAGCAGCAGCAGCAACAGCAGCGACAGCAACAGCAGACGCAGCAGCAATCGCGACCGGTATTGACCCAGCATATGGGTAACTGGGACAGGGTACCTCCTACGCAGCGACCACCCTATGTGGAAGTCGTGCAGGAGGCTGATGAGGAGATAGAGGTCGCGGCTAGCCCGGTAGCTAGTTCGCCGTTTGCCCCTCCGGCTGAGTTCGTGCAATCCTCCCAATTGGGGGTAGGCCGCCCGCGCCTGACTCACCCTTGGGCAGGGCGTGGCCGCGGCGGGTCGGGGCTGGGTCATGGAAGGGATCCCCGTCGGGTCTCCTTTGGAGCGAACGAGAGCTGGTCGCGACCCCCGCCACGGGCGTTAGGGTCGGCGCACGTGCAGACCGATCCTGAGGACGCGGACTACGATCCCCCGGGCCCCTTCCCCACGGTACCCACCTCCCTCCCCACAAGGAGCGCGCCCACCAACGCCAATTTCAGTCGGCTGCCCCTGGACGACCCCGGTTATGAGCATCCCACGTCCGTTCGCGTTCGGCGTGAGTCAGCCCCCTTTGCGTCACAGTGGGTGTCCGCTGACTACGCGCCCCGCCGAGAATCCGGCGACCTCGATCCCGAGCGTGAGGAGGACACCTTTGTGTCCCTACGTGGGCATGACCAGCCTGCAGGACGGGGCTCTCAACAGGAGATGCGGGCGCGTCGGCACGAGCCCCTCACCTTTTCCAGCCCCGCGTACTGCAGCAAGGGCGGCCCCTTGCGTCCTGACCCTGTCAAGGCCCCGCCTATGCCAGATTTTAAGGCGGTGCCCAAGCTCCATGCGGGCATGACTCCCCGTGAGATCGACGAGTGGGCCCGTATGTGGCAACAGTTGTACACCGTCTGGTGTGAACACCATGAGTGGCAGCTGGCCACCAAGGTTTTGATCCCCTACGTGGTGGTGAAGTGTATGGACCCATCAGTGGTCGGGATGCTTAACGTTGAGAGTGTGGCGGCCCAGTCATACCCGCAGACGGTCGAGGAACTGCACGAGCGCATCCGGCGCAAGCTCATCCCTCCCGGCTATCGACTGACCGAGCGGTTTGAGTTCGGCCGCCTACGTCAAGGCAACACTGACTTGGCGGAGTTCCTCACCACCTTTGACTCCTTTGCGGCGCGGCTGACCGGGGACCTGACGTGGACCGAGTACAAGATTCGGTTTTTGGAGGCCATCCATCCTGACCTCCTCGCTGAGGTTAAGAAGCACTATGCCGAGGTTCCCTGGGACAAGCTTGACATCCACGCTGTCCAGCAGTACCTTCTACAGGTGGCCGACGTCGTCAAGCAGCCGCGCTACACCAGCACCCGCCGGTTCGCCTCATCCACGATGACACGCCGTGTCCACTTCACTGAGGTGGAACCCGCCCCGTCGGAGGGGGAGGAGTCCAATGACGACGAGCAGCCGGCTGCCCAACTGCACGCCATCGATGCGTCCAAGGCCCGCTGTTTCATGTGTCACGAGGTCGGGCACCTCAAGAAGGATTGTCCGCGCCTCAAGGCGCGCACCAGCACGGCGACGGAGGCCACCAAGGAGGCCCCCACGTTTTCTGGTCCCGCCTTTGAGAGGCGCCCAGCGCCGGCAGCGCGGGATGCTCGCCCGCGCAACGCAGGCGCGCGGGCTGCCAAGCTGCGCGACGCGCGCACGCAGCCCAACCAGTTCCAGACACCCCGCTTCCCAGCGTCGTTCTCTCGGACAGTGCGCGAGCTCAATGAGATCCTGGCGCAGCAACAGGCGTCCGAGGCTGGAGGTGACGAGTATGAGGCGCTCAACCCCGGCGACGACGACGACTCGGATGAGGGGGAAGGGGGGACCGGAAGGTCGGACGAGGCGGCCTCCCGGCCCCGCGATCCTCGCGCATAGTGCCCCTTCCCACAGGGGTAGAAGTAGGAGTAGAGTTAGTCAACCAGGTAGCACAGACGCCTGCACCAGATGTGGGCGCGGAGATAGCGTCAGTCAATAACGTAGATAGGACTGGCGGGCAGGCCCCAGAGGTCTCCCCGCTCTCTTCATATGCAGACGTGTCGGCGACCGAGGTCGACCACGTTTCAGCCAATCATGTAGATAGATCTGGCGGGCAGGCCCCAGAGGCCCCCCCGTCCGCTGCCTCACCAAGCACCAGAACACTGCTAGTTTTCAGCGGCGGACTGGCCCTCCCTACCACCACACTTGACCCGTTTCTGAAGGAGAAGACGATCCTGGATGTTAAGTTTATGGTGGATACGGGGGCGACCACATCTTTTATCCATGAGGCCCTGGTGCGACGCGCTGGCTACACGATTCGACCGCACCCGACGCCCATCAACGTCCGGTATGCCGATGGTAACAAGCACCCGTCCCCTGGCCTCGTGGACCTCAAGGCGGTTGTCCAGGGCATACCAGTGGAGGTAACAGCCACAGTGGCGCCGCTGGGCGCAGCTGACATCATCCTGGGCGTTGATTGGCAGGACGCCCAGGACGTGACGATCAGTGTCAAGCGACGGGTGGTTTGGTTCCCTGATGGCTCCTTCTGGTGCCCACGGCACGAGTATCTGGCGCACGGCACCGAGGTGCACAACGTTCAGCACGACGCGGGGCCCGAGAAGCCACGACGCCATGCTTCTCAGATGCTGATGAGCAGCAAGACGCTCGCGCGCAACCTGCAGAAGGGCAAGGAGTACTACATGTACCGCCTTGACTCTGTGCCCCTGCTTGAGGAGCTGCTGGAGATCGGCACCGACTTCACTGACGACGAGATCGCGCGCTACAACGCCATCCTGGCCAAGCGGGAGAAGCTGTTCGACGAGTCTACACCGCAGTTTCCCCCGCCCCGTTCTGTGCTGCACCATATCCGCCTCAAGGAAGGCTTCGGGCCCACCACGTCCCCGATGTACCGGATGGGGCCAGTCGAGCTGATGGAGCTCAAGAAGATCCTGATGGCCCTCCTTGAGCGTGGTCTGATTGAGCCCAGTAACAGCCCTTTCTCCGCTGGGGTACTCCTAGTGCCCAAGCCTGGGGGCAAGTGGCGGCTCGTCACCGACTACAGGAAGCTCAACGCGATCACTGTCAAGTCCAAGTACCCGCTCCCGCGCATTGATGACATCTTCAATCGAGTACAGGGCGCCACCTGCTTCACGGTGATCGACTGCGCCGATGGGTTTTGGCAGCTCCGCATCGCTGAAGAGGACTGTCACAAGACGGCCTTCAATACGCCATACGGACACTACCAGTTCCGTGTGGCGGCGATGGGGCTTTGCAACTCACCAGCCAGCTTCCAGATGCTCATGAACGACATCTTGCGGCCCGTCATGGGGACTGCACACCTGCCACAGGTATCCAGTGACCTGCGCGACCCTCGCAAGGGGGACAAGCCGCCCTGGTCCTGGAAACGCACTTGCGCTTTGGCCTATCTGGATGACATCCTGGTGTACTCCAAGACCTTCGAGGAGCACCTGGAGGACGTCGATATGGTCCTGCGCATTATGGAGGACGAGCATCTCTCGGCCCGCAGGGCTAAGGTCCGGGCGGGGCGCAGCGTCCCGTTCCTGGGCCACACGCTTTCAGCGGCAGGCGTGGCCACGGACCCGGAGAAGATCGCCTCTGTCCAACAGTGGCCAGCTCCGACCGACGTGAAGGGCGTGCGTAGCTTCCTGGGGATTGCGTCATACTATCGACGCTTCATCCCCCGGTTTGCCACGATCGCGTCGCCCATCAACGCTCTCCTCAAGAAGGGCGTATCCTTCGTCTGGTCGGCACAGTGCCAGCAGGCCTTTGAGGCCCTCAAGGCCAGTTTGACCGCGGCACCCGTGCTCGTGCTCCCAGACCCGTCCCTTCCTTTTGTGGTTGCGACGGATGCGAGCAAGGTGGCTATCGGCGGGGTCCTCTTGCAGGACCAAGGCAAGGGCTTGCAACCGGTTGAGTACATCTCCCGCACAATGATCCCCGCCGAGCGGAACTATCCGGTCCACCAGCAAGAGCTGTTGGCTGTGGTCTACTGTTGCCACACATGGCGCCACCACCTGTTGGGCGCGCAGTTTGATGTTGCAGTCAGCGAGACAGGGGACCTCGACCCCGCCCGTTTGATTATTCACACGGACCATAGGCCCCTGACCCACCTCTTGACGCAGCCAAATCTGACGCCCCGTCAGGCCAGGTGGATGGAGTACCTTTCCCAGTTTGCCCCTTTTAAGATCCAGTATGTGAAGGGTGCGGACAACGTGGTGCCCGACGCCCTCTCCCGTCGTGCTGACTACTGGTTCTATGAGGACATGGGGGTGCTCCATACCACCTGTGAGGAGGCGCCTGGCGCCCCGCTCTACGATGACCTCCCACGGTCGCCGCGGGCTCGCCACCTGTTTCACATGAGTCATACCACTCCGGATGCCTTGTCGCCCCCCGATGGCGACGACGACCAGCGCGTGGACGCGCGGTCCCCCGGGGAAGGGGAGGGGTCCCACACACGGGTTCCCCTTGGCGCTGTGGCTCAGGCTCTTTTTCATCTGGAACCTCTTGGATCCCCGGTGGTCGTGTCTGAGTACCTACACTCGGCGCTGGACCAACCGGAGGAGGAGGACGAGGCCGATGCGTATACGGTCACTTCCCCCCTGGAGATGCTGATCAGCCGCTTCACGGTTACCGAGCCGGCCGCCTTGGAGGTGATCAAGTCACACCCCAAGATGATGGGCAGGCTCCCGTGCAAGTTCCAAGGGGGTCGCCTATACGTCATGGTGCGCCCGGACACGTGGCGCCTCTACATACCCGAGCTCTGTCGAGCAGCCTTGCTCCACGAGCTCCACGACTCCCTAGTCGGCGGTCATCAGGGCATTGGGCGGCTGCTACCAAGGGCACGTCGTCACTTCTACTGGCCTGGCATGAAGGACTACATTGCGGCCTATATACGCGAATGCCCGTCGTGCCAGATAGCCAAGTCCCAGAACACGGGTACTCAGGCTGTCCCAAAGACGCTACCTGATCCCCTGGGTCCCTGGGACTCGATCCAGATGGATTTCGTCGGCCCCTTTAAGAAGACCAAGAACGGCAACAGCAAGATCTTGGTGTTCGTGGACCGACTCACGCGCATGTGTCACCTGGCCCCCTGTCCGGCTGACCTCACGGCCGAGGGGTGTGTTAAAGGGCATGGGGTTATTATTATGGGGACTTAAATTAATAATTCGTAGGTGGTGAATCATTGCCGACTTAAGCGTCAGGAGCCAGGAAAATTATTTATTACGTCCATTTGGTGTGGCTTTCCATGGCTACCTCAAGGTAGCGTGAACATTGGTAATTATGGTAGGTGAGTGGTGGCGGCGGCCCTGGTATGCGCATGGGCCGACAATGGGTCGATAACGACAGCTGGTATGTTGGAACATGGTGCATGCGCATGCATGACTCGGTACGGCATGGTATGACATGCACATGACACAATACTATAATCTGGTGAAGATAGTGACCAATGGTCCTAGTGCCATTGTACAACTTGGCACATAGTCATAGTGTCCGTTCACGTAGGACAAATCCCACTTAGGTACTACTATCCGAGCATATCTATTTGTTAATTAGGGCTCGAATACAGTTGCCCGTATTATAGATTTCTGCACGGTCAGCATAATGGGCATATTCAAGACAGGATTCTTGACACCCTCCTTGCACATGATGCTGTCTATAAATACAAATGCTAGATCCTGGGCGAGGGTAGTCGGGTACCTAAGTGGATTCCCTCCTTACACGACACCCTGGTCTTGATATAAAACAGCAAGAAAAATGAGGGCAAGGTTGTGTAGCCCCATATTGTCACATGGAGTGCGCCACACGAGGGTGGAGCCAAACTGGAAACAGGCTCTTAAACTGGAAAGACTGGTTGCTCAGTGTTGAGGCTGGATGCAGACTGTAGCCGGTACTGGTTGATGCCAGGGTTGCAGCTCGAAACGTTGGGAACTGGTAGCGGCTGGTAAACCGGTGACGTCAGCTGTTGTGTGTGCACACACGATCTATGCTGTGTGTGGGTACAGTTTCTTGTGTGGTGCTGGTAGTGCTACTTTGACTTGTTTGCCAACAGGTTTTGATGCAACTTACTGCAACTACTACAAGGTGAACTGTGACGTGAGGATGTAGAGCTGGTTGCTGGACTGCTACTTGCTAGCTAGACAAGTGCGTGCAGCTGACTGCAGCTACTATCTACTCTACGCCTGTGGTGGAGAGTCATGCATGTGCTGCTGGGTGCTACTACTTCTCCTTGCTGGCTAGGCAAGTGTGGGTAGCTGCCTGCATGGACTATGCAGTGTACTCTGTTCCTGCTGGTGTTGCCTGCTGTGCTTGTTGATGCCAGTGTGATGGTGCTGATGGGACTGTGCTGTTACTGCTGCTTACATTATGGGGCAACTGGTTGCTAGTGGGTGTCTAGTGCTGGCACGTGATAATGCAACTAGCTGTTACTGCTGCTAGTGGTGCCTGCAACTAGTTAAATGTGACTGAATTATAAAACTGCAACTAGTGCTGAAAACAACGTGGGGGTTAGTGAGCACCCTCCTTAGTGTGGTGTGCAGCTGTGTCAGCAGGCTGGCCTTGAGAGCAGGACCCAGGGAATGTTCCCCTTTTTCTTGGAAACTTGGAGCATGGCAGGCTCTGGGCTCTTGAAGTGATGACCGTTTAAAAAGAATTCCGGTTTAAAAGAATGCGCCCAAAAGAATGTTGATGCCACGCGAAATGGTGCCGGTACAAAAGAAAGACCGGTTCTCATGAAAAATTCTTGAGGTAAACAGCTCCGCCGATTTCTCGTCGATGCTCACAGCTCGCGCGGCTCAGTGGGAGCCCGTCAGTGACCCCGCGCCGATTGAACGCACTGCACTCGGCCAAAAAATGTGCTGCCAGGTAAAAAATCACTGGCGCTGCCTGGAACCAGAGCCGGCACCTTTTGAGTGCCAGGCTTCAGTGCCGACGTCCCCATCACCGAAATGTTGGCGTTTGATCAGTTTCAGGCATATATAAGTATAAAAGCGTAGATCTGGCCTGCGCACCGGAGCTTGGGAAATTCTTGACGGATTTTAGCGACGGTAGGTGTCACCCCGAATATTTGGTGTTACCACACATTGAAGTAAGTCGATTGAAAGCCTTGAATTTCACGGTAGCATCTGCGCCATAATCATGGTCGTATCAAGTACAAGAATTCGACCAAGCTGCTCCGTATATGAAAATATAAACTATGATCAAGGCGCTCAATAAAATGTGAGCTGCCGCTTAGAGGTTGGTTAATTCCGTTGAAAGATCTTGCCCCGGACCTCCGATGCCATGTTAAAAGGCATGGGGTTATTATTATGGGGACTTAAATTAATAATTCGTAGGTGGTGAATCATTGCCGACTTAAGCGTCAGGAGCCAGGAAAATTATTTATTACGTCCATTTGGTGTGGCTTTCCATGGCTACCTCAAGGTAGCGTGAACATTGGTAATTATGGTAGGTGAGTGGTGGCGGCGGCCCTGGTATGCGCATGGGCCGACAATGGGTCGATAACGACAGCTGGTATGTTGGAACATGGTGCATGCGCATGCATGACTCGGTACGGCATGGTATGACATGCACATGACACAATACTATAATCTGGTGAAGATAGTGACCAATGGTCCTAGTGCCATTGTACAACTTGGCACATAGTCATAGTGTCCGTTCACGTAGGACAAATCCCACTTAGGTACTACTATCCGAGCATATCTATTTGTTAATTAGGGCTCGAATACAGTTGCCCGTATTATAGATTTCTGCACGGTCAGCATAATGGGCATATTCAAGACAGGATTCTTGACAGGGTGTGCCAAACTGTACCTCAACCACGTCTTCCGGTTCCACGGGCTCAGCCGCCAGTTCATCTCGGACCGGGACACGCTCTTCACCGCCCGGTTCTGGCAGGAGTTCTTCGACTGCCTGGGAACCAAGGTGTCGCTAGGGACGGCTTATCACAGCTCGTCCTCCCATCTGGTGGAGCGACTCAACCGCACGGTACAGGAAACCATGCGCCATTACACCGACGAGGTGGGCAGCAACTGGGAGGAGTTGCTGTGCTTGGTGGAGTTCTCCCTGAACAACGCACCACAGGCAGCCCATGGCCTAACCCCGTTCTTTCTCAACACGGGAAGGCATCCGCTGACGCCGACCGACTTGCTGACGAGTCCGGCACTGGCGGAACCGGAGGTGCTGCGCACTACTCTGGCGGGCGTGAGCAGCCTGCTGGAAAAGATGCGCCAAGCTCACAACAGTGCGGTTAAAGGGTACCGGGCCGCGGCCGAGCGCAACATGGCTCGCGTGGAAGGCAAGCGGGACTCTAGAGCACCGGACATCGAGGTCGGGGACTGGGTCCTGGTAGAGGGACCCCAGCTCGGTCGATTCTCCCAGAAGGTGGAAGGGGAGCTCAAAACGAAGCTCCGGCCCATGTACCTGGGGCCCCACCAAGTGCTGGAGAAATGGGATGATGTCATGTTCAAGGTGGACGTGCCCATCTCATGGGGCACCGCAACAACCTTCCACCGCGACCAGCTCAAGCTGTACCACCAGAACTCGATCCAGGGTAGACTCAATCCCCCGGCTCCTGTGGAATACGATCCGGAGACAGGGGAACAGGAGGACGAGGTCGAGGAGATTGTCGCCCATCGCGATTTCGGGCGTGGTCGACAACGCCAATATCGGATCCGGTGGAAGTTCTCTCGATATGGGGCAGAGGCCTCTTGGCGGACGGAGAAGGAGCTCTCTGGCTGCAAGCGGTTGCTAGACGCGTACAAGAAGGTCCACAGGTTGCAATAGAGGTATGTACATACACTTAGAGGTATGTACATACACATAGAGGTATGTACATACCACAGGTACACAGTACACTAGTCGGTATGACACACCGGTACTCACAGGTGTTGCCTCGCTGCTCGTGGTCATTCCTTGTACAACAGACGGGCTCCCCAGAGGAGACTCGATCCAGCCCCAGAGGCAGCCCCAGAGGCAGTGATTCCAGCAGTCCCTTGGTGCGGTTCACACCCCCAGCCTCCCCAGAGGAGCCGGCAGGGTTCGTGCCAACTTGGACCAGTTTTGGCAAGAGGCGACGGTCGGAAGACATGAAGGAGCAGGGGTCGGATATAGCCGCGACCGCCAACGAGAACAACCGTGAGACCTTTAATCCGCGGACGTTTCTGCCCGACTACGGCCAGGAGGGCGTGTTCTTGGCGCGTCGACGGCGCAGGCACGGCAAGGCCGATCAAGACTACCTGGCCTCCTCGGTTCTGGAGTGGCCCCGCGATCGACACGAGAAGTTCCGCAAATCCGTGCAAAGGCATTGCGGGTTCAAAGTCGAGACCCGGACGGCGATTCGAGGGAATGTGGCGGTAGGGACAGCTTGGGAGGACCACGCACCCAGCTGTGCCTGCGACCGTTGCGTGACTACGGTGTCGGCCCTCATGGCCTACCCACGCCTCATGTTCTTGCTCGTCGCACCGGCACGACGTCAGACCCTGCAGTGGGCCTACCGGGGTTTGCCGCCAGACGGGGCCTTACGGGGCCCGTTCTGCACCACCAACGGCCAGTACTCCCTTCGGCAGGCGCTGGACCGTATCGTGGAATTGGACGAGGCGGATGATCGCGGAGGGGAGGGCCCCGATGATGAGGAATACGGGAGTGAAGACGACGACCTGTTTCCGCCGCGTCCGGCGCCCCGGGAACCTGCCCCCTCAGCCGGCAACGCCTCGCGCGACCCCCGCCGCCGTGAGAACTCGGGTGACCGCAGCTCACAGGACGCGTCCCGCTCCAGAGAGGCTTCCCAGGGTGTGGGTGTACGCCCGGGGGCGCGTGAGGAGGAAAGGTCCTTTCGGCGGACCTGGGACCAGGCAACGGCCCACCAACGACCACACTCGGGGTCGCGGTCGCCAAAGACGGCCCCAGAGGTCGTACCCTCGGCTGGTCGTGGCAAGGCGGTGGCGGACACGTCTACTGCACAGGCCCAACGTTCGACCCCAGAGGTCGCACCATCGGCTAATCGTGGCAAGTCTGTTGCGGACCCATCTACCGCGAAGACCCAACGATCGACCCCAGAGGTCGCTCCGCCAGAAGCCAGTGGTACGGCTGTCCCCGGCCCGTCGTCCGTGCAGTCAACACGGTCGAATACTGAGGTAGAAATTGCTCAACCTGCGGGTCGCGGTCAGGTGCCAGAAGTTCAGGCGCTCGCGCCAGCAATTCCGGGCCCGCCGCCCTGTCACCAGGGGTTTGCGCCGGTTGTGCCATGGACGATGGGGGACTACATCCGGCCGCTGCCCGGTCGCACTGTCACCTACGGGGGCAGACGCCCCCGCATGGAGATTTTATCGGTGGCTTGGCATCGGGACGCGGACATCCAGCTGCGGGCTCCATACGAGTGTGGGGGCCATGCGCTAGCGTTTACTCCAGGGCCCTGGTGTTACAAGGACCGAGGGGCGTACATGGAATTGCTGAGAGTGGACCTGTATCCCCACATCCCCCACCGGGTGCCTCGGCAGATCACCCCTGGTGAGCCCTTTCCGTTCAGTGTGGATGGGGTGACGCGTTACGCCCCGGAGGGCGATCATTGGGATTACCATGTGGCGGGTTTCCCCCGTGTGGTGAAGCCCCCCAAGCTGGCTCCGAACGCTTTGGCGTTCCTGCACGGCGTCGCCCCCGACTTCATGGATGATCGCTTGGGCCCGCCGGCAACGGAGGTCGATCTGGGACAGGTGGCCACCGTGATGCTGGGTATGGGGGAAACATATGTGGCGGATTACCGCTGTGGGGTAGTGGACAGGAACGTCAAGTCCCTTCTGTTCACCTTCCCGGAGTACATGGCCGCCTTCCTCTCCATGTGGCCTCCCAACGCGTGGGACCGTTTGTCCCTGTCCGGACGCCGTGGCACTGGCAAGCCGGAGCAGTGGGCCTTCGAGGAGGATCTCCTGAGGTTCCCAGGGACTCGGGGCCCCCAGGCCACGGAGCACGGCGAGCGAGTCTATCGGTGGGCGTACCAGCAGCAGCAGATGGTGCGGGACAGGCGAGGCCATGGCCGCTGACCAGGAGGGTCGGCGGTGGTACGGTGATAGCTGGAAGGATTCCATTATTTGACTACGTCAAGGCTTGCCCCTGTGTGGCAAGTTCTGGGGGAATTGGTTTTACTAGTCCGATGGGTGAACATGGGCTGGGACATAGTACCCCTATGGTCAATCTGATTTTTGCCCTGCGTGGCAAGTAGAATAACCCTGTGTGGTTAGTAGCATGTTTGTTGTGTGCTTTCTCTCTTTAGTTGCTGGTCCTTATCTACATGACGGTAGGGACTACCGTCCCCCGGGGAGGGGGAGGAGTGTTGCGAACCCGACCCTTGGAACGGGCGCAACAATGGAATAAATTATGTATTTTGGCTTGTTGTCATAGTCCGTAGGACTTTGGGACTCATTTCGGGACTTAATTTGGGAATTGTCCCTTGGTCAGGACTTTTGTATGGAACTATGATAGTTTGTGTGATTCGGACCGGTTATTTTGGGCCTAGGTTGATGTACGAGATCTTCTAGAGCTAGTAGGCCGGTGCAGTCGCGCCGCGCTGCGTACTTTATAGCTGGTTGAGATATTGTACCCATGCGTGGATTCTGTAGCCTGGCGAGGGTCGATGTCGACCCGAGGATCTTGTGTGGACTGCATGTTTCGGAATTCTCTGGAAGGCCGGCGCCATGTCGGCGCCCCTTGCCAGCCTGGTGGCAGACCTAGGTGAAATTGGTCCGAGGACGAGAGTCTCGTCCTCTTGGTTCGGAATAAAGTGTGTGTTTTCACCTGTCTGAACCTGGGGCATAATTCCAACTGCATTTGGTAGCTCCATCCTAAATGTGGATTGTGTAGATTAATGCAATATTAATCAACGCGAGCCGTAACAGGCCTAAAGCCACGCCTGTTCCGTTAATCCCACTCCCAGAGAGTGGTCGTGGTTAGCCAAGAAACCGGGAATAACCTACCTTAACAATAGGATCTTTCGCACGACCCAGATGGGTTCGTTACACAAACCCTCACGAACCACTCAGAACAGCAGCAGGATACCACTATCAGCAGCTAGCCAGCTATGGCGACGACCCAAGAACATGAGGCCCAGGAACCTGAGCGTACGTATTTTCCCATGCATGTCTGTTTTTGTGTTTCCTTGGTTTGTTTTTTGGGCATTTTCAGCAGCTGACAGGAACGCCATGGTCATTTTCTATTCATTCTTTGCAGGCTGGAACCCCTCTGACGACCTTTTTGACCACAACGACTACGACCACCTGGACGACGCAGGCACGGAAGTCAATTCGCACGCTGCGATCGACGACCTGGTGGCTCAGTCTCGCCCTGCGGCTGCTCCCAGTACGTGGTCTGCTGTTTTATGCATCCCTTTTCGATTGCCTGTTGGATTTTGCAGGTGATGGCCACTATCTGTTGGATGTTGCAGGTGATGGCCACTATCTGACAGATTTTGCAGTTGTCTATGTGTTTTCCTTTGCATGCAGGCCTGCTGCGTGGTGGTCCCAGCTCCCGCTCTCGTTCTGGAGGCACTGGGCCCAGCGGTGGGGACTTAGCCGCATTGCAGCGCCAGCTGAGGGAGACGCAGGAGGAGTTGGAGCGCGAGAAGAACCGCAGCAGGCGTCGTTCTTTCTCCCCTGATCCCACTCGCGAAGAGCTCAAGAAGATGCGCTTGGCTCTCGAGGAGGCGAACCACAAGATCACGTGGTTCGAGAAGAGGCTGGCGTGCTGCGACATCTGCACCGAGCCCTTCGGCACGGAGGGGAAGTACCCCATCATCTACCTCGTGGAGGGCGTCCACACCTGCGTCCCTCAGCACTGCAACCAGTGCGCTGATATGCTCGAGGCCCACGCTCTGGAGTATAATTCTACCAGGCCCAACGCCCGTGTGATTGGCAAGCGCTGCCCAGAATGCAAGGAGCTCCTGATGCGCACTGGCAGCCAGTACAAGCGCAATGTGGGTGTCGACAGACTCACATTCACCCTTGTGAATGTGCGTCTGTGCGCTCGCGGGTGCGGCGGCGAGGTCGTGCTCGGCGAGGAGGCGATTCACGACAACACCTGCGCTAAGCTTGTCAGGCCCTGCCCCAACAAGCTTTCTCTCCCTGGTGATAACGGCACCGTGACCATCCTGGGCTGCACCTACCAGGCCACCAGCCGCGAGGACTTGGATCGCCACCTGCGCGTGGTGGACAACGTGTCAGAGTGTGGTTTCCGTGGTCTGCCGGCCGCCATCGCCGCCGCCGCCGCCGCTGCTGCTCCTCCTGCTGCTCGTGCTGCTGCTCCTGCTGCTGCTCCTGCTGCTCGCGCTTCTTTCGCTGTTCGCGCTGTGGGGGGGAATGAGAATTACCCCGCGGGAGTCAACGGTTTCCTGTCCGCCCTGCAGTACATCAGGGATCACCCCCAGTTGGAGTGCTCCGGGTCTGCGGGCAATGCACTGGCTGTGGCCTTCTTTGAGGCACTCGGCGGTGGCGTCGGGTGGGACGCGCTGGCCATGAGGCGGTTGGTGGATCGCTTCCGCGACGGGGCGAGGCGCATTGTTGAGAGGGACGCACAGTTGGTTGCTGATGTTCAGCACCGGGAGGTGATTGTGGTTGAGGATGAGTAGGGGGTCTAGAAAGGGGAAGGGGCTATTCCTCCCTGTAGTGAGTGTGCCCTTGGAGGCACCTCGTTGAGGACATGGTTGATTAGGACTTTGCCTATTGTACATTGTAATAAATAAGACTCATTGCATGCAAATCCAACACCAATGCATCATTAGATAGGAACCCGCGGCCCGCGAATAGGACTTGAACGGATATCCCATGATACTAGAGGTTCCCACGATACTGGCACCTGTCACGGTACGGCCAGGTGGACGGCCGGATGGACGGTGGGGTCGCCCTAGGGTTTAGTAGTTCTTCTACTACCCTATTAAGACGCTCTACTAAATGAGAGGAGGAGGAGTGGTAGGCAGTACCGTAGGTAACCTTGGTACCGATGGCAGCGAAAAACTGCTGCCAAAAATCTGAGGTAAATAATTTATCCTTATCACTAATAAACTGCCTACTCAATCCATGGTGTCTATATACATTATTGAGGTATAGGCGTGCGCAATCACGTGCGGTGAGTTCTAAAGGACACGGCACAAGATGGCACATACGAGTAAAACGATCTATGAACACAAGGATTTGGGCATTGCCCCTATCATTCTTTCTAAAAGGTCCTACAAAATCCATCATGATAGAATCCCAAGGCATGATGGGGTCAGGCAAGGTCCTAGGTTCTGCTATCTGTCCTACATTATTGGGTTTCATTTCCTGGCAAGATTGACAAGTTCTAACATACTCATCTACATCCTTATAAAGGGAAGGCCAGTAATAAGAGCGGGCTACTAGGTCCCGTACCCGTTTACCACCCTGATGAGCAGCTAAGTCATGCAACTCAAAGAGCAAGGAGGAGCGACAGATAGGAGGGACATACAGGCGCCATTGAGGGGGAGAATCTGCTATCTGCACATATAAAAACCCACCTACAAATTTACAAGGGTGCTTGCCTAATTGTTGGGGATGTGCAGCAATGGCAGCTAATGCTTCCGGCTCAGTGGCCGTAAATCTACTAATAAGGCGTTCAAGATCAGAGGTAGGCATCGCTACAGAAGTATCCAGAACAGGTTTAAAGAGATCTCCTACCGCCTTGCCAAAGAGAAGGGGAGGTCCTAGAGGGACTACGTTTTCATAAGACTTTCCTGACCTAGTCGCTATATGGCTAAGCGGTATAGAAATTTTATTTTTCCCCTCCCCCCCCACCGAGGCCACGGGAAGGGCCTCACACGGGAGAGAGAGTCCTACGTGAGAAAGGAGATCAGGCATGCGAACAGCTGTATGAAAGAGGTAGGCATAGGATTCATCATCAGGTAGTTCACCATAAGGGGTTACACCCATAGTAGTAGGAACTAGAGTAGTATTGAGAACATCAAGGTCCTCGAAGAAGGAATAGTCTGCACGACGAGAGAGTGCATCTGGTACTATGTTATCTACACCCTTGACATACTGAAGTTTAAAAGGGGAAAACTGTGCTAAAAATTCCATCCAGCGCGCTTGCCGAGGGGTAAGGTTGGGTTGGGAGAGAAGATGGGTAAGGGGACGATGATCCGTTTGGATAACTAACCTATAAGGATCTAGCTCACAGGGTTCATTCAGGCAGACATCAAATTGAGCACCTTTAAGGAAGTGCTGCCACGCGTGGCAACAATACACCACAGCTAAGAGTTCCTGCTGGTGTACGGGATAGTTACGCTCCGCAGGGAGCATTGTCCTAGAGATATACTCAATTGGCTGTAAGCCCTGACCCTGATCCTGGAGAAGGACACCACCTATAGCTACTTTACTAGCATCTGTAGCCACAACAAAGGGTTTAGTAGTATCCGGTAGGATGAGTACAGGAGGGGAAAGGAGTAGGGATTTTAGGCACTGAAAAGCCGACTGACATTCACTACTCCAAACAAAGGGGATATCCTTCTTTAATAAATGATTAATAGGGGCTGCTATAGTTGCGAAACGCGGGATAAAACGCCTATAGTAAGAAGCAATTCCTAGGAAACTACGTACACCTTTAACGTCGGTAGGAGTAGGCCATTCCTGAATTGACTTAGTTTTATCCGGGTCGGTAGCGACCCCGGCATCTGACAGAACGTGCCCTAAAAATGGGACACTCCTACCCGAACGCACTTTAGCACGGCGCGCCCACAAAGAATTTTCAGCCATTATTTCTAATACTTTCTTTAAATCACGTAGGTGCGTTTCAAAATCAGGAGAGTAAATAAGAATATCATCTAAGTAAGCTTGAGCACAAGAACGGTCATGCTCAGATAAAGAAACAGAGGAGAAGGAAGGATCCTTTAGATCAGAGGACACCTGAGGAAGGTGAGAATTTCCCATAACAGGTCTAAGCACTTCATTCATTAACATTTGAAAAGAGGCAGGCGAGTTACAGAGTCCCATAGCCGCTACTCTAAACTGGTAATGACCAAAAGGGGTAGCAAAGGCGGTTTTATGGCAATCCTCAGGAGCTATCCGCAACTGCCAAAAACCATCCGCACAATCCAGTACTGTGAAACAAGTGGAACCTTTAACCTTATTAAATATATCATCAATACGAGGTAGAGGGTATTTAGACTTCACAGTAATATCATTCAACTTCCTATAATCAGTAACTAGGCGAAACTTGCCATTTGGCTTAGGAACTAACAGGACACCAGCTGAGTAGGGGGAGTTACTAGGCTCTATCAATCCTGCTTCTAATAATGACACTAAAATCTGTTTTAGTTCCTTTAATTCGTAGGGCCCATTCTATACATCGGAGAGTGCGTAGGAACTGCACCGTCCTTGATAACTACACGGTGTAAAACAGAACGAGGAGGAGGATAAGAAGGAGTCTTTTCTTCAAATACTTTTGAGGAATCTATCACAGCCATGTATCTTACTATTTCATTTTCAGTAAATCCCACTCCTATTGTATCCACTGTATTTACATCTATATCCACACTATTATTAGTGATAGGTATCTCTGTACTTCTAACTGAAGGAACATACATAATAGGTATCCATATTCCTTTAGTTCAGAACGCAATCGTCATTGGACATTAATACTTCAGGTATAGGTCTCACAGGAGGATCAACAGGTGTAGGAGGAGTAATATCTACCAAGGATAAATTTTCCAATCTATAATGACGTTCGGTACCCAGTAAGAGCTATCTGGAAACCAAATGACCATGGTATCATAATTAATAGTAATCTTATTATCCTGGTGCCAATCTAATCCTAGTAATACATCAGCGGTAGTGATAGGGCCTATAGTGGCCGTCAGGTTGACAGTACGTCCTTGTATAACCATGGGAAGGGACACCGTACCCGGGGAATGACTGGTGCGACCATCAGCATAATGAACAGTGACGGGTTTGGTGTGAGGGGTAGGGACTAGTCCTAAACGCCTAACTAGGGCCTCGCTCACAAAGGAGCTAGCCGCACCGCTATCTACCAACACAGAGACATTCAAGAGTTCATCAGCATGCAGGAAGGGTCTACAACAGTGTGAGGGACGGTTAAACCACCATTCAAGAACATAAGAGGACGCACACGTAGTGGTAGGGAAGATTCAGCTCCTACAGAGGTTATAAAAACAGGCAGGCAAAAATTTTTCTCTGGGGTACTATCTAAGGACCTGTCCAGGTTACCCCCGGCTGACAGGCCTACTGTTCCCCCTCCCCCCCAAATCCATAGGAACTAACCCCGAAGAAGACCCTGGCGGAAAAGCCACTGCTGGAGGGTCACGAGGGATTGAAGAGGGTGCGGGAGCCTGATTATCATAGGGGAACCCTGGGGATCCTGTCTGCACAGCATTCAGCCTACTAGGGGTAGCTGAAGGAATGCGTCCTGAAGTGGGACGAATAGGAGCACGCTGAGGGGTACGAGGAGGGCGAGCGTCGGGATGAGGGGGAGCACCCGAAAGGAACTTGGGGCACTCACGTTTAAGATGACCTACTTCCTTACAATGATAGCAGGTGATATGAGAGACATCAAGAGCTGAAAGGTCAGTCACACAGATATCTAATTCTTCTACATAGGAGTTCTCCTCCTCAGGGGTAAGGATAATATTATTAATACGGGAACGGGTAGGAAGAGAAGGGTGGTGAAGAAATCTGCTACACGCAAGATGCTGGCGCACATGCTTGAGGGGCAGGTCAGTAAAACGGTAGGCAGAGAACTGGCGCTTGACTTCACGCAATAAGGGTCTACTGAGGCCTTGGAGGAAGCGAGCACGTACTTCTGCACCCGACAAATCCCTAATTCGTACCATCTGAGCATCAAACTCTTTCATATATTCTTTGAAGGACTTGGTACCCTGCTGCAAGGTGCCAAAGGATAATCTATCCTGCCAATCTGCATCGGGAGGGACTAAATGGTTCTCTAAACGCTTGAACAATTCTGCTACCGAGTTAGGGTAGGCATGAGAGGCCAAAGACTCACACTGAATGAGGTTAGCAAGCTCAGGAGTAATGCAGGTAGTAAGATAATGAGGAACTAGTACAGCATCAGAAAGACGCCATCTATTATGATTCTGCCACGACTCCGTGTTCTGGGTAAGCAACATAATAAAGGTGAAAAACTGCTGAGGGGAAGACTTGACATCCAGCTTAGGAAGGTTGGCAAAGAGGGGAAGAGCAGGAGGCTTAGGGGGATTAGAAGAATCAGTTTTTCCCATGGGGCCACTATCTTCCACTGCTACATAAGCGGGATAGAAGGAAGGGATAGGAAAAGTCTTGGGTAGGGGTCTAGAGGGAGCCACCGTTTCAGGATGGTGCCCATAGGAGAAGGGAACAGTATATTGCTCACGAAGAGAGGAATAGGCAAAATGATCATAATTCCTATCATCTAGGGGCATGGTACTGAAATCATTATTAACTTCTAAATCAGCCACACGGGTAGGGACCTGGGCAGCCTCATAGGCCGTCTCAGGGTAGGACCAGGAAGCAGGTGGGTAAAAGGGAACTGCACTAGGGCGCCCAGAAGGGCCGACAGGGGCCGAGGTACGACCCGTGTTAATAGCAGGCATTGAAGGCACAGGGTGGGAAGGAGGCCTAGAAGCATTGTTAGTGTGTGAGGACCTGCTGGAGGGGTGAGCCAAGGTTGCAGAAGGGGCAGGGGCCTGGTTCACAACAAAAGAAGGTTCATCACTAAATCTGACTTGGGAAATACGTTGTTCATAGGTAGGTGGGGTAATTGAGGGACGACGGCGACCACCAGCAACAGGAGAAGGAGGTGAGGTACGCAGAATACCTTGAGGGGTGAGATGGTGTACCGTTTCCAAGGAGTCCCGTCGGTTACCACGAGTATTGTCATTGTTAGTGTTATTAGTAGTATTATTATTATTATTATTGGTAGGTATAGGCGACATATCTCCACCCACTGGATCCATCTTTAATTACGTAAAGGAATAGGAATCTAGAAGAAAGCAACAAAGGAAAAAGGAAAAACCTTGAAGGTATGCAGCAGGAACAAAATTAAAATCAATCCTTTTTAACCCCTAAATGGGCAGAAATACTGCCGATGCATCGGCTGTAACTTCACAATTTTGCAAACCAGATGCCATCCAACCCACCCATATCCAATGGCTGTCCTTGGGGGCCAAGCATGTCCATGAGTTGCCCTTCGGGTTGGTATATCACAACCTTACATATATGCAGGGTAGGCCATGTATAACTGCCGTCAAAGTCAGGGGGGTCAAGACGAGCGTTTTCATTTTTGGTAGAATGTGCATTTTGAATTATGTTGTAAGAGCTAGGCACCTACCACTTCAGGGATGATAAACAATTAGTTGCTGAACAGTTTGAGCCATTGGGGTCATCATTTGGGTGGGTATGCCAGCAGTTACACCCAGTACAGCCCATAGGGGTACCGTTGGTAAAAAGCAACCAAGGGGGTAGGAGTGGGCATACTACCTACTAATACCTACTAATATGGCCCCCAACCATGCCACACAATACATTTCCCTTCCACAATGATGGGGAAACATAACTGCATCATCACACTGCCCTTACATGGCACCTATGTGCAGGTGCCACCTTGTCCATGCACGTAGGTAACGTGGTACGGATACCCTACGTAAGGCATGCATTCTAGGAGGCAGCCACCAACAAACTAGTGATTTTAAGCCTATTTCAGCTTGCCCTAGCAAGGATAAACTAGGCCTAAGCTGCTATAGCTTGCCAGGTGATGGCCAGCACACCTGGTGGCACATGCTGACAATGGGAAGCTTCTACTCACCGGTTACATGCTTGATGATGCCACAGAGACCAGCCAACTGCCTCACACTCATGCAATATGTGTGTGGGAAATGTATAACAAACATATATGGAGGTATTCAAACCCATACAGCATCTAAAACTTATCACCATCACACTGTGGCAGGTCAACTGACTGAGGGAAGCATCTAAGAAGGGTGTTTTAGAAAGGGGCCAGGCCAGGGTCAAGAAAGAGCATGAATAATGCAAAAAGAATGTGCTACACAAGCTAGAACGTATATATAAACGTCAAACATCGATAGGAAAACGATGCTGAAGCTTTACCAGGCATGGATGGCGTTACCTTGGCCCAGGCGGTGGCCGCAAAATGGCGCATTTCGGCGCACCAAAGTTGTGCAGCATGGTCGCTGGATTCGGCGATTTCTGGCCACCCTTGCACGTTTACGACTACTATGTATCATAAAAAGTACAAAGAAACCAATATATCCTTTAAAATACGCCGGAAAGGTATTGCTGTCAACGTTTCTATCGTCCGGCCTGATCGCAGTTTTTTCCAGCAAGAACGCTGCCGACACCTATCAAATGGCATTCCCGCGGTCCAAAAATTGGCCTGTGTGATCTTTAGGACGTATAAAATCAATTTCCTAAGTTTGGTCAGAAAATTCGAACGAAAACGTAAATGCCATGCGTGGGCGCAAGCCGCCATGGCCAGGTCGTCGTTTTCCGGAATGCACGTTGTACGTGAAAAAGTACCCTGACCCCTTGTACTTTGACCGGCCAGAACACCTCTATAACTTTGTCAGAAGTATGCAAACCCTAGTACCATGCTGTGAGGAAAATTATAAACTTTCGATCTTCTCAGCTAAACTTTTCCTAATTCTCAATAGTTTTCGCGGCATTTGGTCCCCCGAGAAGGGGCCGACGTGTCGGCTGTAACTCAGTTTTAGGCGGAAAATCGGCAGCCAGACCATTTAGGGGTTAACAACAGTAATGGATATAGGGAACCAAACTCCAAAGTGAGAGGAGTATCTGAAGCAGATGCAGATGCAGCCCGTTTAGGGGGAGAAGAAGGAGGGGTAGCAAAGACTAGAGCTTCTACAGGAGGACGACCATGAGGAATAGGGCGTACATGAAGGCCTAAATCTGTTTGGCTATGATCTATAAGGAACTGCTGAGCTTCTTCGAAGGACATAAATTTCTTGTACCTAATTACGTTGTATACACGATTCTGAACGATCTTCCTAGCGTCGGACCAAGAAAGGAAAATGGAGGACCATTGAGGCGTAATCACTACGTAATATTTAGCTAGACTATTATCGCTAGAAGAATGGGAAGGAGCAGTAAAAGATCGCCGTTGGCTCATGGTAACGCACCTTGTTGTTCTTGAGTAGTCACGATAGGAGTGGAAGGGGTAGGAGTCGACTTAGCTGGGTTATCTGGATCACCGAAATGACGAGGGCGGCAATGGTCCAGCGCTCGTAGTCCTAAAGTCAGCGACCCAGTGACTTTCTGCGAGTGCGGCCGTCTAATGTACAGCAGCACGAAGGAAAAGGTGGAACCTACCCAGACGCTAATCGTCTCACTAACACCGAACCGAAAACATCACCTATCTACGACAGTGAACCACTTTTCTAAGGAAAACAAGACGAGGAAAAGGAACTATCTAGAAAAGGATTTTCCGCTTCGAGCAGGTCTATCTTCTAGGCAGGGCGTGTCCTGAATCAGGCAGCACTACCCCCCCAGCTCGCAGGCGACCCGCCCATTACCTGTCAAGTAGGTGTCGTCTTCATTTTCCCAGCCGCGGAAGGGTTGATTCAATGACGTATGTTGCAAAGGATCGTCGTCTCGCTCTCTATCTAAACTCCCTCCGAGTCCATTGTTACGCCGCAAGCCTCGGCCGCCACCTCTACCTCTACCGGTCCTGATACTACCTAAACTAGTGAGGCCGCTTCTATTTACACCCCTAGCGAAAGACGACCGAGACGAACCAGATCTCAATGCATTTACATATGTACTACTGTAATATGCCATAGGCCATTTAATCAAACCCGTTTACTCCAGGAAAAGAGGAAGGAAACACAACTAAACTGCCGTGACCCAAGCCTATATGTGTTAATTCATTTAACACACGCCGAGTGCACACACAAGGGATAGAACGCGCATAAATGGTCACCAACGGTCCAACACGCTCGGGCCGACATGGCCCTCGCCTACAGATGCACGCTGGTCCACTACATCTACTGATGCACGCTGGTCCACTACATTCTACCACAGGATCAGGACCACTAGTAAAGTACGCGGCGCGGCGCCCAACGGCACCCAATGTACCACAGTACTGTTACGAGGACAATAATGTCCCGGTAGGAGCCTAAACGTAAACCTGGGGACAACCGAGGCAAAAGACCTAATTTACGTCCGTAACTACAACGAATTGTTACGCGACGTAACACCCACCCACCCCGCCGCACCGCGCCACGCCACGACGCCGGCCCACCCCCCCGTTAGCTAGGAGCGAATAACCACCCAAGCAGATGCCCCTGCCCTATCTCTTGGTGAAGAAGGAGAAGGATGGTGATAAACTCCGTGACAGTAGGTGCATTGCATATGACATTAAAAAAATATTAAAAATTAATTAAATCAAGTCGCGTGCGTTGTAATAACTTTCACGTTATACTTATCGTATAATTTAATTTATAAATTAAATTATAACATGCCTCCGTTGGGAGGACATGTAGCACATATTCCATGGACAGGTGGGGGTGGATGGCGGAGCCGCGAAAAAATGCCGTCATCATAATAATGGCCACGCGATCAGGCCCCGATCATGGCCTGACCTGGTTGATCATGGTCTCAGGACAGCGAATTTCCTTGATTGTCAATCGTCTCTCCCGACCATCATTATTGATTCGTGACGGGCGAGCCAGAGCGCGGAGTGCGGACCTGCTGGACGCAGGCTTGACAGCGAATCTGGGCTTCGGCGCATACTAGCCGTTTGCTAGAAATTCAACTAGCCGTTTGCTGGAAACTCAACTAGCCGTTTGCTGGAAATTCAACTAGCCATTTGAAGAAAATACAACTAGCTGTTTGAAGAAAATACAACTAGACGTCTGCAGAAAATACCACTAGCCGTTTGAAGAAATTAGGTTGATGGTCTACTCGCCGGTTGAAGTTTCCCAAAAAACTGGACCTTTTTCTACTGACCGTACCACTACAGCCGCAGATGCAAAAACTTTAAACAAAGATCCACCGTCGGCTAAGTTTCGTCCAATGGTAACGCTAATCGTGCATCCCCCTTCTCACAGACCTCTCCAACTAAATTGGCTCCGCCCTTTCTTCGAACCTTTGGTTCTTCCGAAAATGGGCTCCGCCGGATTATATACGGTACGGCATGTCTGGGCACATATTCCAACATTATTAATTTATTAATTTATTAATTACACTCGTGCTCCCGTTGGGGAGTCACGGAGCATTAACCCCGATGGATGGATGGAGGGATGGATGGGTGCAAACAGTCCTACCGGTCCAATCTATCTACAACAGCTATCTACATCTATTCTAAATCTATCAACTCAAGCCACAAACATCAACTCTACCCTAGAGGACCTGTCTGGCGTACTGCCCGGATGTTTGCACACGCGGGCGCTTCCAGTCCCCACGGAGGGGGGCTCGTTGTCCTCTATGACCTGGGCCCGCTTGGCCTTGTCCATCATCTTTTTCCAAATCACGGAGAGGCCTAGGCCCCCCATGTCCTCTACTAGCTGTTCTTTGAAGGTGCGCACGGGCCTTGCGGCGTCTAGCATCACGGGGCCCGGCCCACGTCAGGAGGTGCCGGCCAGGCTGAGCTGGGCGCAGTCCCGCGCAGGGGGGCCACGTGAGGTGTCTACCTGGTTGGTGCGAGCTAGGTGCCCTACTAGCTGCAGGCGCCGCTGCTTAATGGTGTTGGAGATATATGGCATAAGAAAAATATGCCAAGGTACAGGTCCTCATTGCGGACATGAGCAGCATTAAAATTAAAATTAAATTATAACATGCCTCCGTGGGGAGATCATGTAGCACATATTCCATGATGGATGGGGTGGAGGAAGCCGCGTGATCGAACTATCCTAAAACTCTATAAAGCTATATCTAGAAAATCCTAACTACACTACTCATCGAAAAGCGCCTCCTCCGCTTGGGGGGAGGGGGCTTGCAGTGTGAGCCAGTACGGCAATACGGCAATACGGCAAAACCTCGGCGTATTGCGTATTGCCGTATTATACGCGTATTATACGCGTATTATACGCCAAAAAAAAAAAAGTGGTTTTTTGACCGGAAAAGTGGATTTTCAATTAGGATAAAATATTCTAAGGTGTTTATCCCATGGGCGTGCCTCTCAAAAACTCTAGCTAATGTCTCAATCTTGATGAAAAACAATACAATGCACGTAGAGGTCGCCGGTAGCCGTTTGACACTCACTTGGTTGTCTCATCAATTGTATGAAGTGTAATTAATTAATTAATTAGTTAATTATCACGTGACTGCGTCACGTGGGTGCCAATACAAAGTAGAGGAACCTTCAACCCCTGTACACAATGAGAGGGAGGGAGGGCGCCCTAGCTTCTCTCACTGCCACCGCCCACCAGTCGGTGGGCAGGCCACATCGAGCGCTCTATCCACATCACGGGGCCGGGGCGCATCACTGTGGGACAACCATTATTAACGATACCAGAGGTAGGCTGAAGCATAGCTGATGCTGTACAAGAAAGGTGAAGTGGGCTCAACGGGCGTCTGCTAAGGCATAAGCAAATGGCCACGCTGAGCCATGGCTGGGCTAATGTGATTGCGTTCATGCCACTCTAAACCGTTGGGGCTACTCTAAGCCGTTGGGGCTAGATCAGTATACTATGCTCGAGAAATACATGGCAAGTCATGCTATAATGAAAAAGCTATGTCGATTGCCCTCTTCTAGACAGCTGGCTAGAATCTATTCTGGGGGAGCCCTAGGGGGTGTCGACAGTTTGTTGTTTACATAAAGGTCATGAAGTGTGATACTCATCCACTGCATGGTATATAGATTGCTAATTGAACTAATTCCTTATTACAACCATGAACTTATTGATAGGTATACGATTCGACCCAAAACCTTGATACAGTATGCAATAAAACGTGAACAGGATAGCACATACCAGATCAAAACCGCAGATTAATTACCTTCCTTGCTGGAGCTAGCCGGATGCCCACCTCATCGATGTAGCTGCGAGCCGCTTTCCTGGCCGTCGTCGCCAATAAAACATGTCAGCAATATATTTTACACATCTATCCGCGTACAAACGTATCGACTTATTTCCCGCCTAGTAACAGTTAGCACATGCACGGCGACCGACCTGGTCGCTGATCAAACGAGGTTGCTGCACCGAGCATAGGGTCGAGACATATCTGCGCACACCCAGGCGTTGCCTGCCAATGATATACGCTGTTTAGGACCTATGGATCATGCCTGCAAAATTGCAGTTCAAAATGTCAAGCCATGCTCCCATACCAGTCAGATTTCTGCACCTCCATGGCCGCGGAGGTCAACTATCATATTTATGCAAGTCGGTCTCGTTTTGCCATCGTTTACCCACGCCGTCAACTGGCAGAGATGACAAGCGGGACCAACCGTAGGCCCGTACTCCCCAAGTACGGTTCAGGCTGCGTACCTGCCTAGGTCAGCAACGCCAAAACTAGCTCTGGCGCCAAATTCCGGAGCCGGGCGCCGTATAATACGCGAAAAATACGTATTATGCGCCGTATTGGCGTTGAGAACGCAATACGCCGTATTTCTAGTACGTTAGTACGCCAAACCCCGCCGTATTGTATAATACGGCGTATTTACCGTATTATACGGCGTATTGGCGTTCACTGGGGGCTTGCCCACAGGGTCGGGCGTGTGAGCCTTGACAATCTTCTTCCACCGCGTCGGCTTGTCCTGCATGGCAGTTTAAAGACGGGAGAGAGAGTGGATGCGGTGCTCAAACTGGGCTGGGACCACTAGGTCGTCCAGCAACATCTGGATGTAGTTTACAAGTGACAGGTTTCCCTACCCTTTTGGGAATCAGCCCTCGGGGCCAGGCCAGGTCAGCATCTGTCGCCCTGGCTGGCCAAGCCGCTGGGGGCCGGCCAGACCAAGGGCGGTGTCGACCTGGCTGGTGCGAGCAAGATGTCCTACAAATGCTATCCTACGCTGCCTCATCTCGTCCGAAATACGAGGCATGCCATGATACAAAGACTCTGATGGTCAACGGACGCTCGGAAAACCCTACGCCTACGTGTCAGAGCATCCTGTAAACCGTGCCGTCTAGCCTAGCTGCCAGTTTGGGTGGGATTGTCCACGCCTCGGCGCCGTACGTGAGCACCGTGAGGACGAGGACCTTGAAGAGCATGCGCTTGCGGTGCTCGCCCAGGCCCTTCGAGCGCCAGTAGGTTTTGAGCAGCATATCCTACTCTGAAATGGATCGCAGCATGTTGGTGACCGCGCCGTCTATAGCTTGCGTGCCAGGTCGGCGGTGAGGGTCCACGTCTCGGCCCCAAACGTATAAGAACAGGAAGGATCGACGAGGACCCTGAACAGGTCCTGTTTCTCGATCTTGCCCAGGGGCTTGCGCCACAGGGCCCGGCATTGGCGTAATGCATGCCAGGTGCCCAAGGGATCGATGCGGTGGTCCACATCAGCCTCGCAGCTGGGAAGCATGGAATATGTGCTACATGACCTCCCAACGGAGGCATGTTATAATTGGTTTGTTTTTTTTAATTTTGTTTGGGCAAAATACGACACAGTACACTGAAAACACGGTAAACATGCAGAAAACAGAGGTACTACCCGCAGTCCGCAGCAGCGGTATCTCAGGAAAAATTGGCGAAAATACGCGAAAATACGCAGTACCGGGATACACTAGTATAGAGCCCCACCACATCTCATAGCACATTTCGGCCTTCGTTGCATGATGAGGGGCGGTCCAAGCCACACCACACGGTTGGGGTGGGCTACGCTCCTCTTATAGTGGCGCCTGCCACAGGGGGAGCGCCAATGATGCAGAAGTTCAGTTCTTCGAGGACTTAATGACCTTGAGGTGGCCACCCGGGCCCACAACTCTTGCATGGTAATGCTGCTCGAAGGCCCGGGTTGGCAAATACGTGTACGGGGTATAATACGCGGACCTAAAATACGGGGTATAATACGCGGATCGACCTGTAAAGTACGCGGACCTAAAATACGTATACGCGACAGTTTTTTGT
Organism: Mesostigma viride; assembly: GCA_009746045.1. Classification (NCBI taxonomy): domain Eukaryota; kingdom Viridiplantae; phylum Streptophyta; class Mesostigmatophyceae; order Mesostigmatales; family Mesostigmataceae; genus Mesostigma; species Mesostigma viride. Next base: position 407,942 of record RPFO01000253.1, on the reverse strand, counting down.
GGTCCAATTGTCAGTCACCCAATAATTAGCACGCTCCTTGATGATGGTCATGCAGTTATTGCAACTGTAATTTGGTGTATATGCTTATAAATTTATTAACATCATCCATTTGTGCCCTGCAATCCTATCTGATTATGATAATTTGTTAAATGCAGGGGGGAGCAGGCTGCAACGGGAGTTGTAAGGAAAGCCATGCATCCACTATATAATGCATGAGAGGATATAAGACATGTAATTAAGGACCATGCTCTCAAGGATCCCACAACAATTAAGCTCCATACACATACACACATGTGCACACACATTCATCATTGACAAAATGCACAACAGCAGAGGATATAAAATCCTATCTGATTATGATAATTTGTTAAATGCAGGGGGGAGCAGGCTGCAACGGGAGTTGTAAGGAAAGCCATCCACTATATAATGCATGAGAGGATATAAGACATGTAATTATAAGGACCATGCTCTCAAGGATCCCACAACAAGCTCCATACACATACACACATGTGCACACACATTCATCATTGACAAAATGCACAACAGCAGAGGATATAAGACACAAGGACCTTGCTCTCAAGGATCCCACAACAAGCTCCATACACATACACACATGTGATCAGAATACACACATGTGCACACACATTCATCATTGACAAAATGCACATCAGTAGAGGATATAAGACACAAGGACAAGGAGAGGATGCGCTGGTTGTCTCCTTGATACACACATGTGCACACACATTCATCGTTGACAAAATGCACAACAGCATCCCCGCTGCCATGGAGATTACTCCACGTTGGTCCATGCAATTATTTAAGCCAGCATGACCATGCTTTCTTAACGGCAGCGCGTGCAGCCCTTGTTCTCACTATACTATTGCTAGTAACTTGTGAGTTATAACTTAATGTCCCATCCATCACATGGGTCCATGCAACCATCGGCCATCATCCACTGCCATCACATACTTAGCACACCGGCTCAACATGGTATAAGTATTATAAATGCGCTTTATGGAAATTCGGCAGCGCCAGCAGCTGGACACCTTTCTCGTCGACGGGAACCAGCCATTTGGTGATGCTCAGCTGGCCTTTGTTGGGAACCGATGACAAGTCAGCTGGCGCAGCCCCTCCCATCTCCGCTGTTGCCCTGCATGCTCAAGTTTGGTGATGCTTCTTTTCGTCTGACTGCAGCAACTTGTTGTTAGCAATCCTGATAAACCTGCTCCGGATATTCGGTGGAATTTCGTCGCAGGGCCGGGTAACATCCCTTCCCCTGCGATTCCGGCAAAGTGTGCACGGACTCGGAATACGCTGATTGGCCCCGCCTTGTTGTAGGAGAACTTCTTGTTGCAAAATGAGCAGATCGAACATCTTCGACACATACAGCGTTTTCTTACTAACAGCATCTGTGACTGCTTCTTTCTTCTCGACAACGAAATCCCATTCAGGCCCTTTCTTCGGCATGGCTGCAAATCGAAAATGGCTGCCCACTGTCGCACAGTCGCACTGGCCTCGTCGTCGCTATATTGCATTACACCGTCAGTAGCACAGCTGGCATTTGCTGGCATACTGTTATCTACTATGCGTTATGTTGTTGTTGCATGTTGTTGTTGTTGTTGTTGTGTCGACCCATGCCGCACATGGGCAGCAGAGAATCCGTCCATGTCCCAGTGCCCCGATAGTACCACCGATGCGTTATGTACCTAGTCCTAGCTGACATCTCCTACCGGCCAAACATTTTGCAAGGCTTGCGCTTTATGGAAAGAACTGCATGTACGCATCTCCTTCTAGTAGTAGTAAAAATCTCAAATGTGCAGTGAAAGCGCCGCGCCCAGAACCTGGGCACCGCGCCAGTGCCCGCTGCCCGCTGGTACCCCCGAAAAATTAAAAGTCCAAATTGCGTATTCTAAAATAAATACGCGTATATACGGCGGAGGCCTTCAGTGTACGTTTTCCCGTATTTTTGCGGCTCCGTACGGCGTACTGACCAACCCGGTCGAAGGCAATGCCACGCTCCCCGTGGGCACTGCTGGCAAGTGCTGGCCGTCGGTATGGCCGCTTCACCCCTGCATGCCGGCACGGTCGCCAACGTACGACAACAGTCAACACCCCCTTACTTGTTTTTGGCATTCTTGCTGGAATTAAGCGGGATCAGTTGCTCTCAACTGCCACTTCCAACGTCCCTCACCAGACTTGGTCGCTTTTAAGGGGCCCTAACAAGTTATTGGGGCTTATTGCACCCACAGATTGCCGGATCGTTTACACACAGTTTACAGCGTGTCCGAGTGCAGCTGTGGCATGCCTTTGGCATGCATGAAGGAGAATGGGGGTCTCTGCCCTTTCTCCTGTTGTGCATGTACACAGGGATTAAAAGCACTTCGGTGCTCTGTGACTCCCCAACGGGAGCACGAATTTAATTAATTAATTAACTAACAAGTTGACAAGTTATTAACCGTTGCAGGCTTAAGGGGACGTGGCGCGCCGAATATTTTCCGCGCGAAAAAATTCGCGGTACCGGCCGTACCGTGAAAAGTGGGTGCTCCGTGCGCGCACCACTTGCGGAAGTGGCCATGGCGACTGCGTTTAGGCGAAACTAGCAATGTAGGGCTAGAGAAATGCAAAAAAAATGCTTGGATGTTGAAGACGATGATTTAATGATGTCGGGTTGCGGCGGCAAGTGGCTGGTTTACAATATCGCTGCTTTCTTTTACTGCCATCGGCATGGGGGTAATCTGCATTTTTTGGTCGCGCGGAATAAAATAGAATTCGTGATTGCGGCAGTAAATTCTCAGTTTTGGGGGTCTTTTTGACCGTGAAGGATGCATTCATATCGGTAGCATCGAATTCTAAACCGAACGGGTGCTTTTTGCTACATTTTCGGCCATTCTCGGTAAGTATTTCTTCAGGCCTGCGCAGTGCACGTCGGAACCTTCCATGGAAGAACGGCCGTTGTTGCGCGCCTGGGCGAGGGATCTACGAGGGCAAGGTATAGATTTGTGGCGACTGTTATCTACTATCAGTTCTTTCTTCGAAGAGCTCATCGTTCGAAGTTTTTTGCGTTCGTTTTGGTCAGTTTCCGCCAGTTAACTCTCCGTTGCTCGCCGTCGTGTTGACGAATACCTGGCAGCTTTAGCTTGTTTTCGTTGATGTCTTGATCAAATCCGCTTCAGTCTCAGCCGATAGATCCTAGGGAAGGCGTAAGGGATTTCATAGCACGTGTTCTGGCAAGGATGTTGTGCGTATGGACGCTTCTTGTTGTGTGATAGTGACGAACCCTTTCCTCGCAGCGGCATCACAGCGGTCAGAAGCTGAACGGCCGCCACTGGTTTCTTTGCATTTGATCGTGTAGGGAAGGAAGTTTTTTTATCGACGACCATGTTGGAGATATTGCATTTGTGTGACTGCATGTAGATAGCTGCCATCATTGGTTTTTTGAGCTTTCCTTGTTATGATGATGTGACAAGACAGCAATGTGCTGAGCTAACCATGGTTGACATGGTTGACTGCATGCAAGCTTTGTATGCCATGATCTCCTTGGTTCCTTGCCCTCCATAGTTCCAGTTTGTTGCCCATGTCGGGTAGGGCAGTTAAGGAGTTGTTGCTGTGTTGGTAAGCTTGGTTGGCATAACCCTTACATTCTAACCTGGGAGAAACATAGAAAATGCTGGTAATGCATGTTAGTGCCATCATCATTATTGCTATTCACGTACTTATAAGTCTGGCCATGCTCGAGGGACGGTGAAGGAGTATGAGGTGCGTGGCCACCCCTTTGTACTTCATAACATATTCAGCATGGATTTGATGCATGTTGGATGGAATGCAAAGTGTGATTTGTTTACTTGCTTTCTGAGTGGTCCTTAGCGCCTTGTCAGGTGGTGAGTGGTCGTCTAGGAAACCCATCAGTGCGTGCCACAGTGACCCCCAACCTTGAGCATGTGTCGTCATCAGTGTGCTAGAGTTAACTATATGTGCTTTGATCATAGATTTGCTGAGTTCTTGGCATGAAGTTTACAAGGTAACCTTGGGTAGAGTATAGTGTATGCTCTCTTGGCATGTATGCCTAGCGATCGTGTTGCTATGCTTGCGCTGGCAAGGTTGGCCATGCCGAGGGCAGGTGAGGGCAGATGTGGTGCCTAGCCGTTTGCTTATGTTTTGTGATTGAGTGGGGCATGCTTTCTGGCTTTTTGGATGGAAAACAGCATGCCTAAGTGGCCATATACAAAGAAAAACCCTTAAGCTTATGTTCAGGTTTTAGCACGCATAACCTTATTACTTGAGCTAGACTTGTCGGAATGACCTGTTTTAAGGGTGGCTGTCACGACGTGATGCAAAGGGAGGGGCAGGGGGCGATGGGGAAGGTAGCAGTGATGATGAGAATGATGTTGATGATATTCCTTGCCTTGCATGTGCGTCCCCGGATGAAATTGACGGTGTCCCTTTCCTGCTGTGCAGCACATCGGGTGCAAGGGAGGACTGCATGGGTGCTGCGCTGACCCCCCGTTGACTAAGGAGCCCAAGGGGGATTGGTTTTGCCCTGCCTGCCTTGTGCAGGATGCTTACAAGGGCTGATATAGTGACATTTTCTGTTTTAGCGGGCATTTTTCTGAAAACACGTCTGACGCAATAACTTGAGCTAGACTTGTCGGAATGACCCGGGACTTGGAACACTGCTGTCCCCCTGTTAGCCGGAATTTTTGTTGATTTTGTGGCCTTATCGGAAGTGTTTATGATATGTTTATTCTCAATGTCCGGTAAAAAATGACCTGTTTTGCGGGAAAATTAATAACTGTTCAAGGTTTTGCCATTTCCATGATGTAAATAGCTCAGCAAGCTACAAACTCAGGGAACTATATGACCTTGATTTTTGGTAGCCAACAAATAAGTGAATTGGCTGGGGCATACCCAGCCCTAATTAGCGTCTTTTGCTATTTATAGCGCATTATTGGCGTATATATGGGGGTAGTACCCCCAACAAGTGCATGGACAACTCACTAGAGATGTTATTTAGTGCCCCCAATCATAATTCAGCATTGTGCAAATGAATTTCAAGTGATATTAGCATATGTCAAATTTTAAGGTTTTTGGGGTGCCACCTCCCCTTAATTGCATGGACTAAGTGGCGGTGCTGCAGCCCAGATGTACGTGTGTGCTTCGGTTCTGGATTACATTCCGTACGAGTGTTTCACCCGCCCACGGCCTTCGTTCTGATCACCACCCCGCCCACCGGCCCGGCTGCATGACCGCGTGTGTGCGACCATGCATTAATTCGGGTTCGGTTCCAGGCCCCCAACAAGCGCGCCGCGCCCCGAGTGGCCCGCGCTTTAACTGGACAGCGCTATATGTATACGCCCGGTCCTTGGTGCATGACCCCGAGGACTGGTCGGACGCCGACCACGAGCGGGCCTGCATGGTGCATGGTGCCGGCAGCAGCTAGGCGTACATGGAGGCCCTCGGGGCCCTGGCATGCCGAAGTCGACGCGCTGGCCCAGCCGGTGCTCCAAACGCCGCCACTTTTGCGGGCTTTGCGGCCCGCGCACCATGTTGCTCAGTGGCGGACCTGCAATTCTGCATGCCATATGGCTATATAGTCCCCGCCGCCGCCCCGGCCCGCATTATACTGGCAGGACCCTGCAGTCCTGGCCGCCCGCCATGCACTGCTTCATCAAGCATAACCACGACCCGATCGATATACATCATATTGGAACTGCGGTGAGCACTATTATGTACTATACACTGGAGCAGGGACCCGCTATACAGGAACCGCCCGTATATATGAGGATGACGATCGATTAGTATATAGTAGTGAATCATCATTGTCCACGTACGTGCTCAGGGCGCAAACTAGGCGGCCGAGAAGCTTACCTTGCTGGACATGACGCTCAACAAGGTGGAGGCCTGGGTCTCCAATGTGGAAACCAAGGTCGTCCACAAGCTCGATCCAGCCCCATGCAATTCACAACGCTGCACACCGCGGCGCAGGCATCTGAGACGCACGCTGCACTTGTCTCTCGATCGCCTAAACCAGGTGGAGGGCAAGTGCGGCGTGCTCATGAAGAAGCTTGAAGCCATCACCGCCCACGCCGAGGCCCTGGCCTTGCATGCACAGGTCCCAAAGATATAGCGGAGCAGACGGCCACCATCGCATCCCAGCCACCCCGGCTCGATGCTGGTGACCTCCCGCCCCTCTCCTATGCGGACCTGCTGCGGACAGCGACCGCCTCCACGTACCACCGACGCCATCGCTACGAAGCTCCAGCCAGGAGCTTGAAGACCTTCTCCAGGCTCAACAACGGGAGGCCACCGACCGCGCCCGCCGCGACTGCCGGGTGCATGGTGCTGCGTCATTTACAGTAATTCCCCCAGAAGCAAGGTGAGACGTCAACGTCCCTTGCCGGCTCCTTACCCCAGCACTCATGGGCCTGGTAGGTGAGGTAGTAGAACTGCGTGCATGGGTGCCACGGCCTTCCCCACTCGATCACGGGACAAGGCGGCTCCCCCACCAGTCCTGCGCTCACCTTCCCCTCCCGTGAGGACAAGCAGCGGTTCCTCTCAGTCGTCGCAAGCGGTTGCACAATTACCTCACCTGGACGCTGGTCGACGACCTGACCCCCGCTCAGCAGCAGCAGTGACGTGACCTGTGGCCTGAATACCTCCGCCACAAGCAGGACCCCCAGAATTAGCCCAAGGTGTACTAGAGGGGCGGGGTCCTGATGATCAACCACAAGATGTGGACGCCCCCATGCAGCGGGCTAGAATCAGCTTGAAGCCCTAGCTTGACTTCATTGGTAGTCACTGCCGCTATGGCAGCCATGCTTAGAATGTTTGCCTAGCTGTGCCACCATACCTATATGCACTACGTGCACCGCTAACGTGCACGGTACACAACCAGCCATAGCCTTAGCTTATAGTCCTTGTACAGCCATGCTACGTCCTGGCTTCGATCAGATTAGTACTTGCCCAGTGCCCACGCTCCTTAGTTATGCCATGCTCACATGGGTCTTATTGCACGTACCACAGATTGCCGGCCGGATCGTTAGCGTACGTGTCCGTTTAGCTATAGCGTGCCCGAATGCAGCTGTGGCATGCCTTTGGCATATGAAGGAGACTGGGGGTCTCTGCCCTTTCTCCTGTTGTGCACTACACCGGGATTAAAAGCACTTCGGTGCTCCATGACTACCCAACGGGAGCACGTGTATTAATTAATTAATTAATTAATTAGGCGGCCCAGTGAATCCCGGATGCCAAGGCCTGCCAGCTAGGCTCGCGACCAGGGCAAGGATCGAAATGTGGTTGACCCACTCTCTATAATTGGCGGCCCGTGACGGCCCGGCAGTGCACCCCTGTGCATGGAGCACACAGGGGATGGCGCAACGCTGGACGGCCTTCATGCATGACCGTTGGTTGGCCTGCGACATTATTTCCTTGACGGCACGTGGGGCTCGCGCCCCCCCCACATCCCACGTCGATCCGCTCCTAGACTACAGTTATTAAAAGAGTCTGTACACTCTTATAGAAGCGGTGGCAGAAGATTGTCCAGGCTCATACGCCAGCCCCTGTGGGCAAGCCACCCCCCCCAAGAGGAAGGGGCGTTTTGCTGAGTAGTGTAGTTAGGATTTTATAGACTACTAGATAATAGCTTAGAGTTAGGTTAGTAGTTGATTACGCGGCTTCCTCCACCTCCACCCACCCCTCAAGTCCTGCTGAATATGTGCTACATGATCTCCCCACGGAGGCATGTTATAATTAAATCAAATTTAATTTTAATACACTCTATAGACGGAACCAGATCAGCCCGTGCAATTAATGACGTACTGCAGTAGATGGCATGCCTATAGCTAGGAAGGAGTAGATATTAAGTTTACCCGGAACTGGTTATGGCAACCATGCATGCAGCCCAAATGTATGAAAGCACGTGAGAGCCAACAATGCCGAACGATCGAGTGATCGAGGACGCAAGTGCAGGGAAAGTGGTACCCCAAGTGGCAACGGCCTATTCATTATATACTACTACAGCTAGTAATTGTGGCGCAGTCACTAGCTTCTGGACAGATGAATGATAGGACAGCAAGGTCATCTCACGTTGGTGAATTCGATCCTGATCAAGTCCGTTAACTCTGGACCGGCCACCAGATAGATAGGCCCGTTATCCACAAATTGTCACATCGGCTGGTCATTTCGCGCAAGTCAGTCACTAAATGTCACGTCACTACTAGTATAATCAACAATTAACACGGATTATTAGACAGCAGTGTTGGATGAGACTAAATGTCATGTCGTACAATGTGGCATGCAAGACTTCGTACGCCACGTGTCACATTGAAGAATCAGTCACCGCCGTAGAATCACCGAATCCAAGTAAAATGTATTAGAACAGTATCTTGCTCATATCCGCCTCAAGCTTGTCAGAATAAACCCGTTTCTGGATTGTACTATCAAGGAGACAACCAGCGCAGGCCAGAAATCGGGAGAATCCGGACCATGCTATAGCTCGAGCCTGCCGTTATCTTGTCCGCGTTTTCGAGTCGTTCAGGATGAAGAATATATGAATGGAGATGTCCAGAAATGTGTAGCCTTGTGCATTGAAATTATTGCTGGCTTACGTGTAGAGCGACTAGATGACCAGCTAGACGGTCCATGCAGGGGCCGGAATGTCTGGATTTTACTAAAACCGGAAGTAAAATCTCTACAAGCCAAGTTGCTTAGTAGGGTTAGTAGACCAATATTGCTTGCCTGCAGCAGGCTCCAGCCCTTTCTAAATTCCAGCTATTTTATCTATACACATATTATATCTAAATACATATTATATGATATTATATGATCAGAATATTATATGTGTTGCCATTCTATACACATATAATATAGAAACATGTTCAATGACATGCATGCATATATTTTGCAGGAAGTATAGCCCAGAATGTGAAGCCATATGCCCCTTCTCCGGGATATGTGCTACAACATGTACTCCCAACGGAGTTATGTTACTATAATTAATGTGCACATGATGCATACAGCCGGCACTTGACATCACTCTTGGGCATGCAGCTCTCTGTAGTCTCTGCTCGGGATTAATCATCAAGCACCAAATTACAACACATCTCAGCCATGACGAATTATAATGAATTCCCTATAAAGGAGACAACCCTATATCCACTGGAAAGTAGAAAGCCAAGTGTTTGGAATAGCTGATTGTGGCTAGCGATCGACAAATAAAAAATTAAATTAAATTATAACATGACTCCGTTGGGAGATCATGTAGCACATATTCCTTGCCATGCAGGGATGGATGGAGGTGGGCGAAGCCGCCGAATCGAACTAAGCTGACTCTAAGCTATCTAGTCTAGCGACAATAATGCCATTGAAGAATAAAATGGCATTAACCCATGGGTTAAGGGGACGGTCCCGGCGCGAATATTTTGGCGCCGAAAAATTCGCGGTACCCGTCCGTACCGTGAAAAAGTGGTGCACGGGGCGCGCACCCTACCGGAGCTGGCCATGGCGACGTGCTTTCAGGCAGAGTAGAAAAAGATAGCTCGCGGAATGCAGAGAAACTGAGCGAATCTTAAAGACGATGAGTAAATGATACTACTTCGTAGCGGAGTTCGCGTTTTTTGCAGTGTCGATTATTTTATTGATGACCATCGCCACGGGGGTCCAATCTGATGTTTTCGTCGAGAGGAATAAATTAGAATGCACGCTGGCGGCGGTGATTGTCAGGTTTTATGGGCTTTACCTAGCGTCAAGGATGCGTTTAAATCGTTATTGGTAAAGCTTTAAAAAATTTGCTGGGTTTCGGCAAGATTTCCGTCATGATCGGTAAGACACTCTCCAGGCTCGCGGGATGCGCGTCTTATTATTCCATGGAAGGTTGTTCTTTCTTGCGCCGCTGGGCGAAGGACAATTCCGGTAATGGTACGATCGTGTGATCAACGTGATCCTATGAATGTTTCGCTTCCTTTATGAGTTATCAACGCAAGTTTTCGGCTTCTTTCCGTGCAGTTAGCGCCAGGTATAATGCCATTCCGTGCTGCGCATCGCCAGATTCCTGGCACCTTTCAGTGGTTTTTATGTACGTTGCATGGCTGGGATGTGTCAAAGCGTGACCGTGGCATATCGTCAAGTTGTCAGGGATTTGCTGAGTGGTTTCTTGGAAGGAGATTGCTAACAGCACTCAGTTTTGTGTGAATATTGACGCGGCCTTTCTTAGCAGAGGCTTCATTGTGGTTAGAGGCTCACAAGCTTGAGTTTGTTTCTTGGCAAACAATTGCGCTGGAAAGAAAGGTGGCAGTGGTTTTTCTGAGGGGCATACTGCATGGGTGGAACTGCACGTAGGTAGGGGTTATCGTTGTCTTGTTGGCCTCTCTCCCACTAAAATGGGAGAGCCCTAATTCATATGCTAGCAAGGCAAGGTAACCATGGTAAGAAGCCTTGGCAAGCAGCATGTATGATAACTCTGCTTTCTCTGTGGACTGTCTGTTGTTACCCTTGTTGGGCAATTAGTGGATATGGCGTTCTAGGGTGTGTTTGAGCTTGGTTTTGGGATGATGCCCACACCATAAACCTGGAATATGCTTTAGAAGTGTTGGCTAGGCATGTGGAGCTACCTGCCTCATTGTTGTGCACACACGCAACAGGTTGCCCGTGTCGAGGTAAGGCAAGGGCACATGACGTGCGCAGCCACCTCCTTGTACATTGTGGTCGAATTGGGCATGGTCAGGAGCCTTTTGGATGGCATAGGAAGTGTTAGTGTGCCTTAATACTCACTAATGCCTTCCTTAGCGTCTGCACAGGTGGCCAACTGCCAAAATTAATAACTGCTACAGCTGAGCTCAGAATGCCACCAAACTTTGCCAGTGCCTTCTATGGTCATGACAGAATTTGACGTGTGCTTTTCAGGCCTAATTGATGTGTTATGAGTGTGTATGGGGACGCCCCGCCTAAAAAAGCGTATTTTTGGCCCAAAAATTAATAACTCTAAGGGATGTGCTGATTTTGTTGATCCAATTAGGTAGAAACCATGTCCCATGACATTTTTATATGGGGTGTGCTTTTTTCATGCAACTGGTTCTCCCACTGTTCTGGGCAAGATGTGCCCCGGACAGCGTTTTTTTCTATTTTTAGCTCATAGCCGGTGTATGGCTGGGGGTAGTACCCCCAACAAGTGGTGGTATGCATGCCCAAACATCATGTTTATGGTCCCCAAACATCATTCAGTGGTTGTCAGTTGCATTTCTGTAGTTATTAGGGGGGGTAAGTTTTGATATATTTCTATGGGACCCTCCCCTTAACTCGTCGTCTGTCCCAACTCAGTCCTAATAATAGGACTGAGTTGACCTTTTTCAACCGTGTGTAGTGACTAGGTGGGGGGTCCATCCAAGATGCTTCGATGTGGGTCTATGGAGTATTTGATGTCCTCTTGCTGGCAAAAATACTACATCAGTGAAAACTTCACCCTGACTCCTAAAAATTACATGGATGTATGGCACCGTCGGCGAATTTGCATTTTTGTGTGGAAGCATGAGTGGCAAAAATTGAATAAATTCCATATGCATGTTAAAAAAATACAGGCATGTAAACAATATAGTTCTTGACCTGTGGCAAAAAACTGGACTCAATTTGGCCACTGGAACTGCCTGAAACACGCCAAATACTGCCAGTCCTATACATAGGACTGGGCCATGCTAGCACATGCCACGAGCTAGCCATGCCACGAGCCACGAGCCACGAGGTAGCCATGGCTGTCGGAGCTCATAACTTTCACGTTTGAGCACCGAATTCAGCTGTGAATATCACAATCGCTTCGTCTTTCTTAGACGCACATGCTGATATAATTTTCCGAAGCTGTAACGCACTATACGATGAGCAAACGCCTCTCGACGCAACGCAGCCTGGCGGCTGCGCTCGATCAGCAATGAAAATACGTCTGCAGCCCCGGCTGCAGCTTCGCCAACCGGCCCAGAAGGCAGCGGCGCCACTAGCCAAGCTCTAGTGGTCGCCCAGCCGCCTGCTGAGCCCGCCTCGCCCGCAGCGTCGCCTGAACCCAAGCGCAGTCGCTCTGCCGAGCCGAGTTGGACAGAGCTCGACTTTGTCGCCGAAGCCAGCCAGCCCGGCTTCCTTGACACGCTTAACCCGGAACGCATCCTGGTCTGCGTGTTTTATGGAACGCACGCCTCGCTTCTTGCACTATGCAACTGCAGCTCTTCAACCAAGGTCGCCTCTTTGACCCTCGCTGGGTTCGTCTCGCCTCTTTCGACATCATTCCCAGCCTCCACCGCCCCTTCCTCCAGCAATTCGCTCTCTTTTCCCTCCTTGGACGCTCCATCGGGGAGCTTTGGCCCCCCAAGCCTCTCACCACCACCTTAACCGAATCCTCCCTCCGCTCACTCCTTAAGGAGGTCCTCGAGGAGCACGTGGACCCCATTGCTGCAGATGTGGCGGCCATCGGCGGCACGCTGACTGCCGAGCTTCCCCTCCTTTCCACCGCCACCTCCACCATCTCCACCGCCACCTCCACCCTCCTCGCCTCCTCCACCGCCACCACCTCCACCTCCGACGCCATCACCGCCCAGCTCCGTGACATCGACCAGCGTCTTAAGGACAACGCCATCGCTATCGAGGTTCTGCAGAACACGGCAGGCCTCACCGCCCAGGCGGTGAAGGACATTGCCGCCAAGCCAGCCCCGGCTGGCCTGGCCGGCGATGCTCCTCCCATCACCACCTGGGCGGACATGCTTAAGCAACATACCACCTCCACCACCTCCGCCGTCGCAGCCCAGCTCCAACGGCAGACGCTTGACCTCCGCGAGGAGGCCGAGCTCGCCCAGCGCAGCCTCAACGACATTGTCAAGAACTTCACCATGGAGGAAGGTGAGACTTCCGAGAAGCTTTTGCGTGCGTTTGAGCGAGAAATCCTTGGTCGCATGGGCCTTATCGGTGAGATCGCGCTGGCCGCCCACCGCCTTCCCCGCGCGCGGGGTAAGGCAGGGCCGCCCCCGCTCCTTCTCACCTTTAAGACCCCGGCGGACAAGATTTCTTTTCTCAGACGCCGCAAGCGGCTCGAGAAGACTCTCTTCACCCTTGATGACGACCTGACCCTGGCGCAGCAACAACGGCGACGGGAGCTATGGCCGATCTACCTCCAGCTCCGGCAGACCAAGGCGGGCCAGCCGGTGTACTGGAAGGGGGCGGCCATCTACGTCGGCCACAAGCCCTGGCAGGCGACCCCCCCCCCCCGCGGCCCCAGCGACTCCAGACGCCCCAGCTTAGGGGAATACAGCAGTAGTAGTGCAGAATAGATAGACCGTGGCCATGTACATGTACGCCTCCTAGAGGCACTATCCTAGCTAAGCCACGCGCTTTCCTTAATCATGTACATGTGTGCCTATGATGAGCCACACCCCAGATGATGCCTAGCTTTATTTAGTTATGTTGTGCCCATGCAGGGAGTAACTCTCTGCTGAGACGCCATGCCCTAGCTTCTTTGTATAGCTATGCTGCTCTTCCCCCCCATGACAGGCTCCCCCTTCGCTGGGCATAGCTTGAAGATCATGGGATGCAAGTGCCCTGGTGCACCTAGAGCAAGGGTCCTTTACATCCCCACCCTTGCAGGAAGTAGCTTAGGATGTATGATAGGCCATATGCCCCCCTCTCAAGGGCTGTGTGCTACATATACTCCCAACGGAGTTATGTTACAATTCAATTCAATTCAATTCATGCTAGCAATTTGCAAGCATGTAAGTGCGGTCATACTTCATAGTAGCGTGGCCACAAACCATGTCAATCAGCCCATTTCCCTTCAGGCATAATAGGAAAACATACTTGCATCATCATATTGCAGTTATATTGTACCTTAGTATGTGTGAAAGCCTATGCATACATATAGGGAATGCGTATGGATACGTAGCTACAAAGGGATGTATTATAAGTACTAACCACCGATATAATGGGTAGGTTAGTCACATTTAATTGTTCTTTACAAGAAAGGACATGGATAAAACTGTATTACCTTGCCATGACATGGCCAAGATACCTGCTGGCACATGATGACAGTGGTTTATCACCAAGATTTTTCACTCACCCGTATAAGCTTGACAGTACCCTTGACGCAGCCCATGACCACACAATCATGCAATATGAACATAGCACGAGAATAACTAACATCTATGAAAGTGTTTTAACCCATTCAGCACCTAAAACCTTGTACAGCCACGCTACGGGAAGGCAAATGCCTGGTAAGATCATCTAAAAAGATGGTTTTAGAGAGGGGCAGGCAACGGTCAAGAAAGAGCAGCAAGACTCAAAACTGACAGCGCATCGCAAGCTTAAACTCATGTAAGAATACCAAGAAACGATGAAGCAGCGATATTCCAGCTTTACCTGGCACGGCTGGCGTTACCTTGGCCCAGGCGGTGCCTGCAAAAGTGGCACTTTGCGGCACACAAACCATGACGTGACAGAGTGGTCGAGATCATCAAATCTTTACTGCCACTAGACTTAATCTACGACAATACATGATAAAAGGTAGAAAGAAACCTATAAACCCTTCGATTTGATCCGGGAATCAATTGTAGTAATCCATTCCGTCGACCTGCCTAATCGCAGATTTTTCCAGCAAGAACAGTGCCGACACCCAGTAAATCGCATCCCCGCGAGGTTAACCCCTAAATGGTCTGGCTGCCGATTTTCCGCCTAAAACTGAGTTACAGCCGACACGTCGGCCCCTTCTCGGGGGACCAAATGCCGCGAAAACTATTGAGAATTAGGAAAAGTTTAGCTGAGAAGATCGAAAGTTTATAATTTTCCTCACAGCATGGTACTAGGGTTTGCATACTTCTGACAAAGTTATGGAGGTGTTCTGGCCGGTCAAAGTACAAGGGGTCAGGGTACTTTTTCACGTACAACGTGCATTCCGGAAAACGACGACCTGGCCATGGCGGCTTGCGCCCACGCATGGCATTTACGTTTTCGTTCGAATTTTCTGACCAAACTCAGGAAATTGATTTTATACGTCCTAAAGATGATACAGGCCAATTTTTGGTTCGCGGGAATGCCATTTGATAGGTGTCGGCAGCGTTCTTGCTGGAAAAAACTGCGATCAGGCCGGACGATAGAAACGTTGACAGCAATAACTTTCCGGCGTATTTTAAAGGATATATTGGTTTCTTTGTACTTTTTATGATACATAGTAGTCGTAAACGTGCAAGGGTGGCCAGAAATTGCCGAATCCAGCGACCATGCTGCACAACTTTGGTGTGCCGAAATGCGCCATTTTGCGGCCACCGCCTGGGCCAAGGTAACGCCATCCATGCCTGGTAAAGCTGAGTTATCGTTTTCCTATCGATGTTTGACGTTTATATATACGTTCTAGCTTGTGTAGCACATTCTTTTTGCATTATTCATGCTCTTTCTTGACCCTGGCCTGGCCCCTTTCTAAAACACCCTTCTTAGATGCTTCCCTCAGTCAGTTGACCTGCCACAGGGTGATGGTGAAAAGTTTTAGAGGCTGTATGGGTTTGAATACCTCCATATATGTTTGTTATTCATTTCCCACACACATATTGCATGAGTGTGAGGCAGTTGGCCTGTCTCTGTGGCATCATCAAGCATGTAACCGGTGAGTAGAAGCTTCCCATCGTCAGCATGTGCCACCAGGTGTGCTGGCCATCACCTGGCAAGCTATAGCAGCTTAGGCCTAGTTTATCCTTGCTAGGGCAAGCTGAAATAGGCTTAAAATCACTAGTTTGTTGGTGGCTGCCTCCTAGAATGCATGCCTTGCGTAGGGTATCCGTACCACGTTACCTACGTGCATGGACAAGGTGGCAGCTGCACATAGTTGCCATGTAAGGGCAGTGTGATGATGCAGTTATGTTTCCCCATCATTGTGGAAGGGAAATGTATTGTGTGGCATGGTTGGGGGCCACATTAGTAGGTATTAGTAGGTAGTATGCCCACTCCTACCCCCTTGGTTGCTTTTTACCAACGGTACCCCTATGGGCTGTACTGGGTGTAACTGCTGGTATACCCACCCAAATGATGACCCCTATGGCTCAAACTGTTCAGCAACTAATTGTTTATCATCCCTGAAGTGGTAGGTGCCTAGCTCTTACAACATAATTCAAAATGCACATTCTACCAAAAATGAAAACGCTCGTCTTGACCCCCCTGACTTTGACGGCAGTTATACATGGCCTAACCTGCATATATGTAAGGTTGTGATATACCAACCCGAAGGGCAACTCATGGACATGCTTGGCCCCCAAGGACAGCCATTGGATATGGGTGGGTTGGATGGCATCTGGTTTGCAAAATTGTGAAGTTACAGCCGATGCATCGGCAGTATTTCTGCCCATTTAGGGGTTAAAATTCACTTGTATCCTCTTTAGGACATAAAACATCTATTTCCTGGGTTTGGCCCGCAAAATCGTCCGAAAACGTAAACTGCATGCATGGGCGCAAGCCGCCATGGCTAGGTCGTGCATTTCCGGAACTCACGTTTCGCGTGAAAATGTACCCTTACCACCTGTACTTTCACCGTACGGTTAGCCGCCCAAACCAAATCCAAAAAAATCCCAAAAATATGTCCAAGAAAGATCTTTTCAAGGAGTATTTGAATAAATTTTGAGAAAATTTTTCTGCCAAATATTCCGACCGGGGCGAATTTTCTACAAAACCTCAAAATTAGGTCCTAAAATTAGGACTGAGTTGAACTCAGTCCTAATATTAGGACCAGGGACAGACGACGAGTTAAATTGAAATTATAACATGCCTCCGTTGGGAGATCATGTAGTAGCACATATTCCTTGATGGATGGGTGGAGTGGAGGAAGCCGCGTAATCGAGACATTTCCTAACTCGATCTAAAATGGCATATCAACACCATACTGGCTCTTGATTAGAAACCCACAAGTTACCAACCACAAGACCAGGCTTATCAACTAGGTAGACATTCAGTTGATATAGTCATCGATCAGAACTGGCGCCCATGCACACCATGCATGGCCTGAGAGATAGAACATCACAAATTAATAAGCAATTTACCGAAACTCCCTTCAGTCCTCTGCGCCTGGGATAAAGCTAGGCCCGGGCCGGCCTGTCGCCACTACTCCTCACAATGAAGGAAATTGATGATGGGTCGACTGATAATGAACAGATATGCATCAAATGTTGGGGACATGACACAACTGACAAGATCAAAGGGGGAATGGTACTGGGGTGCATGGTGCCTTCCGCATGCAGTACGTCCGCACAGTCTACTGCCTCATGCCGACTAAAACCTCGTACAGCCAGTGAATGGCATGCAGCAATACATGCCAGTGGTGGCACGCGATCCAGATCGATCTAGGATGGCCCAAAGAGACTCCCAGCCAGAGGACCGACTGGATTGTGTCGAACCATGAAAGCCTTGATGTACGTAGTCAACAAAAATGAAGACCAATTGTAAACCATCTGCTGAGGGCAATTAATGCGATGCACCGAGGTCCTCCACCACCGGCCGGCGCGCAACATGCATTGAAACACGTATGTAGAGCTGTACAGCCATGACAGTGTTATGGCCACGACGCGGAAAACCCGGCATCTGAGACTCACCACGGTGTGGGTCCAGCGCAATCTCTGCTGCATGCCCATGTGCGGCGTTAAGAGTTGAGTTGAGTTGAGTTTATTCCCGCGCCAGTGTACCCATGTGCGGCGTGGGCAACAACAATGAACAACAACAACAGGTGTGGGTCCAGCGCAGCGCGGAGCCTCAGTGCAGCATCATGCCGGCCCATGCAAGACCTTTAGCGCGCGGCGTTCAGACTGGTGGCAGACACCCCAAAAGCGGTTTATACCGGGGTCAGAGAGGCTCAAAGAGTGCAGAACACGGTTGGAGAACGCCAGCAGAATTAGCTCGACCCGCACCGCCAGGTCAGGGCCGGAACTTCAGCGCCGGTTCTCCATCAGCTCGGCTGAAAGGTGGTCGGCACCGACCGCCGCGTCGTATACCACAAGCGACCGGCCTGGCACCCCGGTCGTCCGATTCCTCGATCCAAACCCGTGAAGGGACCGTGGACGACATCGTTGGTGGTGGCAGCCCGGCCTCCTTCACGGCGAGGACTTGGTATACGTAGCCCGTGGCCTCGATCGGCCGCGGACCGGGATCGATGGCTTCCTGGTAGGAGACTTCCTCGAGGATCGAGCTAGGGCGCCGCATGCAGGCGGCAGGCCGGGCTGGCCGGCCGGTCCAGCAATTAATACCAAGACGGGTGGCCGTCTCGACCGGCCGGGGTGAAGCGGCCGGGGGGGGGGGGGGGGGGGCGCGGGCCCCATGCACCTGAGCACCCCTGTCAAGGAAACATTGTGGGCCAACCAGCTGTCAACTTAGGCTCATTGGCTCAAGGCTGACCGGTGCCACGCCGTCTCCCGTGTCAGTGCTCCACCGCCGTGCAGAGGCCACCATAATTTTATTCTGTTACAGTAACCAAGAAGTGGCGGGCCGGGGTGCATGGTACTTCTTACTTTTATTTTAACCCCTTTTTGCGTGTGTGTGTTCTCTTTTTCCTTCTTAGTTTTTTTTTCCCTATCAAGGAGAAGTAAGTAAGTAAGTAAGTAAGTAAGTAAGTAAGTAAGTACTTGCGTGTCATGCGCAAAGGCATGCCACGGAGTACTATTAATTAATTAATTAGACTCGTGCTCCCGTTGGGGAGTCACGGAGCATTAACCCCGATGGATGGATGGATGGGTGCAAACAGCCCTACCGGTCTAATCTCAAGGAGACAACCAGCGCAGGCCATGCAGAAATCGGGAGAATCCGGACCATGGTAGCTCAAGCCTGCCGTTATCTTGTCCGCGTCTAATCTATCTACATCAGCTACCTACGACATCTATCTAACAGCATTCTAACTACAACATCTATCTAGACAGCCTCACGCTGCCCTAGGGGAGCTGTCGGGCGTGCCTCCCACGGGTTTGCACACGCGGGCGCTTCCCCACAGGGGGGGGCTTGTTGTCCTCTATGACCTGGGCCCACTTGGCCCTGTCCATCATCTTCGTCCAAATCACGGAGAGGCCTAGGCCCCCCATGTCCTATACTAGCTGTTCTTTGAAGGAGTACTATGCTAATCTCATTAGGAGAATAATTACACAAATATCGTCGGCATCATCCCCCAACCGTTGAACACTAGATGGGGACAAACAGCGCACTAGAAGGAGACAAACAGTGCAGGCCAGAAATCGCCCGGATCGAAATCCGGACCATGGTAGCTCGAGCAGTGCCATTATCTCTTCCATGTTTTTGAGTCGTTCAGGATGATGAATATGAATGGAGATGGAAATGTGTAGCCTTGTGCATTGAAATTATATTAATCTGTAATTAAAATTTTTTGTTTGTTACCATCTGTCTCCCTCCATGCATGCAGGTCTTCCTGCAGATAGCCACGCGGCTCCCTCGGTCTTAATTCGCGTCCTTCCTCTCAGACAAAGTTCTATCAAGCAGACAACTACACCCTCGTCCTTATTCCACGATCCGTTGGATCACCATGCGTCAGGAATAGTTTCCTCACTTAAATTCTATGAGACAGTATGTTGCAATATGATAGAATATGTACTCATGTTAAGTGAGACAACTATGCCTGGACGCATGGCGATCCAACAACATGTGTGCATACCCGGGCAACCATGGATAGGGATTTTTCGTAAAACATTTCTATAAATGATCAGCCACATCGCGCACAAGCCCACTGCCTCTTTTGCAGCACATATTGCGTATCAGAAAACGGTCTCATGCACTTCAAAATGAAGGCATCTAGCAAAGTGCCAGAGCTAACTTACCCAACGGCATACCACGACAACTAGATGTCATTCTGACAGTCCATCCCTGTCGGCTCCTATTCATTCATTTTAAGTGAGACAGTTCATTGTTGACGAAAAATGATGTACAGTTCATGGTAATCGATTATTCTGGCAATGGCAGGTCCTCTGCGGGTATTAACAGCCCATATGGTGTCTGGATCACGCCGCCCCCCTCGTCCTGCGGCTTGCTGGCCGTCAGGTGCTTTGTGACGTCTTCCACTTTCTTAGTGAGCCAGTCCTTTGCCACGCTCATGGCCGGCTTGCCCTCCGGCGCATGCTGATGCCCACCCATGGCGAGCCGCTGCCGCGACGCCTGCAGCGCCGCCTGCTTGATCGCTTCCCTCTGCTTGAGGATGCTGTTTGCTTGCCTCCTAGGCGAGGGCGTGCGCGGCTTGCCAGCAGGTTTCGAGGTCTTCGTCTCAGGTGCTAGTGCAGGTGTGCCTGTCTTGGCGGGCGTAGCTGCCGTCGCAGAACCCTTCGTCGGGGCTGGTTGGCCCTTCTTAGGCACAGGGGCGGCCTTTTCGGGGGTGGGGGTACCCTTTTTTGGTGGGATGGTCTTTTTCGGCGTCACGGGAGCACGAGCATCCCTGGCCTCTGGCGCTTCTTCCTCTGTGGCCTCGTCCGCTGGCGCTTGCTCTTGCTCCTGCTCCTGCTCCGCCTCGGCCTCTTCTGGCACGACTGTAGGTTCCGCACCTGCCTCTTCTTGTGGCTTGACCGCGTGCTGCTGCTGCTGGTGGTGATGGCGATGCGCCCCGTCATCCACCCCCTCGACCTCCACCCCCATAATCTCCCCATCCTCCCCCTCATCCGTGTCTATCTGGCGCCCGTCGGAGTGCCATGGGCGCGTCGATCCCGGCAACAGCAACCGTTGCACCGGCCTCTCCATCGTCAGCCCCCCGTCCTGGACGCCCGGCCCGCTGGCCCCTCCGTGCTTTAGGTTGGTGTGGCAGGTCCGACGGTCACGGCCGACGGTGCGGTAACAGTCGACCGCCCGCTGGAGCGTGTCTTTATCGGCCCCGGCGTAGAAATCGCCGAGGCTGGCAGCTGTCACCAGCATGTCGCGCTTCTTGTCGAGCACAGGGGTCCACTTTTGGAGCTGGGAGTATTTGTGAAGCGCCACGCGCATGTACTCCAGAATGGCAGAGGGGGACAAGTGCGACTCGGCCCAAGACTGGTGGCGGTGGTGGGGGAATGGATGGGGCCACGGGTTCAGGGTTTAATTAGGCAAGGGGGGTGGGAGTTCACGATTTAGTTGGGGTGTTTGGTACAAGGGTTTCTTAGGGAGGCGGGGACATGGTCTAGTGTTTCGACATGGGTGGCAAGTGTTTGGACTTGATTGGGGGCCAAGGGCTTCGGAATGACGGCGGTTTGGTTTGGGGGGAGGGCATGGGGTTACGTGTGGTAGGTAGAGTATTTTCATAGACAGTAAAAACAAATTCGAACACAGGCACCGAGGGGAGACGGTCAGGCGACGCGATACAGGTAAATGATGGCAAAGGGAGGAGGAGACCGAGGGGTCGCTACTAGGTCATTGTGGACCTGGTCACGGGTGCATAGGAATGGTCGAGATGTTCTGGTGCAGTTACACGCGCCGCAACCGTAACCCCCACTGAGCCCCCCCGAAAACTCCCTTCGAGTATTTGTTTCAGTATTCCCTTCTCTCCCCCCCCCCCCCCCCCCCCCGGAGTCCCTGGCCTGCCCTGAGATTGATAGAAGCCACTTCCACTTAGTGCCAGAGGTCATTCGCATTCCAAAGCAAGCACGCATGCAAGCACCACATGCAGGTAGGCAGGGCATCATGCAACTACACAGTGGCGTGTCAGGCATCGCAAGCGGTCAGCGTGACAGAGTCAGGCAGTGCCTGCGATCGCGGAAACAAGCGGCCACCCACATGCAGGCGCTGCGCCATTCGGCTGCTGTCCGTGTGGTTCTGCTCCCCAAACTGGACCGCGTCCTCGATGTCGTCGCACACGTCATTGGGCACGCCCGTCAGGTACACGACGTGCTCCCTGTCCCGTAGCGTACGCGAGTAGTAGGTCTCGCGCTTGCCAGACTTGATGGCCAGCACCACCGCGCCCGCTGTCAATATGTCTGGCATGTCGGGGCTGACACCGCCGTCATCCGCGTCCATGTAGAGAAGGTATTTGTACTGGCACCTGTGGGTGGTGGTGGGTGAGATGAGAAGGCATGGGTTGGGGAGGCAGGCGGGCATTAAGCCAAAACAGGGGCTGGTTAACAAAAAGGTGGAGAGGATCTGGCGGGGGGACATTCAGTGGACAGGTGCAAGAGCTGGTTCAAAAAAACTACTGTCTCAAAACCAACAGAGGAGGCTCCCAAGCAAACGATGACTAGTGCACGGGAGATTGTGCTGATTGCACCCTATGCGGGCTTTGCTGGCATTATGGAAAATATGACCACCCGAAATGCCCCGGCAAACGACAAGCAAGCAATAGCCTTCCTATTTCTTGCAGGCATATACGATGTCGTGAATTGTGCCGGCATGTGATAAAGCGGATATGCCGTGCTGCCCCCCGCATGGTGTGCCCATCATGTGCGATGAGCTCTCACGCAGCACCCAACGCCATCACAGAAACCATGGTGACAATTTAAACGGTAGTGGGGTGAGCAGGCTGGCCACGCACTGCCCGTCGCTGGACCCGCATAAACAATAATGACAATCATGATAATAATGACAATAATTATAACATCATAACAAGACTAATGAATTCGCCCTCTCACGGCGGCTAGCGTACCGGTGCTGCGCATGCACGGGCGGCCCCGTCTCGAAATGTCGCAGCTGGCGTGCAAGCTCCGGGTAGTTTTCCAACAGATGCTGGTTACTGGCAGCTGCGTGCAGGCTGTCGGCATAAAACCGCGCGTCCACCTCATCAGACCCATGGCACAGCCCCAACTTTACACGGAACAGGTTGCTCCCGTCCCCGATGCTGTCGCGGAAGAAAGCCTTGGGTTCCCGGAAGGCAAACGGGTTCTGCTCGCGCGCGTGCACGAGCTCCTTGAAGTGGACCTCCCACGCGGTGTCGGTCAGCCCGGCCGAGATGCCCGTCTTGGTGTGCTTGTCCTCGCCAGGGATGTAGTGGACCCCCCAGGTGCTCCAGGGGGGTAGCAGCACGTCCAGGTACTCATTACTCTTTTGGGTGGAGAAGACAAACGGGATGACCGTCGTCGTCGCGTAGTCGCGCGTCCTGCACGCAGGGAGATTGCGAGGAAGCGAAGGGCACAGCAGCATCCAAGGGTTAGAATGGGGCGATGATGGGATCATCAGCATCACGAGCCTGCTCGGGCCACTGTGCGGGAATAGGCATGATATCCCAAGCCTAGTACACAACCGTGCACCAATCCCAAGAGGGAGCCAGGGGGGGGGGCACGTGGCGATTGGCCGCTCACTCACCGGTACATGTTCTCACCTGTATAACTACCCACCTGCACATCCATCCAACGGTACATCCACCCTACTGTACATCCACCCGCCCATAGATCGACCCATCAACCCACCAACCCAACAACCCACCTGTACACCAGAGTACCTGTACATCCGCTCACACGCACATGAGCATCAATACATCGAGCCACCTGTAATTACTACTCACCTGTACAACGACCCATCAAAACAGGAACCCATCAACCCATCAGCCCATGAATATGTCAACCCATCAACCCATCAACCCATCAGCCCATCAGCCCATCAACCCATCAGCCCATGAATATGTCAACCCATCAACCCACCTGCACATTGGCTCACCTATACATCGGTTCGTCCGCCGAATTTATCGCAAACTCGACATCTGGCACGCTCCTCTTCACCCGCAGCAGGTCCAGGAAACCCAGCAGCTGGAAACAGTCGCGATAGCTCAACCCCTCGCTC
Source organism: Mesostigma viride (assembly GCA_009746045.1). NCBI lineage: Eukaryota > Viridiplantae > Streptophyta > Mesostigmatophyceae > Mesostigmatales > Mesostigmataceae > Mesostigma > Mesostigma viride. The sequence continues at coordinate 384,233 of RPFO01000253.1, read as the reverse complement.
ACAAACTTGGAGTCCGCGTTGACAACGCTGCCATCCGGCCCCGCCTTGGCCGCTGCGTCGTGGCTGCGTGGGCGCGACCAGTAGAGCTGGTTGTTGAGGATCTTCACGTTGATGCAGCTGCCCAGCTTGCACGAGGGCAGCGACCGCTGCCTGATGCCCGCGGTGCGGCCTTTGACAGGGATTGGCTGCGCCCAGGGGCGGAAGTCAAGGTCGAGGTACTTAATGTAGTCGGCCGGCAGGTCGGTCTTGAAGGGGGGCGCGGGTGCCGCTGTGCTACTGCCGCGCACCGCACGAGGGGGACCCGCGGGCGTGCCTGAAGGGATGGTAAAACATGAACATGGGGCAGAAGGAGGTAAGAAGACCAAGGGAAGAAGAAGGGAAGGCACAACTGTGGGGCGGGGGCAAATAAAAAGAGCACCAAGAGATAAGGTAAGGCACAACCATGAGGCGGGGAAAAAAAGGAATGGCAAGGGAAGGGTAAGGGAAGGCACGGACATGAGGCGGGGCAAGAAAAGGAATAGCAAGAGAAGGGTAAGGGAAGGCACGGACATGAGGCGGGGCAAGAAAAGGAATAGCAAGAGAAGGGTAAGGGAAGGCACGGACATGAGGCGGGGCAAGAAAAGGAATAGCAAGAGAAGGGTAAGGGAAGGCACGGACATGAGGCGGGGCAAGAAAAGGAATAGCAAGAGAAGGGTAAGGGAAGGCACGGACATGAGGCGGGGCAAGAAAAGGAATAGCAAGAGAAGGGTAAGGGAAGGCACGGACATGAGGCGGGGCAAGAAAAGGAATAGCAAGAGAAGGGTAAGGGAAGGCACGGACATGAGGCGGGGCAAGAAAAGGAATAGCAAGAGAAGGGTAAGGGAAGGCACGGACATGAGGCGGGGCAAGAAAAGAAGTACGAGGGAAGGACAAGGAAAGGACAAACCGTGAGGGGCAGGGGGAAAAATGAACAACAATTGCCGAGGGGTCAGGCATGCCTTGGGCGGAGCAAGGAAAGCGCCAGTGGATGGGCTAGAGGCTGTGGTGGCAGCGCAACAAGCCAGCCAGGGACATCTTGGCCATCATCACATCTGACAGTGGCAATGCTCCCCTGTGTGGTGGCATCACCAAATGTGGGGTTGGCATAGCTGAAATGTCGGAGCAAGCCTGCTGGGAAAAGCGGCATCCGTTGACCTGGCGGAGTTGCTACAATGCCAGGTAAGGCAGTATCGACCATAAACACCACATCACTAGATTCATAAACGCGCTACCACACCACTTAAGCATACTAACAACTTCAATGCACATTTTACGTCGCAAAAATGTTTCGTCCAGCAGCAGGTTACACGTTACGATACAGTACGCCACGTTACGATACAGTACGCCACATGTACTAGCCAAAACACTCACCCTAGATATCAAGGTCGCACTTTTGGTCGACATGTTCAGCCTTGGAAGCACACTGTTCCTACGAGTACACTCGTTAACAACCACCACTGCCCTTTTGTGTTAGTCAGAAGACGCGATGTTCGCACCTTTAGCGGCCACAGCCGGCGCCTGTTTATGTGCCTCCGGACGAACTAAGGCGCCTGCAGGGAGTGTCCACAAAATAGGTGGGCAGGTGGGCGGATGGGGGGTGGGTGGGCGGGCCGGTGGGTGGGTGGGTGGGTGGGTGGGTGGGTGGGTGGGTGGGTGGGTGGGTGGGTGGGTGGGTGGGTGGGTGGGTGGGTGGGTGGGTGGGTGGGTGGGTGGGTGGGTGGGTGGGTGGGTGGGTGGGTGGGTGGGTGGGTGGGTGGGTGGGTGGGTGGGTGGGTGGGTGGGTGGGTGGGAGGGTGGGTGGGTGGGTTGGGTGGGTTGGGTGGGTTGGGTGGGCTGGGGGGCAACTCGTCAAGCAATTAAAATTCGTGCACACATGCAGGCAAGCCAACAGTATAAGGCAGGATAGACCAGACGCTGCAGAGCTTCACAGAGGCACGGCACACATAATCGACACTATCCTGAAAAAGCAGAATGGGTTTCGCCGTGGACTTTGTGTGGGGCAGTGCAGGGGCAGAGGCAGGGGCACGGGCAGGGGCAGGGGCAGGGGCAGGGGCAGGGGCAGGGGCAGGGGCAGGGGCAGGGGCAGGGGCAGGGGCAGGGGCAGGGGCAGGGGCAGGGGCAGGGGCAGGGGCAGGGGCAGGGGCAGGGGCAGGGGCAGGGGCAGGGGCAGGGGCAGGGGCAGGGGCAGGGGCAGGGGCAGGGGCAGGGGCAGGGGCAGGGGCAGGGGCAGGGGCAGGGGCAGGGGCAGGGGCAGGGGCAGGGGCAGGGGCAGGGGCAGGGGCAGGGGCAGGGGCAGGGGCAGGGGCAGGGGCAGGGGCAGGGGCAGGGGCAGGGGCAGGGCAGGGCAGCAGGGGCAGGGGCAGGGGCAGGGGCAGGGGCAGGGCAGGGGCAGGGGCAGGGGCAGGGGCAGGGGCAGGGGCAGGGGCAGGGGCAGGGGCAGGGGCAGGGGCAGGGGCAGGGGCAGGGGCAGGGGCAGGGGCAGGGGCAGGGGCAGGGGCAGGGGCAGGGGCAGGGGCAGGGGCAGGGGCAGGGGCAGGGGCAGGGGCAGGGGCAGGGGCAGGGGCAGGGGCAGGGGCAGGGGCAGGGGCAGGGGCAGGGGCAGGGGCAGGGGCAGGGGCAGGGGCAGGGGCAGGGGCAGGGGCAGGGGCAGAGGCAGAGGAACAGATAGGGATCCAAGGAGCGGAGGAAAGCCGATATTGGGACAGGGAATAGGCAGGATACCTGGGGAATAACCTTAAACCGAAGGAGCATCCGAAAGGGGAGTTGAGGTGCAACAGATATGGAGATGGGTGGGAGCCGCATTGTGGGGTTACCCACCCAGGGACGACCCATGGGAGGCACACAACCTAACAGCGCATACCAATGAGGAGTATTGAGGAGCAGGTTGGTGCATGCACGGGCACGCGGGCATACCCACCGACATGTACCGATACACACACAAATGCACACAAACATACAGACACAGACACATGCACACACAGGCACACACACAGACACACGCACACAAATACACACACACACAAACACACACACACACACACACACCACGTGCACACAAGTGACACATACATGTACGCACAAAACATCAGTTGGGAATGGATAAGCAAACTATGAGGAACAAAAACTCTAGAGAAAAAAAAATGAGGTATTGCCCTGCTAGATTTTAACAGGTATACTCATTGCTACAGAAGAAAATTGCCCTCCATAACTACTCGGCGTCTAAGTTGGGTAAGGGGGTCCACGCAAAAAATGCTGCATATTGTCCCTACAGCGACCACGGTAACTTACCTCCATAGACTGCTTGAGTACTCAGGAAAATGCAGCAGACGATGTTTATCAGCCAGGTATGCCTGTACATTTCTCTACCATACATCGCATTGGGCTGCATCCGGCCGTGTCGTCGGCGTCTAAGACGTGCAGGGTTTCCCTGGGACAGTTGCCATTGTGCACAAGACAACCCGCCTTTCACGACTCCACTGCGACGCAATCCGTGCAGCACGATCCACGCGTTTTCTCATCCTTCGCTACTCGAATGGCAGATGCCTATTCATCAGGACATGGGCCAGCTGCTGCTGAACGTGGCCCCCCACATGAGCAAAACTCGTCCGAACGCACCAACCGGTCTACCGTGAATCGATAACTGCCATAGTGTCACGTCCTAGAAAAGACGTGGGAGTAACCCGCGCGCGATTCCTTTGTAGTGGGACGATATTCTTCGCCGCGAAGCATTCCGAGGCACGTTGCTTTATACGCTGGTTTTGGTGCCTCACCTGCTTCACGGAGGCCTGCGAGAGCCGAGAGTGCTCGCCTGCTCGGCTCTGCCATCACATGCCTCCGCCTTCTCCGCGACAGCCACCTGGCTAATGATTAAAACTGGCTTTGAGAGTGAATTGGCACTGGCAGGTTGCAGGTACATAATCTTAGGCCCGACCCTGGCCCGACTAATGTTGTTGTTGTTGTTGTTGCCCACGCCGCACATGGGCAGCAGAGATGCATCAAGTACCCTAGTATACAACAGTTGTACCGCGAAATGCGCATCTGAATCTTGGCAAGATACAATAAACGAGCAACGTCATAAACATAAAGAGCAACTACATACAGTCATTCCCGCGTTAAGTTGCGTTTCTTAAGGTTGCGTTCCCGCGTTAAGTTGCGGCGCCGAAGTTTGGGGGGCGACCGCAACTTAAGCATGGAGGCCATCGCAACTTAACGCGGTAATGACTCGATTTGTAGGTGTCAGGCCATTTTTGGCCGCACAAGAGGCCATTTTTTGCCAAGTCCGGACCCGCTACGTGATTTTAGGCGGCAAAATACGCAAGCCCCTCTGGCGCGCAAATTTCCCCGGCCCGCCTGCTGGCTTAGGTGAAAAGCGCGAATGCAACCTTACAAACTAGTCAGTTTTGCAGCCTGCGGGCTGCGGTACATAAGAATCCACTCATTGCCTCAAACGATGATGTTCTCATCAGGCGTTTTATCCATACATGTCGATACATTGATGATGTCATCGCTTTCGACAACCCTGATTTCGCAACCCATTTGTATATCACCGCTGGTCTGCCTGGCATCTACCCGCAAGCGTCCCTCACATTAAAGCTCACGTCGGAGGATACTCATTGCAATTACCTCGATCTTAACATTACCCATAACAAGAAGGGCTGGCGTACGGCTGTCGATGATAAGCGCAAGGATCCTAAATACCAGCAAATTCCTTTTATTCGTTACCCCGATATTCACAGTCTCCTTTCCCACACAGCAAAATATGGTGTTGTTCTTTCTCAGTTACATCGTTTTTCCCGTCTTTGTTCTTATCGTGTTGATTTCATCACGACTCTTGTTGAACTCTTGCAGCGTTTATTGGCCAAAGACTATGACCGAGCCATTATGCTCCGTCAAGTCCGATGTTTTTTGCAACGTCACCCACATCTGTTCGGTGCTGCCCCTTGGCACAAGCTCTACAAACAGGTCGTGGACCGGCTGGATCGCATAGTATCTCCGCACATCTGAACCGTGCGATGCCAGATCTCCTTTGCGGCCGTTCCGAGCTTGGCACTGGATTCGTCGTCCACATCGTCGCGTCGCTGCCGCAACACGATGTTTTCTGGCATCCGCGGGCTTTTGGTTCCCGCCGCACATTTGAAAGTGCTGTCCTCCGGCTTTTTGCCTTTGCACCGTGTGCAGTTTCTTGGACGTTTGGAATCATGGCATGGCTAACGTGATGACTGACTAGCTAGACCTTTTCAGTGGTTTTCCATTTGCGGGTATTTCCTCGTAAATGGTGGGAGAGCGATCGCAGCAATGGTGCTCACCACTAGACACTCCCGGCCAGTTAGGCTCGAAACACACGCCCTGATCAAGCATGCTGTTTCCGGCCCCACCGTCTAGGTCATCTAGTCGCTCCACACGTAAGCCAGCCATAATTTCAATGCACAAGGATACACATTTCCATCACCATTCATCTTCATCATCCTGAACAACTCGAAAACGCGGAAAAGATAACGGCAGGCTCGAGCTACCATGGTCCGGATTCTCCCGATTTCTGGCCTGCGCTGGTTGTCTCTTTGATAAGAATCCACGACCATGCAGGGTCTGTAATTGAGACATCTTGCCGGAAATTACCACCATCATGCCGAATGCACGGCACCACAGAAGGGCAAAGACAAGGTCGTCATTGAGGCCACAGGCAGTCTCGCTCCATAATAACCTCCATAATAACAGCAGTGCTGTCATTATGATTCTTTACATGCAGGCCATTGACAGTAAATGAAGCTTCCCTCACGACTGTTCCCATGTTTTGCCGGTCACAGTCAAACGTGAAGCCGGCTTGGCAACTAAGTAACCCGCCAAAAAGAGAGCCGAAGTCCGGTCAGAGGGTTAAAACACATCGATTTGTCCGGCGGTGGTATAAAATGCCGCAGGCACTGCGTGGCTGCCCACGGCGTGTTTTGCAGCCCGCCTTTGTCCAAAATACCATCTGGCCTGGAAAATGGACTTTGGCCGGCTTTGAAGCTGCAGATGGATCGAGCTTGACGAGAGGTGTCGAATGCCGCATAGAAGTCCGTCAGAGGAGGAGGTGGTGGGCTGCTAGCCTAATTCTACCGTTAAGTTGCGTTCCCGCGTTAAGTTGCGGCGCCAAATTTTAGGGGGCGATCGCAACTTAACGCGGGAATAACTGTACTGTAGAATCTCTGCTGCTCTGACCAATATAGAATCTCTGCTGCTCATCACAACAAATCGGTTGAGCAACCAAGGAGCAACGTTGAACTTGCCATGAAGCGCCGCCCCGGTCACCGAGGTGCGGCGCGGCGACTCCACGCCGCGGGCCACGAGGTGCGTACTACGGACTGCGGACTGCGTACTGACTGCGGGCTGTGCGGCTGTGCGACCTGTAAGTACGGGTAATTTTTTTTTGTTTTAAAAAATAATTTATAATTTTTATGAAGTTCCGGACCAAGGTATGCGGAGACGCAGCACAGAGTACAGACCAACGGCAGAGTGACTTGGGATTGCACAAATCTGCCACGATCATATTTGTTTATCTAGCGCACAGCAATCTGTTACAGCGTGCCTCAGATCTTGCCAGGCGTCCAGCAGCACAGGACGATTGCCAGGCACCAGGCCCAGAAGCCGAACAGTTTTCAGTTCAGTCGGATAGGGCCAGGTCAGTCAGTTGGATCCCACGCCGCACATGAACAGTAATAATAAAGGAGCAGATAAATCGAGGATAAATAAATAAAATCGAACAAAGATCGCGCTGGCGCGGCGCCGCTATGCTCACCAGCTTGTATCTACGATCGGGATGCACAATGGCACATCCGTCAAAATGAATGGTCTTGGATTTGATTTATTACCTCCGGAACTGCGGTTACTGCCGAACTTCGTACACCTTCGATCTCGTCAGCGCCTTCGGCCCTTCAGTGCGATCAAGAACCTTGCAGCTGTGGCAGCCATTGGCAGCCAATCACGGACAAAACCTGGACAATTTGTCACTGACGACATGACAACAAGGCCAGTACCAAGTGCACGGGGACGAAGTATAGGCACAGGAATACAAACATCACTGTTACTATCGCAGCGCAGAAAGACTGTCCGGCCTGAATTCAGCATCTAACAGCATTGAACAGGAGAAATTATTTGCGAGGATGACGTCAAGCATACATCGTTTCGTGAACATCCTGAACCCTTTCAAAACAAAAGAGTCGACCGCGGCTAGTGCGCGTGCGCTATCCGCTATCCACTTCCTACAAACTCGCTACATTCACGTTGCGGTATCATCATTTCTGCATACCAGTTGTTACCGAACTTTGCGGCCCGTCTCTACTAACGCCAACATGGACAATTGCATAGGTGTTTGTCGAGAACCTGGAGGTCGGTGGGAAAGTTACGTCTATTGCAACCGAAAGAAAATGTAAGTGCGTTGCCCTTGAACCCACTTTTGCCTGGCAAGCGTTCGGCTTGGTTGGGATTGAAGACGTTAGGAAGTTGTTGGGTGCTCGATTAGCACTGCGCCTTGCGATCCTTTGCCTGAAAGCAGGCTTACCATCACGAAACTTACCTTGAAAGTCATGAACATTGACAAGTTATTGTGGGTGCTGGTGGACGCATACGGCGGCTGTCATACGCTGTTTTTTTGCACCTGATGTTCTGCCAAGGTTGATCTGCGTACTAAGTATGTCATCATCAGGAGCTATCGTTTGAGCACGCGGCTTTCGCTCTCTGTGCCTATATGTTCCCAGCCGCAAATCCAAGTCTCTGGGTGCTCTGCCTGTGTGTTTTCTAGTCCATGGTAAGAGTATCATGTGTGAAGCTCGTCGTCCGCTTGTTCCGAGTCACTGGCTGGTGAAGGGGCCTTGTTCTAAATTTAGACTTGCTGGCATGTGCAAGCTCTTCTGCATGTTGACCTTGCGGAGTCTTGCTGTCTTTTTGTTCAGTAGTTGTCTATAATTGGATTTTGCTTTCTTTAAAGAATGCTACTTCTTGGTTGTTGTCCCGCTGTTGTCTTATTTACGGTCTTTTCATGTTCATTGAGTTGCTTTTCTTTCGTTTTGCCGTCTATGTATCCATTTCCTTTTTTTCGGTTGCAAACCAGTTTCTGTGTGCTGGTTTTACCGAACCAGCGACTCCACCCTTTGTTGTTTCCCTCTAGGATTTCCTAGTCCTCAACCGTATCTAAACCAACCCTGCCTGTCCATCCCCTGCCTCACCAAACAAATTCCGAATTCCATTCGTCCTGTGCCTTCCTCGCTTTGCACCTTCTGCCTCGCTCCAACCCTTTTTGCCCTTGCTTCCCCTACTTCTTTCTTGCAGCTTCCTGGGGAACTTTGAGAAGAAAGAAGATGCCGCCAGCGCGCATGACTACACCGTCCTCAACATCCATCGCGAGGTCGAGGGAGTGACCACAAACTTCTTCGTGCCCGTGACCTACTCGCGCGAGCTCGGCTTTGTGCAAGGCCTTCCCTTTGACCAGCTTGTTGCGATGCTTCGCATGTGCGCCACGCTGCTGCGTGGGTGCGCGCCCGGCGCTGCCCAGGGGCCCCTGCTCGACGAGTCCCAGGAGCCGACGCTGTGCCGGATATTTAAGGACACGGCAGACTTCGCCGCGTCCCTGGCAGAGCTCGAGAGCCAAGAGGGCGGCCGCAAGGGAGGCCCTGGGCTGTGTACCAACTCGCTCGCCCTCCGCGTGGACGGGATGGCTCTCGATGCCCTCCTCGGCGGCCTCCCAGTGGGGATCTGCGGTGGTTGCCGGCGGGTGGATGGCGGCCCTCGCACCGAGTTCCAGCAATCGGATGTCGCGGTCGGCGTCTCCCGCGTCCAGAAACTGTTGTGCTCCTCCTGCGGCCGACCCTCTTCCGGCACCAAGGCGTTCCTGCTCGCGTTCCGCAAGGCGCAGGGCATGATGCGCCAGGCGAGCGTGCAAGGGTCACGCCGCCACGCCGCGCACAAGCGCAAGAGCATCGTCATGCAGAACTTCCCACCCGTCGAGGCAGCGTTGGCTGCTGGCGACGTCTCGGGCGACAGCATGGGGAACAACGGCAGCGGTGCTGGCAACCATGTCGCTGGAGGGAGCATCGCTGGCATCTCCCACGCGCGGGCGCTCGAGTACGAGCTGCTCCGGTCCACAAAGCGCCGCGGGCTGGCCTGCATGGAGGACGCCTCTTCCCACCTCTCCTCTCTGGTGGATGCTTTCGGTGGCCTTGATGGCGGCATGATCAAGGGCGGCGGCGGGGGGATAATGGACGTGGGCCATCACGGCATGAGCGGCGGGCATCATGGGTCGGATCTGTCGGCACTAGACGGTGTACTTGATGTGGATGGAGTCACCGCCTCGCTCCTTGCAGCGCAGCAGCGGGCCACGCGGGAGGCGCGATGCTCCACATCCTCTCGCCCGATCGGGTACTACAGCGCCAGCAACGCTGCCATGGTGGCTGGCGTAGGGGGGACGGGCGGCTACGGGAACGCCGGCGGAATGGCGGCGGCGTTGAATACCAGTGCAATCACCCACAACCTCAACAGCAGCGGTGGCAACACTGGCAACAATGGCAGCATCAACAATAATGTCAACAACAGCGGTAATGGCAACAGCCATGCGGCGGCTAACAGCTTGCTGGCGCGCGGCCACGCTCACGCACTCCACCGCCCAGAGTCCCCCCTGGAGGTTCTCCCCTCTGCCGGCGCCGCAGGCATGTCCTCGGAGTTATCCCCCGATTGCCTCACCATGGGGGAGGTGTCGTGGGATAGCAGCTGCAATTCGGAGAACGCCAGCGTGGCCATGGCGGTGCCCGTGACTGATGGCGGAAGCTCCACGCTCCTGACCAGTCTCATGCAGGACTGGGAATGTGGTGCGGAGGAGACGTTGCAGCACAGCAGCTTCTGTTCGGTGCTCTCGACTGCGCCGTATCATGCTCAGGGGCAGGTACAGGGTCTGTGTGGCCAGTCGGCGAGTCTCCCCTCGGGCAGCTATGTGCGTGCGGTCAAGAGCGAGTATGCGCCTAGCATGACCTTGGTGAGTGGTGGCGGGGGTGTGGGTGGTGGTTTGCAAGCAGCAAGTGTGAGGCTTTATTTTTCTCTCCAAGCATATTCCCGTTGCTTTTGGTTTGTGATTTTTTATAATGCATTAACTGTCTGATTGTGGGTCGCCAAATGGGTCGTGTAAGTTGTCCCTGAAATTGTTTTCTAATTGGTATGAATGGTTTTTCCCTGCGCCATTTCTGCCATGATGGTCCTGTGCTTCCTTGTGACTCGGGAGCTAGACATGCCGCAAGGTTGCTCAGCTTTCAGACACCTCTAATGGTATGATGACATTCCGTGCTAACAGTATCATCTTTGTTTGTGTGTACATCCCCCTTGGACCTTGTGCCCTCCTCCCTTATTGGCTCCCGCCCTCCCCTTTTTCTCCCACGACAGCCTGCCCTCCTCCACCAGGAGTTCGCGTCGGGGATGGACCTGCCCGCCGCGCAGGTCGCGCCCATCAGGTCCCAGGTGGTTTCTGACCCCTCGTCTGCGATGCTCATGCCTTGCCTGACGTCCCTGGACACCCTGACTGCCATGCCCGGCGCGCCCGCCTCGGAGCTCGTGCGCCGGTGTTCCGTGGGCAACGCCAGCGCATGCGCCGGCAACCACGCCGGCATGAACAACAATGCCGCGGAGGGCGGCGGATCCCTCGCCAGCTGTCTCGATGACGTGACGCTCACGGCCCTGCCTACGGCACCGGTGATGTCGTCCTTGTCCCACGGCAAGGGCGGTGGGTTCCACGCGGCGCACCCTGCGGCGTCAACGGACCCCGAGTCGTGCGCGTGGCCAGACATGGAGGCATTTGAGGAGGCTGTGTGCACGCGCGTGCCGTCCGCCAGTGCCGCCGCGAATGCCTCAGTGTCCGCGATCACATCGACAGTGTGCGAGCCGTCCGGGAGCGGCGTGTGCAGAGGCTTCCGGGGCGGCACGGAGGACCTGCAGGAATGCGCCACCTCGTGGCCCGTGCTCGCGGCCTCCGAGGGTGGGTCGTTGCGCCACGGTGGCGATGATTTCAGCGAGCAGGCCGCGTATGCTGGTGAGAGGGCACGCTGTATATGTAAGAGGGCACGCTGTAAATATGCCGTTCTCCTGTCCTTCCTGCTTTGGCTGCAGCTGTTTTCGTGCTGTTTTTGTGTGCCAGTATGTCGGAGCCTCTGCAGAGGGAATGGGGGTAAATAAGAATTGTTTGGTGGAGCCTTGGGTGGGCTCAGCTGAGCTGGGTGCCCGTCATGACGTTTTTACCCTCTTTGAGGGTCGGAACATGACTGGGTGAGCTGATTGTGTTTTAGGGCTGCCTACATGCCTCTTTGCTTCTATTTGCCATGTTGGCGTGCCATGCACTGAGAATTCTACTGCCCCCTCATGGCTGACTGGGCTCACTGCCAAGGGTCGGTGTCGTGCACGTTCCTTGTGTTATTGTGTTTCCACCTCCCTGGTTGCGCCTGCGCAGCTTCCCGCGGTTACCAGCCCATGTCCGTGGCGGCCAACGCCCCGATGTTCATGTCCCAAAAGGTGAGCTGATGTCATGGTACACTCAAGGCTCTGGCCTGTGTGGCAGAAGCAGTTTTGTCGGCGGACCACACTCATGAATGAAAATGAAAAATGAAAAATGAAAATGCAGGCAAGTTGTGCCGTTGTAGTGTTAAAACACATGGACTGGGTTCTCATGATGGCATGGGTTTGGTGCAGCATCACACTTTTATAGCAACGTCTCAAGGGAAGCCCTGTGTGTGGCTAGGCTTTAGGTCTCGTGCAGGCATTTGCTGAGGCCTCAGCACAACCAGCAGCAGTTTCTTGTGTTCTTAGCCAACAACAGCAGCATGGTTCCTTCCAGAACGAGTAGCCAGCAAGACAGAAGGAAAGTGTATCGCTGGATGCCCAAGTTTGCTTTCATGTGCCTGCAATTGCAGCCCCGTGTGCTCGTTGGCCCCTCTAATGTTGCTCACCATGCACCCTGGTGACTTCTGCCTGCAACTTTTATGCTGGTTCCTGTGCATTGTTGTGATCCGCAGCCACACTGGCAGGCCATGGCCAAGCCCTGCAGCTGGGCAGCCCGTGAGGAGCTGTGTGGCACCGCGGGTGCGCTGGTGCGGGGCGCGCTTGCGATGGATGACCTCTTCTCGGACGAGGACCTGGACGGCATCTTTCCTGTACTCAAGGGCAGGAAGGTAATTGACACAGGCTGCGGTGTGGGCACTCACATGCCACAGACTGGTGGAGTCAGGGTCAATGTCTACACGCACTGTTAGAACTGCGTTGTGATCCTCATCAAGGAAGGATGGAGAGTGGTCCATGTCACAGTAGGTCATAAGATCAGCGGGTGTGGGATATGGTTCTGCTTAGGGATTCTTCCAGATGCCTTCCGAAGGTTCTTTTCTTCAGGGCTGTATTTTATGAGCCATGGTGTTTGGCCTATCATGGATTTAGGCTGTATAGCGAATCTTCTAGCTGGTGAAATACAGGTTTCTTTCTACATTATATTTTGATATGTTTTTTTGTACGCACTACATGCTGTCTCCTACAGCTGTGGAAAATTTTTGCTGCTGCTGCGCATGTATAGAAATTTTGTTTGCACAATATTTTCTCATGAGAGATGGCTTTGGATGGGAATTTGTAAGTATTACATTGAATGATCAAGAGCTCTGATGGATCATCCTTTCATATTGGTACTATGTTTGCTTTTGTTCTGTGTGCATGGTGGATCGAGCACAGAATTAATAAAACCGTGTACATTATAAGCGTCGACTTTTCTCAACAAGCATGCATAAACCCTGAGGGCCGGGGCGCGACAGAAGAAGACCCTTCAAAACCTTGAGCCCCTTGGTCCCTAAGGTTATTTTGAGTGCGCTTCATGTATAGACCCCTTTTATCTGCCCCTGATATCAATGGGGCTGAAGCTTCTTCCTTCGTGTTGTTGAGGCGCTCGGCCGCGTTTTGCATTAGTACATGTATTGTATAGTATTTCAAGGAGACAACCAGCGCAAGCCAGAAATCGGGAGAATCCGGACCATGGCGGAGCATGTATCCGGACCATGGCGGAGCATGGCAGAGCATGTATGTGTATTTGTGGCAGCGCCTCCCAAAATTGCCTGCATAGGAAAACACACTTTCAAGCATACAAAGGCGGCATGGGACGCTGGTTGCCTCCTAGCATGCTAGCGTTAAATTGTGCACAAAGCTTGTAAAATCATATTGGGGTATGATGGCGGTTCACATGGCCACAGCCCCATCCGTTTTTGTGTCAATAGGTTTCCAGAATTCACTCGATGTAAGTACTGTGATCGACTTTCGAGACCATTCGTGCCTCATTACAAGGCATGGCTTCTGGCAGGATCAGGCCGATCCTTTGTAAAATTCCAGGGTATTCACATGCAGACATGAGTTGACTAGAACTCCACATTTTGTATATTAGCGGGTCATGGACACCTATGATGAGCCTCTAGCTCGTGTGGACCTATGGAGAGCACCAGCTTTTATTGTATACTCATACAATACATTAAATAACCTTGTCATATGTACATTTAAGTCGAAGGAAAGTTCTTGGACACAGTTAATTTATTCCGCACGCGACAGCTTCATGCGGATCCCCATGCATCATAAAGAAATGTTAACGTTTGACCCTGTTATTTAAAAAATTAAATTAAATCATAACATGCCTCCGTTGGGAGATCATGTAGCACATATTCCTTGCTGGGTGGGTGGAGGTGGACGAAGCCGCGTAATCGAGCTAACCTAACTCTAAGCTATCTAGTCTAGAAAATCCTAACTACACTACTCAGCAAAACGCCCCTTCCTCTTGGGGGGAGGTGGCTTGCCCAAAGGGGCTGGCGCGTGTGGGCCAGGACAATCTTCTGCCACCTCTTCTTGTTCTGCATGGCAGTCCAAAGAAGGGAGAGGGAGTGGATGCGGTGTGCAAACTGGGCTGGGACCACTATAGGTCGGCCAGTGCTCAACATCTGGGTGTAGTTCATGGCAGGTTTACCTAGCTTCCTAGGAATGTCCTTGGGGCGCCAGGCCAGGTCAAGATATGCCGCCCTGGTTGGCCAAGCCGCTGGGGGGCGGCCAGACCAAGGGCGGTGTCGACCTGGCTGGTGCGAGCAAGATGTCCTACAAATGCTATCCTACGCTGCCTAATCTCGTCCGAAATACGAGGCATACCCTGTTTTATACACAGCGAGGAGGGCCCTCCGGTGATCTCCGCCGGCGCGGGCGCTCTGGAATGTATAGTTTGCACTTGCTTCTGATCTCAATTGATGCGCATGTATGGTGCTGCAGATTGTATTTAATGATCTACACATCATGCAATTACAAATTGACATACCATTGAGACAATTATTCCTGGACGCATGGTGATCGACATTAAGGCAAATATTCCTGGACGCATGACGACAGTATGGCTGACGGCGGAGCTCAGATCTTTTGCGTCTGAGCTCCATGCAAATTCAGTCAGATCAATTGCATTCGATGCGCCTTTCAAATACGCACTCGCCAGTATAATCGGTTACGGCTGAAACGCAGTATCGAAAAAGTTACGCACGTGACAAGCAGCTATGACGACTCCAACAGCTAAACGAGGTTTGGAAAAGGAGCTTTCCGGCTCCCAGCCCAACCCACTCGCCATCGTCCGGCTTGCCCAGTCGACTGGGGCCGGCCCGCAAACCCATCGCCAGCAAACCCATCGCCCAGCGCCTCGCCAGGACGCCAGCTAGAGCCCAAGAAAGCATGCTACGACAAAAGCAAATGGCGGCGGTACCTAGACTACGCAAGCGTTTCTTTCCGCGGCTGACTGCAACTTACCAACGCAGAATGCGCCGAGATCGTCCAGGGCTTCGCACTGGAACACAAGCTCCATGATCGCGATGGGCCTATCCCCGGCGCGCCGACAATTAAGTGGAGGACTTCCTCGCCCCGCTGCCAGCATATTTCAACCATCGCCTCGCCATCCTCTTCAGCTTCTTCCAGCTAACTGAACGCGACCTCGTCGCTAAGCTATACGCAACCCAGCCCCGCAGCCTGCGCAGCCGGCAGCCACATCGGCTCCCTCCCTCTCATGTGCAAGGATGACATCCAAGCAGTGCTGGAGGAGCCATTGGCCGGCCGAGAAGCTGACCTCGGCGCTGAATAACACGACCCTCAATTTAGTAACACGTCGGTGGAGGCCCGGGTCTCCAATGTGGAAACCAAGGTCGTCCACAAGCTCCAACCTCACTTCACGGTGCTGCACACCGCGGTGCAGGCATCTGAGACGCACGCTGCACTTGTCTCTCTCCTAAACCAGGTGGAGCTAGGGCAAGTGCGGCGTGCTCATGAAGAATTAAGCTTGAAGCCATCACCGCCCACACCGAGGCCCTGGCCACACAGGTCCCAAATACAGCGGATCGAGCAGACGGCGCCAGGTGCACCATCGCATCCCAGGGCATGCTTGTCGAGCCAAAGCTCAGGCGTGCTTGTCGAGCCACGAGCCACGAGGTACTGCCATGGCTGACGGCGGCGCTCATAACTTTGGTGACCACCTTAAATTTGGCCGTGAATATCACAATCGCTTTCTAAGTCACGCACACGCCAATATATTTTCCCGAAGCTAAAACCCAATATTATGACGAGCAAACGCTCGACTACGCAACGCAGCCTGGCGGCTGCGATGGGCCAATTAAGACAATTCGCCTGCAGCTCCGGCTGTACGGTTCCGCCTGGCCTGCCAGGCAGCGAGCCGGGCCATGCACTACTAGTACTCAACAAGCGTTGGTAGTGCACTTGGCTCCTGCGGCCTCGCCATCAGCATCGCCTGAGATCTCCCAAACGCAGTCGCCCAGAAGAATCGCGCCCAGCTATAAGAACAGCGCTTTCGGCCCCAACCTTTCAAAGTCGACGATCACGACTGCATGGACCAACATGTCCCCGGTCAGTGCTCGATCTGCACTGCATCTTCTTCGGGGATCGACTACGCCTCGCTTTACGACCTGTGCATGACCATTTCGACATGCAGCAGTGATTCCATCGCCTCATCGCCCCGGCGGGCTCCTGGTTTTACCCCAGGGGCTCTGCCGTTTGGGTGCATGGTCCCCGCCCCCAACTCCAGCACACCGTTCTTGAGCAACTCTCTCCTGATGCGCTCTGATGCATGGCGAGATCTGGCCCTCCATCCATCTCCGCATCCACACTCCGTTCCATCCTTACGGAAGCCCTCCATGCACTGAGCTAGGCTGCAGCACGTGCCTCCCCTTAATTGCTGCAGATGTGGCATCAATGGGCACTCAGCATGTACGCTGGAGCTCCCTCATCATGCACCGGCTTTCCACCACCGTCACCTCCATGCACCTCCACCCTACTCTCCTCGCCTCCACCTCCACTGCCGCCTCCACCTCCACCGCCGACATCAAAGCCCTGCATGGCTGAGCTCCTCGACATCGACAAACCGCCTCGATCCACGACATGCACCGCCATCGCCATTGAGTGCCCAGGGCTGCAAAACACCGAAGGCCTCACCGCCCAGGCGGTGAAGGACATCGCCACCCAGCCGGCATCTGCTGGCCCGGCCAGCGATGCTCCTCCCACCCAGCCTGGCCTGGGCGGACATAATTGGTGAAGCAACACACAACCTCCCGACCACCTCCACTGACTGACTGATCGCGGCACCTGAGCTCAAGCAACACACTCTCGACCTCCACGAGGAGGCCGATCTCACCACCAAGCGCACGGCCACAATGTCATCATCATGCAAGCACTTCGACCAGCGGGCAGGTGAGACCTCCGAGAGACTCTTCTCATGGCATTTAAGCGCGACATTCTTACCGGCCCCACTGATGCAACTCACTGGCTGGTGAGCCGCGGGTGTCGGCTGTCCGCCTTCCCCGCGCGCGGGTTAACTAAGGCTGGCCGGGCGGCTCCCCTGCTCCTCACCTGAAATAAGTATACATGGCGGATAAGCTGCCGCAAGAGGCTCTCGAGGACTTCCTACACGCTGGACGACGACTTGACCCTGGCCCATGCAGCAACATGCAGCGACGACGGGAGTTACATCCGACCTACCTCCGGCCAGCTCCGGCAGAGCGCAGGGGGGAAATCGGTATACTGGAGGGGGGACGTCATCCACGTCGACCACAAGCCCTAGCTGGCAGGCGCCCGGCCTACCACCCCAGCAACCTCAGTCTAGGGGATGTATAGCGGTATAGTGTAAATTATAGTGTAAATTAGTCAGGCTTAGCCTACACTAGCACGTGGCCTACGCGCATATATGTGCGCCCATAATGGCCCTGCCCATGGATGATGATGCCTTAAGAATATAGCCAAGCTAAGCCTATAATGGCCCCCCCCATGCATGCATGGATGCTGCATTAATTTAGCCAAGCTCTGCCTATGAAGAGAGTCACTCTCTGATGAGAAGCCACGATGCCCTAGCTTTTGTATAGCCATGATGATCTTCCACCCCATGCCAGGCCCTGAGAGATCATGATGCAAGGACCGTGCCCTTGTTGGTGCATGCACCTAGAGCAGGTGTAGTTTATACACCCTAGGTACCCTTCAGTGCAGGAAGTATCCCAGAATGTATTGCATGAAAGCCATGCCCCTTCTCATGCACGGGATATGTGCTAAATAGTACTCCCAACGGAGTCATGTTCCTAATTAATTAATTAGTTAATTAATCGCATCCCAGCCTCCCCGGCAGCCGGCTGGATGCTGGGCGCTGGCGACCTCCCGCCGCTCTCCATAGATGCGGACCCGCCGGCCTGCTGCGGACAGCGACCGCCTCAACCACTGACGCCATCGCCACGAAACTCGATCCAGCCATCCAGGAGCTTGAATCGACCTTCGTCAGGCACAACAACGGGCTAGGCCACCGACTGCGCCGGCTCGGCGCGACTGCCGGCGTCGCTTCCCGCCAGAAGCCAGGTGAGACTTCAACCACCCTAGTCTAATGCCCGGCCGGCCGACGAGCTCAAGGACCAGCTCCTTACCCTCGATCATGCAGGGCCTGGTAGGTGAGAGTAGAAGAACTGCGTGGGTGCCACCGCCTTCCCCACTCATATGCCGGATAAGGCGGCTTCCCCACCAGTCCCAGTGCTCACCGTTCCCCTCCCCTGAGGACAAGGCAGCGGTTCCTTTCTCGTCGCAAGAGGTTGCACGACCTCATGCACCTCGGGACGCTGGACGAGGACCTGCATGACCCGGCCCACTCAGCAGCAGCAGCAGCGACGGGACCTGTGGCCGGAATACCTCCGCCACAAGCAGGACCCCCAGAAGCCCAAGGTGTACTGGAGGGCCGGGCGGGCCGGGACCTGATGATCGACCACAAGATGTTATCGCCCCCGGCCAGCTGCGGGCTAGAATAGCCCTAGCTCGTACTGATTCATTGGTAGTCACTGCCGCCATGGCAGCCGTGCATGCCTAGAATCTTTGCCTGTGCCACCATACCTAGTCACGTGGACCGCTAACAAACCCGGTACACAACCAGCCATAGCCTTAGCTTAGCCGGCCTTGTACACCGAGGCCCTTCGGTACAGCCCGTGTTGGTCCGTACGGCAACTCGGATAAGAAAGTACGCCGCATTGTACGATACCGACGCTTTCGACCGCGTACGCCGTACGATTTTCGCTGTTTTTCACTTTGGACTTAGCCGATTTCGGAAGTGCGTAGGGCGGGGGGGCAGGTGTCACGCGAGATTGAGGCCCAGGAACCTGTCCGCGGTGCTGAGATAGCAGAAATTGCAGCGAGTGCATAGCTACTCCCTACCCTGTAGTAAGATACGCGCGTGACAGTGCACCTTTTTCCTTTTTGACAGGATTTGTTATTGCGTGGGAGAAAAGCTGTAAGGGGACAGCCTGGCAGAATCATAAGCGTGCACTGAGTTCTAGAAGGACGCGGAAAATTGACGAGGAAAATGGACAAGGAAAATGGACGAGGAAAATGGAGGGTGGTGCGACGGTTCATGCATTGTGCGCCAGGCAATCACCTACTAAGATGCGACCATGGCGCTGCGTATAGAGCCCCAAACGACAGAAAAGTAGAATAGTATCAATACCTCCATCTGATTGACGAGGTGGAAAAGACCGTTCATGGGGAAGAGGTGGTAGTCGGCCAGAGGTGGGCGTGCATTGAAGCTGTGCGATTACAAGTTCGGCAGGCCTGGCAGCTTTAGCAAGGATCGCGCTGTCGGCCATCTCGGCCACATCCCCAACAAGGGAGCCGCGTTTTGCAAGGAGTCCGGGAATGTAGAAGGCCTGATCGGGAGGCTTCAGGCGGCTGAGGCAGCCCGGTTGGAAAGGAGAGAGCTGAGGGCAGCCCTCGGTGCCCGCGTTGCCAAGGCCCTTCTGCCTGCCGCTGCCCCGGGTGCTGGCCCTTGTGGCTCTGGCAAGGCAGCTAGTGCAGAAGACGATTCCACAGTGCTTTTCCAGGCATATCATTGGCAGTTGACAGCGTTATCTGGGCATGCCCAGATAACTGCAGTTTGCCATATAATTTTTCTCAGGAATGCCCTGGTAGTTGACGGTGTGTTTTCGGGGCTACTTGCCACTTCGTATTTACATTTTCGGGCATTTCCTTGGCAGTTTATTGTGTGGTTCATTCTGCATGGGTTGATTGCCATTTTATTTTTCAGGGATTCATGGCATGCACTTGCTGTCATTGTGCAGCAAAGCTGCCGACTGTAGTGCTATCACATCCACTGCATCAACTAGGCAGAGATCTGGGTGCATTATACCATATTCAATCATGCATTATATTGAGTTGATGGCATTCATGCAAATTTTGTAAAGGCTGATGCATTATAATTAAAGGGTATTATAATAAAAGAGACCGGTGTTAAATGGTCAATAATTTGCATGACCACAATATACACATGTACTTGAAGGATGTATTGCAATGTAAATCCAAGTGTGGCAGGTGGCAAGTCACTACCACTATATGTTCATTAATGAATAGCATAGAATAATTATATAGGAGTAACATTTGTTGGCTGCAGGGTCACACATCCTTGGAATACCCCGTACTTTTCAGCATTTGCCTCAAAAATACCCCGTACTTCTTAACCACAACTTGAAAAATACCCGTACTGCCGTACTGCGTATTTTTTCCCGTATTTTTTACCCCTCCTGAAAATACCCGTACTTTTGCAGTACGCGCGGGTTTTACCGAATATACCCCGTACTGCCGTACAGACCAACACGGGGTACAGCCATATTAATTAATTAATTAATTAATTAGGAACACTGATAACTCCGCGTTGGGAGTATCTGTAGCACATAGCCCTTGAGAAGGCCGGGCATATGGCCTAGAACACACGCCCTGATCAAGCATGCTGTTTCCGGCCCCACCGTCTAGGTCATCTAGTCGCTCTACACGTAAGCCATGCAGCCATAATTTCAATGCACAAGGATACACATTTCCATCACCATTCATCTTCATCATCCTGAACGACTCGAACACGCGGACAAGATAACGGCAGGCTCGAGCTACCATGGTCCGGATTCTCCCGACTTCTGGCCTGCGCTGGTTGTCTCCTTGATATGGCCTATAATACATTCTGAGCTACTTCCTGCAAGGGTGGGAATGTAAACAACACTTGCTCTAGGTGCACTAGGGCACCTGCACCACCCAGAGTCTCGGGCAACTCCCAGCGAAGGGGAGCCCGTCATAGGTGGGGAAGATCATCATTGCTATACAAAAGCTAATAAAGCGTGGCTCTCAGCACTGAGAGCAGCTCTCTGCATGGGCACAGCTGAACTAAATAAAGCTAGGCAGCATCTGGGGTGTGGCACATTAATGAATTAATTAATTAATTAATTAAACACATGCTCCCGTTGGGGAGTCACGGAGCACCGAAGTGCTTGTAATCCCTGTGTGTGCACTACAGGAGAAAGGGCAGAGACCCCCAGTCTCCTTCATGCCAAAGGCATGCCACAGCTGCATTCGGGCGCGCTAGCTAAGGACAGGCTAACGATCCGGCAAACTGTGGGTGCAATAATAAGACCCATGTAAGCGTGGCATGACAAGTATAGCGTGGGCAAGTAATCTGAACATAGGCAGGGCGTAGCATGGCTGTACTAGGACTAGGCTAAGGCTATGGCTGGTTGTGTACCGTGCGTATAGGCGGCACGTGACTAGGTATGTTGGCACAGCTAGGCAAACATTCTAGGCATGGCTGCCTTAGCGGTAGTGACTCCAATGGTTACAAGCTATAGGGCTGTGTGGCACATGACATAGGCACACATGTATACATGTATCATTGGTTAATAAATGCTCGTGAGTCAGCTGGTATAGTGCCTCAGTAGGAGGCGTACGTGTACATGGCCACGGTCTATATCTATTCTACACTACTACTGCTGTATTCCCCTAAGCTGGGGCGTCTGGAGTCGTTGGGGCCGCGGGGGTCGCATGCATGCCAGGGCTTGTGGCCGACGTAGATGGCCGCCCCCTTCCAGTACACCGGCTGCCCCGCCTTGCATGGTCTGCCGGAGCTGGAGGTATACCTAGGTCGGCCATAGCTCCCGTCGCCGTTGTTGCTGCGCCAGGGTCAAGTCGTCGTCAAGGGTGAAGTGAGTCTTCTCGAGCCGCTTGCGGCGTCTGAGGAAAGAAATCTTGTCCGCCGGCCGGTCTGAAAGGTGAGAAGGAGCGGGGGCGCCCCTGCCTTACCCCGCGCGCGGGGAAGGCGGTGGGCGACCAGCTCTATCTCCCCATTCAGGCCCATGCGACCAAGGATTTCTCTCTCAAACGCACGCGTAAGCTTCTTGGAATTCTCACCTTCCTCCATGTCGAAGTTCCTGACAATGACGTTTAGGCTGCGCTTCAATGGCAAGAGCTCGGCCTCCTCGCCGGAGGTCAAGCGTCTGCCGCTGGAGCTGGGCTGCGACGGCGAAGCTAGTGGTGGAGGTGGCCGGTGTGCTGCCCAGGTCGTGATGGGAGGAGCATCGCCCGCCAGGCCATGCAGCCGGAGCTGGCTTGGCGGCAATGTCCTAGGTACAGCCATATGCTATACGTCCGGCGGCATGGCTATGATCAGATTACTTCAAGCCCACGCTCCTTGTTATGATATGAAGGGAGACAACTATATGCCTATATGAGAGGTCGATCCCCAGTTCGATTCCGGTCGGATTCATTTGCAGATCGCGTTTTTCCGCGTTTTCCGCGGCCCGGCACTGAACGCAAATGGTTTTCACCTTTGCGGAGTGTCTGATCAGAATATGCCTGGACGCATGGCGATCCAAGTTCCAACGCCGTGGAAGGACTAGAGGGTAGTTGTCTGAGAGGAAAGACGCGAAGGCCGCAGGAGCCCGGCGTGGCTATCTCTAGGTAGATCGACCTGCATGGAGGGAGACAGAGGGTAACAAGAAAGGTTGATAGGGAACACACACACACACACACACACACACACACACTGACACACACACACACACACTGACACACACACCACCACCACTACCAACACAAACAACCAAAACTAAGAAGGAAAAGAGGGAACGCATACACACATACAGGAAGGGTCTAAAAGAAAAAGTAAGGAGTATACATGACAAAGGGAATTTATTATAATTAATTAATTAATAGACACGTGACTGCGTCATGACGTGCACGTGAGCATAAGTCCTCAATGGGAGGGGAACATGGGATGGAATGGAATTAATTAATTAATTAATTAATTAATTAATTAATTAGGAACATAACTCCGTTGGGCGTATCTGTAGCTGCCACATCTGGAGCCCAGAGAAGCCTGGGCATATGGCCTATAATACATTCTAAGCTACAGTTCCTGCAACTTAGGACCGTGGGAATGTAAACGACACTCGCTCTGGGTGCACCAAGGGCACCTGCACCCCCCAGAGTCTCAAGCAACACCCAACTAAGGGGAGCCTGTCATGGGGGGGGAAGATCATCATGGCGATACAAGAGCTAGGGCGTCCACGGCATCTCAGCAGAGAGCAGCTCTCTGCATGGGCACAGCATAACTAAATAAAGCTAGGCATCATCTGGAGTGCACTGGCAATAGGCCGCACACATGGAATGGATGGTGTAAGCTATCTAGGTCCTAGTTACAGGGGTGTGGGCACCGCGGCCCGAATCGCTTTAAATGCCATATACGCGGTCACACGCGGAGCCCCCAAAGACTTGGGGGTGGTCTCCTTCATCACTATACTCGCCATGTATCCTTGCGTACCATCATTAATTAATTAATTAATTAATTAATTAATTAGGAACATAACTCCGTTGGGAGTATCTGTAGCACATAGCCCTTGAGAAGGGGCAGATGGCCTATAATACATTCTAGCATTGCATTGGCTACTTCCTGCAAGGGTGGCCGGAATGTAAGCTACCCTTGCTCTAGGTGCATGCACCAGGGCACCTGCACCCTCATGATCTATCACGCTATGCCCAGCTAAGGGGGAGCATGTCATGTGGGGGAAGATCGTCATGGCTATACAAGAGCTAGGGCATGGCTTCTCGACAGAGAGCATCTCTCTGCATGGCATAGCATGGCTAAATTCTTAATGCAACATCCATGGGGGTCCCATTATAGGCAGGGCTTGGCTGAATTCTGAAGGCATCATCCATGGGGGCCATTATGGGCGCACATGCGCGTGGGCCACATGCTATAGGCTAAGCCTGACTAATCTACACTATACTGGTATATATTCCCTAGGCACGTGCTCGCTTTGCTAGCATTGCAGGCCGTGCCCCTGGCCTAGCGATCACGAACGAGCTTGGGGAAGGGGGGCCGACTAACAAGCAGAATTTACTAGCTGACCTCATTTATGCCGACGACATCACGCTCATCGAGAAGCCGGAGTCTGCCCAACTTTGGCTGGACTGCCTGGCGCTCGAGGCTCGGGCGGTTGGTCTAGAAATCAGCCCCAAAACGGAGGCCCTGGCCCTCGGCATGGCAGGGCCCCCACCCACACTCCGCCTCTTAGACGATGCGGAGGTCAACTACCCTCCTTCAGGCCGCTTCAAGCTGCTCGGCAGTTGGCTTCCCGACTGCGAGGACGACATGACGACACGGATCGGCATGGCGTGGGCGCACCTCCATGACCACCGCCGCTGGTGGAGCAACCCCGCCCTACCCCGGATCGTCAAGCGTGACCTCTTCAAGGTCGTCATTCTGACGATCCTGACCTACGGCGCCGAGACGTGGGCACTGACCGGCAGGAGCTGGAGCAACGACTCGACGGCGCCGTCACCAAGATGCTGCGCCAGGCCCTTAACATCCCCTTTGGGTTGCACATTCGTAATGAGGATTTGTACGCTGATTTGCCCTATGTTTCCCACATTATTAGGCACAGGCGCCTGGGCCTAGCCGGGCACCTGGCCCGCACAGATCAGGTAGATACATCAGATAGACTAGCTGGCACCAAGCCCGCCCAGCCTGGGCGATATGTCCTCACCTGGCGTGCCCCCGGCCGCGCGCGGCAGGGCCGCCACCCGTGGACTTTTCGTGATAGACTCGGCATGGACATGTGCTACACTAGACGTGACGGGCTCACCCCCGCCGGGCAGCCTCCTGGTTTGTCTGTAATATGGAGGCAGATGGTGCGCAAGGATAGATGGCAAGTAGTGATGAAGGAGACCACCCCCAAGCCTGTGGGGGCTCCGCGTGTGACCAAGTATGGCATTCATAGCGATTCGGGCCGCGGTGCCCACACCCCTGTAACTAGGACCTAGATAGCTTATACCATCCATTCCATCCCATGTTCCCCTCCCACTGAGGACTTATGCTCACGTGACGCAGTCACGTGTCTATTAATTAATTAATTAATATTCCCTAGTCTGATGAGGTGGCAGGAGGGGCATGCCAGGGCTTGTGGTCAACGTGGATGACCGCCCCCCTCCAGTACTTATACCGCCTTCCCCCTTGCGTTCTGCCGGAGCTGAAGGTAGGTCGGCCTCCATATTACATCTGCCTCCATATTATATTGGTTGTCTCCTTGATATTACAGACAAACCAGGAGGCTGCCCGGGTGTGAGCCCGTCACGTCTAGCACTTGTAGCACATACATCCATGCCGAGTCTATCACGAAAAGTCCACGGGTGGCGACCCTGCCGTGCGCGGCCTGGGGCACGCCAGGTGAGGACATATCGCCCAGGCTGGGCGGGCTTCGGTGCCAGCTAGTCTATCTGATGTGTCTACGTACCTGCATGATCTGTGCGGGCCAGGTGCCCGGCTAGGCCCAGGCGCCTGTGCCTAATAATGTGGGAAACATAGGGCAAATCAGCGTACAAATCCTCATTACTAATGTGCAAACCAAAGGGGCCTTAATTAAGCAGCATCTTGGTGACGTTGCCGTCGAGTCGTTGCTCCAGCTCCTGCGTCAGTGTCCAGGTCTCGGCGCCGTTTAGGTCAGGATCGTCAGAATGGCGACCTTGAAGAGGTAACGCTTGACGATCCGGGGTAGGGCGCGGTTGCTCCACCAGCGGCGGTGGTCATGGAGTTGCGCCCACACCATGCCGATCCGTGTACAAAGGGAAAAAGAAGGAAAGAAAAAGGACAAGAAAATGTAAATGGTAATAATACGAACAATAATACTGATAAAAACAAAGTAAAGAGTAATAAAATAACAAAACCAAAAATGGAATAAAGGAAAGGTCATTGCTGAGATGTGGCGAGGCACAGGCGATGTTGGAGTATGGGTCAGGAGTTCGATTTTTCAGCGCCCATGGTGCCCGGCCGGGGGTCTCCTATCCAACAGGGTCTGATTGAAGCCTCGTGCCCAGCTCACTCCAATGGAAAAGGGTAAGGGGAAAAGGGGTAAAGGCTCCTTGTTATGATATGCTCACATGGGTCTGAATATTGCACCCACAGAACTTGCCGGATCGTCTATCGTTTCCGATTGCAGCTGTGGCATGCCTCAGGCATGAAGGAGAAAGGGGGTCTCTGCCCTTTATTCCTGCTGTGCACATTAATTAATTAATTAATTGGGAACATAACTCCGTTGGGAGTATATGTAGCACATGTCCCTGAGACGGGCCGGCATATGGCCTATAATAATACACTCACATGTTAGGCACATACAGGGATTAAAAGCACTTCGGTGCTGCGTGACTCCCCAACGGGAGCACGAGTTTACTGAATTAATTAATTAATGGCGATCGATCCAACGTACGTCATTCATTCATTCATTCATTCATTCATTCAAGTGCATGCACCTCGATCCTAGATAGTAAGTCATGCGCAGGGTACCAACTAAGCTTTTGAGTAGGTACCTAAATAACTTCATAGATCACCATGATTGATATGCACGTACTGCAAGAAGGGCCGGGCAGGCACCACCTCCATCGCTTGCTGCCTTGAAAGGCAGGCCACATGTTTAACTGCTCGCCATGGGAGAGTCTAGCTGGCTGGAGAGAGACAACTATGTACAATATATCAAGGAGACAATACATACACATGCATGCACGACCTACCTGCATGTCTCACAAAATGTGCCAGCGACAACAGTACATCTAGCTAGGAGCTAGGGCCGGCCCGCACGCCATGCATGCACAGTCTGAAATTACCTACAAAGTCCCGACCGTGTTCGATCCAGGCATCAGTGTAGCACATCTCCCTGTCTAGCCATGTATATCAAGGAGAAAACCAGCGCAGGCCAGGAATCTGGAGAATTCGGACTGATGTACATAGCTTGAGGGCCGACGGGTCAGCCTCCCACCACTGGGGTTTCTGGGGGCCAAGGATCAATGCACGCCAGTTTTGTGGACACATTCATACGTAGCCCTTGTCCGCAGTGTAAAGGGGATTGTCCGTAATGACCGCATCTATTGTAGGGTCATTTCGCAAACCCCCATTGACCAACCATTTCCGGTCTCTACTCGGATCCTTATGTCGATCACTGCCAGGTGAAACCCCTGGAGAATGGGCATGTAGCCTTCCACTAGCCACACTAGTTCCGCCCTGCAAACCAGAGGCCACTGAAGGTGCAGGGACGCCGACAGCGACTTTCACAACATACGCATCAGATGGCTGCCTGGAAGAGCCTCCATGCACCCCTTTCTTGTGGGCATGCGTTGATCGATGCATTCCTTTCCCTTGCGACTCCGACAATCCAGCATCGCTAAACCTGTCATCCGCGTCAACGGCGCTTCCCCTCACGCTGCTCTCAGGAGCCGAGAGAGCCCCTGGGTCCAGGTCACTATCCCCACCCTCAGACACACCGCCCGATACGGAATATGCGCGCGCCTTGCCTCCCTTTTCCCTGCCGCTTGCTCCCCCTCGGCCGTACCTGTGGCCTCGACGCTTCCCTGGTGTCCCACCCTCTCCACCTCCCTGCTCCTTCCCTTCCTTCCCTTCCCGTGACGATCCAAGTTTACCACCGCCCTGCGCCCGCTTCGCCTTCCTCGAGCTGCCCTCATCCCTCGCCCTTCTCTTCCGACTCGACCCCCTCTCCTCATCACTCCCCCCCTCGCTATCGCTGTCAGTACCCCCCTCACTGTAACTACTGCCCCCAATGTCCTCGCTGCTGGACCCGCGATGCGACCTGTGCTGCTTGCTATGCTTGTGACCGCGGCGCCTGCGCACTCGGCCGCTCCGGCTCTGCCGCCGGGGGCTCTCCCACCCCTTGCTGCGCTTATGCTTGTCGTCGCCGCGGAAGAGGAAGCGCAGCAGGCTGCCCAGCGCCCGGAACACGCCTGTCGTCTGCATGACCCGCAGGATCACGAAGGCGGCGATCACGCTGGCAACGATCCCAACGGCCTCGCCAATGCGCCGCCAGCATCGCTTCTTGAACGCGCACACGACGTCGAACACGTTGGGGCAGTAGATGAGGCAGTTGCGGTTGTGCTCGTCCTTCAGCTCGTCCAGCGTCTTGGAACGATCCTGGAGCACGGCACGGGCACCCGTTTGACATGCAGCAGCACATGCCACCCGCACCCACAAGCATGAACATGAAACCTTTATCGCAAGCCACCCCCTTTGTAGTGCCACACATGCACGGCGCGAGCAGGCCGATGAGCACCCACCACGGGAAGCACGCCACACCCACCACCACATGGACATGCCTAACTGTTACAAGTAGGGTTCACTATATCAAGAAGACAACCAGCTCATGCCAGAAATCGGGAGAATCCGGACCATGGTAGCTCGAGCCTGCCGTTATCATTTCCGTGTTTTTTACTCGTTCAGACTGATGAATATGAATGAAGATGGAAATGTGTATCCTTGTTCATTGAAATTATGGCTGGCTTACGTGAAGAGCGACTAGATGACCTAGACGGTGGAGCCAAAAATAGCTTGCTTGATCAGGGCGTGTGTTTCGAGCCTAACTGGCCGGGAGTGTCTAGTAGTGAGCACCATCGCTGCGATCGCTCTCCCACCATTTACGATGAAATACCCCCAAATGGAAAGGGTTTACACATAACCGTGCCACCCACCACCACAAGCACTGGCAGACGATGCCGGTGCTACCAGCACCAAAATACCATTGACCCAGCAATGAAAGTCCAGCACCTCCTGGGCACGACAGTATCTCCTTCACACGCCAGCCGCGCATGGCATGGGCACGATGATACATATGCCACGAGGCCCCCGCACCGGCGGTCATGCGGATAAGCAACAGTCACTCAAGACGAAAGCAGGGCAAACGTCTTGCACTCCGTTACTCATAAGGGAAGGGAATAAACTAAGGGACGTCAGCAATCTGTTCACTTACGTAGAGGAAACTGCCACATTCACAGTGCTAAGCCTTGAAACAGTTGAAAAGCTATACAAACGGCATCGCAGCCGGCCAGTCAAACGATATACAACACTTGCAGTAAGCTTGAGTTTAACTCCAAAAACATGAAAGACCGTTGCAAACAATGCAGAGCTGCTAATGCGCTTCTGCTCAGCTGCCATGTGCCAATAAATTGCTAACAATCCACCATTAGGCTGCTATCATGCTGCTAAGAGCTGCCACTATAAGCTGAGAAGGGCACGCACCTCCTCCCCGCCCTGACCCCCCTCGGACCACCGCACGTCGCTCGTCGAGAACGTGTGCACCACCCGGTCCAGCTCGTCCCCCTGGGCATCCCACAGCGTGACAATGCACGTGTGGTTGTCCAGTGCGCCCTCGACCGTGCTGTGCAGCTCGAAGCGGAGAATCAGCACCTCGGCCGGTTCCATGCGCACACGCTGCGGCGCGATGCTGCCCTGCATGCCCCCACTGCAGTTGGCGGCGGCCACCTCGTACTCGGCGGACAGCCGGCCGGTGTTGGTGACAGCAGTCAGGAGGTACCCGTCGGGGGACATGGCGGCAAAGGTGGGCACGGTCACGTTGAGGATGGACCCGGGGCTGACCGTCACCGTCCAGCGGACGCGGTCGGCCGACATCTCGATCGAGACCACGCTCTCTTGAAGGTCCTGTTGGTGGTCGTTGGTGGTGTTTTGTAGTCGTCGGTGAGTGGGTGGGTGTCAGGGGGCCAAGGTGAAACCAAACATGGCTGTAAGATGGCTATTTGTAGGCTACAAGTCAACTCCAATTTGGATGTTGGGAGGCTGCTGGTACGACATCAAACACTCATTCAAATCAGGCACACACACGTTATTACGTGGCCTTAGTTGGCTCTTGAGGATGCCACCGCCATGGCGGAAAGTTGTGGTGGCAACTACCCACGGTGCCCATTTAAACCCACGATGTTCATGCCGCAAGCTACGCTCAATCCGACATGCGGTGACTACGACACCAAGGGACTATGCACCTGGCGCCACGGGTTCCATTGCACTGGTGCATCTTAGCCGGCCCCCAAAGGCCTCAACGTCACCAAACGATAGCACCAAAAGATATACAAGGGAGACCGTCGCTCCAAATAATCGCACCCAAAGAAATATAGCACCCAAGGGACAGTGCCAATGAAAGTAGCGCTAAGGGACAGCGACATAGGGGGAGCGCTCTAGGGAAACCGCTGTAAGGAAAGAACTGTAAGGAAAGCGCCATAGGGCAAGCGCTAAGGGGAAAGCCCTACAGGGAAGGTGCCAACGCACTGTTATGGCCGCGCCCACTCACCGCGATGGGAAACCCCAGCTCGATCCCCGTGAGCTGAGGGTTGATCCAGTAGGTCCAGTCCTCGTCGATGATGTAGAGCGGCCGCTGGCCCGCGGCCATGCGTGCGTGGTCCTGCTCGCGGTAGTACTTTATCTGGTTGTTGAGGCAGGAGCCGATTTGCTTGGAGCACTTGCCGACCTCGTTGCGGAACGCATAGTGGCCGACGCCGATGCGGTTGCACTCGCGCCCATCAAACGTGACCTGGGTGTGATGCGGGGGCAGTTGACCCAGGAGGCCCATGGCAGGGAGGGAGGCGCGGGCGTCAGAGTGGCGACATGGGGCAGGCGAGGCGATACGCCATGGTCAGGCAAGGGGAGGTTTCCCCGATAGGCATACTAGTATTGAGTGATACCATGCGGTGGCGCACACCTACCATACGTACTGGGGTAGGTATGCCAGTAGGCAGGTGTGGGATGTTGGACTGCGCTGCGAATTACAGCTAGCCACCAGCACGACAAACAGTGTCTGGTCGCGGGGACTGGAGAGGTTGGCTACGGTGTGGGAACAGGGGTGGACAATACGGGGGATCCATCGGCCAGGGTCCGATTACCACAGGCATATGGCATCATCATAATAATAATCCAGGCAGAGAACATTTTCGAAAGAACCCGAAAGGTTCGCCGAATGGGCCAACCCAATTTAGTTGGAGAGGTGCGCGAAGAGGGGATGGAAGATTAGCGTTCCGATTAGAAGAAACAGTGGATCCCCCTTTAAACGTTCTGCATCTGCGGCTGTAATGGTACGGTCAACAAAGAAAGTTCAAGTCTTTGGGAAAGCTTCAACCTGCGAGTAGACCATCAACCCAACAGTAATAATACTTGTCAACCGGCTCGTAGACCACCCAATTTGCTGCTGACGGCTAGTTGAAAATGTCGCAAATGGGCAAGCCATAACACCCGTGCCCCAGAACAATATGCGCTCGTTAGGGATGCGACATGAACGAGTGGTGGCATGGCGGGGTGGCGAATTAGGCGGGGCCGGGGGGGCAGATGTGCTTCCGAAAAGGGACTCCGCCGACGAAAGTACGTGAAAGTTACAACGCACGTTACTTGATAAGTCATGACAACGATCGTAATATGCCGCATCATCCGCCACCCCGAGTCTTGTGATCGATATCAGATTGATATACTAGTACTACAGTACTACAGCAATATACCTAATATGTGGGCAGGTTTTATACATCACCCAACCTGTCGCAATCCACCACCATCCTCCCCCCCCCTCCCCCTCCCCCTCCCCCTCCCCCTCCCCCTCCCCCCCCCCCCCTCCCTCCCCTCCTCCCCCTCCCCTCCCCCTCCCCTCCCCCCCCTCCCCTCCCCTCCCCTCCCCCTCCCCCTCCCCTCCCCCTCCCCTCCCCTCCCCTCCCCCTCCCCCTCCCCCTCCCCCTCCCCCCTCCCCCTCCCTCCCCCTCCCCCTCCCCCTCCCCCTCCCCTCCTCCTCCTCCCTCCCCTCCCTCCTCCCCCTCCCCTCCTCCTCCTCCTCCTCCTCCTCCTCCTCCTCCTCCTCCTCCTCCTCCTCCTCCTCCTCCTCCTCCTCCTCCTCCTCCTCTTCCTCCTCCTCCTCCTCCTCCTCCTCCTTCACCCATGAAATGCTCCTTGTGTGCATGTGCCAGCATCATCATCCACCCATGACACGCTGCAAGTGTTTGCGTGCGCGGGCATCCATCGGCCACCCACCATCTCGCGGTCCACCAGCAGCAGCTCGCGCGGGTTGCACGACCCATTCGCAATCGACGGCGAGTCACACCTCGGCCACAGGAGGATCTTCTCGCTCAGCACGCGCGGCGCCCGGTACCCTGCCAGGTCACCGTGCAGCCGTATTCGCACCTCCTTATTCCTGCTCACCGCCACACGCTTCGACGGCGCCACGATCAAAAAGTCGCTCCCGGAGCCCCCTGATTGGCCGGGGGGGGGCTCCACTATGACCCGTATGATGAACCGCGTCTCCATCTCGCCGATGGAATACCCGCTGTACCATTGCTCGGAGAAGCGGAGGCAGTGGGCGGATGCCGGGCGGCCACCTATAAATAGCCCGTTCCCTAACAGGCTGCAGTCGATGTTTCCCCGGTTCTTGGTGTCCTTCCCCGCGAACGACTCAGAGAACCCCTCGCCCACGGAGCAGTCGCAGCAGAAGCCCTGGCTGTCGGGGACTTGGGTTTTCACGCCCGAGGTCGTGTTGGTCCAGTAGTACCACCCGCATGTCGGGTTGACCGACGTGGCGCCCGCGCGGCAGTCTTTCGTGTAGGCGATGCCTTCCCAGGGCTGGTAGTTGAAGTTCTGTGTGGTAGCGCAGGTGGGGGACCGTATAATGTGCGCGCCCATGTGCGTGTATGTATGTGTGTGCGCGTGCGTGAGGGTGTGTGCATGCAAGGAGGCGCGGTGGTGTTGGGGGGTAGAGGGTAGAGGGGGCTTCGGATATCGACCTATGGGCAGGCCTCAGGAAAGAAGTCGGCATGTGTAACCTAAGCAGCGATTGCCAGCTGTAAGGGTTGCCTACAGCACTAATTGTTGAAGTACTAGCATCCTGGGATGAGGGTGAGCAGCGTGCCACCGCATAGTGACGGTGCCGGCAGCAAGGAATACGCCATGATATGCCATGGCGACGGTGCCAGCAGCGATGCGCGGTTGCGGGCCTGGAATACACCGCAAGCAAAGGAGGGGTCTAATGCCATGAAATGGCAGCACCGTGCGCTTCTGCCAAAGATGGTCCTGTCTACCGAGCTCACCAAAGCCTCCTTTGCCTACGGTATGTTTCTACCGTAGTTTAGGACGGCTGTGGCTACATACTTGGTGCGCAGCATTCGTCTGGCACTATGACGACAGTTCGGTGCCGTGACCGCACAGCGCCGGCATACGTCATCGTAAATGTCCGCACGCAAGACTCGAGCCGTACCTGAATGTAGTATAGCGGGTATATTGCCTGCGGAGCGGTTTTCTCGATCGTTATTTTCACCATTCCTTGATTCGAATGTACCACGCCTTGCGAATCGGTAAAATTTTGCGCCTCATACCCTAGGACTTCACGAGCTGTCCCAGCCCTCGTGGCTGGAATGGATAGCAGCACGACCATCTTCTGCTTGCACGACATGGCCGTAGCCCCTGCCTCCGCCTGTGCAATCAACCCGCCGTCCTCCACGCACTTTTCTAGCGTCCCCGTAGAAAGAACAAAGGACGTAACCGGGGCGGTCATGGCCGCCCATAGAAATGCACCCAGCTGCAGCGTCAGACTCAGTTTCCACCATTCCCAGTGCTCCATGCTCATACATGCATGAAACACCACCTACCATGGCAATACACCGACACATGCTATAATACATCATAGATGGCTTAGCCCAGACACCCACGGAATCCAACTGCCACACTGCCGCGAGTGCGACTGCCATACTCGAGCACCGAAACGTCACGCATAGGCGGACGGATGTGCTCTCGGTATTCGTGTCGTCCCATGTTCCCGCTGCCCATATAGCCTGCCACGTGTACCGCAGGAGGCTGTACAGGCTACTGTTTATGTGATGTGTGTGAGGTGTTCCAGTACAAAATACAGTGCCCTCCCTTTCCAGACATGCCAGCACGCCACTTGGCAAGCTGCCGCACCTGAATCATCGCAGTTTTGGTTTCCCGCGAATCTGACGCCCGCCCCCACTGCCACGTAAAAGACGAAAGACCGCAAATTACGTCGTACGCCGCAATAATAAGACCAACGACTAGCAAGCATCTTATCGGCATTCCGGAATCCGGTCGAGGAGGTTCGCAACTTTAGGCATGCGCTGTGTCTATCGTCCATAGAACGATTATGGGAGACATCCCCAATCTGCACAGGATGTGGTGCATGTCGGTTATGACTTCTGAGCGGCATGTCAACAACGTCTGGACGCGGGGCGTCTCGCCATCAATACAGTAGCGGTTGTTGAGACTGCACTCCTTTTTCGCAGCTCATGGGTCATTTCTGGGGGTTGGTGGTGCTTGTTCTTCTGCAAACATTTCTTGACCAGCATTTGTCGTTGAAATCGTTCGAAACTAGGTAAGTCGTTTGAAACTAGGTAAGTATATTCTGATCAGACACTCCGCAAAGGTGAAAACCTTTGCGTTCAGTGCCAGGCCGCGGAAAACGCGGAAAACGCGATCTGCAAATGAATCCGACCGGAATCGAACTGGGGACCTCTCGCACCAATTTTGCTGACTATAGGACGGACGTCTCCGGATACCATGGCATCGCCAACTTACACCTACAGTCATCCGCAAAAGTTCTCCTGTCCGGGGAGTGATGCAAGCCTTTCGGATTTGGTACTAGATAAATCACTCGAGATCTGTGTGTAGGAGTACTACACACGTGTCTGCACGCGAGACTTGTTCAGTCTCGCACCGTGAGACGGGCTGAACACGGCTGAATCCTTCTTTTCCAGGTAAGTATATATTTTCCATGCTGCAGCATGTCGGCCGTCATCGCGATCGCGGTGACTAGCGACGACGCAGCTAGAGTACTCCATGCATGTTACTACTCAATGGCCAATGATGTATCGTGACCTACACATAGAAAGCATCATGCCTCGCGCAGCTATGTAGTACTGGCCCGAACGAGACGGCAGCACGGCTGGTGCACTGAAAAACACTCAGGCATCATCCGTTCATGTGGTTCAGCCGATCATCAGTGGTCCACTAGATCCTCGCGATATCAGGTCGACCTGCGAACTGTTGCATGGCCATCATCGAAATCCTCGATATTCCATCTTACTGGCTTTGTTCTGAGCGATATTTTCTCTTTCTTATGACGTTCAAAACTGTGGCACTGAGCCCATCTTGCCACGTACCTGCAGCTGCCTGTTGTACATCTGCCGCGGTCCAGCTCCGTTTGCCCCTCCGTTTGCCCATTATGGTCTCCACTCGTGTGCTGCGTGACCGGCCCATTTCCAGTCCCCTTTCTAGTGCAACCTGAGCAGCTCCCACCACTAGGTACCATATGACATGTGTGTGTAACAAAATGTCTGCGCATGCCGCAAATGACATAGATAGATAGTAGTACAACCTAGAACCATCCACAAGGCACAAAAACCTCGATTCTTACCAGAAAGTAGGTGCCAGTCATTCGGATTTTTTCCTATAGTATTTACTACATGTGAGTGCCCGTAGCTAGGAGTCCTACAGCACACGGCCTGCATGTCCGGCACTTGACATAACTGAGTGAAATTTATATGTACCATGCATATGCTTTTGGCTAGCTGCCTGCTTCGAACGGTTACAAGGCAGACAATATAGTTAGTAATTCATACATGTATTTCAGTATGCATATGTTCTGAACGAAGATGGAGGGCGCTCTCATAGTTCTAAGTCCGGCTCTGCATGCATGTGGTATGCAACAAATTATTAGCTAGTACTTAGTACGTACAGTAGTAGTTGTCCGCATCCGTACAGAGAGGATTTGGCATCAGTCGCTTATCACTAGAACCATCAAACCGCATAGATTACAGCTAGGCGGGCACTTGGCTCGTACCAACCAGTTAGACACGTCGCGGGGCCCAACCTGCCGCAGGGCGCTGCGGCTCGCACGACCAGGTTGCAGTACCGCGTATGCACCTCCTTGTAAACTTTGGGACGGGCCCCGCGATCTTACACGCCAGGCTGACCGCACGTTCAAGGATCGCAGCTAGAAGAGGACACGATTGAGGGCCGGCTCTCCGTGATATGCATGCAAAAAGATGCAGGTCAAGGCCATCTGGGCCCAGTTTGTAGAAAAACAATGACCCGGCCCCCCGCAGTACGGGGAAGAAGCGTGCGTCGATCTTCCGCCATAGTGCTGCCCCTTGGCACAAGCTCTACAAACAGGTCGTGGACCGGCTGGATCGCGTAGTATCTAGCCGCACATCTGAACCCTGTGATGCCAGATCTCCTTTGCGGACGTTCCGAGCTTGGCACTGGATTCGTACGTTGTCCACATCGTCGCGTCGCTGGAGCAACACGATGTTTCTGGCATACGCGGGTTTTTGGTTCATCCCGCCGCACATTTGAAAGTGCTGTCCTCCGGATTTTTGCCTTTGCACCGTGTGCAGTTCTTGGACGTTTGGAATCATGGCATGGCTAACGTAATGACTGACTAGCTAGACCTTTTCAGTGGTTTTCCATTTGCGGGTATTTCCTTTTTCCATTTGCGGGTATTTCCTTGTAAATGGTGGGAGAGCGATCACAGCAATGGTGCTCACCACTAGACCGTCCCGGCCAGTTAGGCTCAAAACACACGCCCTGATCAAGCAAGCTGTTTCCGGCCCCACCGTCTAGGTCATCTCTAGTCGCTCCACAGTCTACACGTAAGCCAGCCATAATTTCAATGTACAAGCTTACACATTTCCATCTCCATTCATATTCTTCATCCTGAACGCCTCGAAAACGCGGACACGATAACGGCAGGCTTGAGCTACCATGAATTAATTAATTAATTAGACTCGTGCTCCCGTTGGGGAGTCACGGAGCATTAACCCCGATGGATGGATGGATGGATGGGTGCAAACATTCCTACCGGTCTAATCTATCTACATTGGCGACATACTACATCTATCTAACAGCATTCTAACTATCTAGGCAGCCGCACGCTGCCCTAGGGGGAGCTATCTGGCGTGCCTCCCGCGGGATTGCACACGCGGGCGCTTCCCCACTGGGGGGGGCTCGTTGTCCTCTATGACCTGGGCCCACTTGGCCTTGTCCATCATCTTCTTCCAAATCACGGAGAGGCCTAGGCCCCCCATGTCCTCTACTACAGTAGCTGTTCTTTGAAGGTGCGGGCCTTGCGGCGTCTAACATCACTGGGCCCAGCCCACGTCAGGAGGTGCCGGCCAGGCTGGGCTGGTCGCAGTCCTGCGGGGGGGCCACGTGAGGTGTCTACCTGGTTGGTGCGAGCTAGGTGCCCTACTAGCTGCAGGCGGCGTTGCTTAATTGTGCTGGTGATATAGGGCATGCCCTGGTACAGGTCCTCATTGCGGACATGAGCAGCATATCCTACCATAGTCCGGATTGTCATGAGCTACCATAGTCCGGATTCTCCCAATTTCTGGCCTGCGCTGGTACATATGTTGTCGGCTCCTTGATAGATATGGGAAGAACGCCCCGCGTGACCGCTATCTAGGGCTTGGCACTGCCTGCTACATGGCCTTAATTGGCACAAGCTCTACAAACAGGTCGTGGACCGGCTGGATCGCGTAGTATCTCCGCACATCTGAAACCTGTGATGCCAGATCTCCTTTGCGGACGTTCCGAGCTTGGCACTGGATTCGTACGTTGTCCACATCGTCGCGTCGCTGGAGCAACACAATGTTTCTGGCATATACGCGGGTTTTTGGTTCCCGCCGCACATTTGAAAGAGCTGTCCTCCGGATTTTCGCCTTTGCACTGTGTGCAGTTCTTGGACGTTTGAAATCATGCATGGCATGGCTAACGTAATGACTGACTAGCTAGACCTTTTCAGTGGTTTTCCATTTGCGGGTATTTCCTCGTAAATGGTGGGAGAGCGATTGCAGCAATGGTGCTCACCACTAGACGGACACTCCCGGCCAGTTAGGATTGAAACATGCACACGCCCTGATCAAGCAAGCTATTTCCGGCCCCACCGTCTAGGTCATCTCTAGTCGCTCTACACGTAAGCCAGCCATAATTTCAATGCACAAGGCTACACATTTCCATCTCCATTAATTCATATTCATCATCCTGAACGACTCGAAAACGCGGACAAGATAACGGCAGGCTTGAGCTACCATGGTCCGGATTCTCCCGATTTCTCCAGCCTGCGCTGGTTGTCTCCTTGATAGATATATGGGAAGAACGCCCCGCGTGACTGCTACCTAGGGCTTGGCACTGCCTGCTACATGTCAAGTCCGGCCCTTAACTGGCTTGTTTGTTTAGGCAATAAGTAGAACCGGTAGGGTTGTTTGTCCAACCATCCATTCATGCATCGGTGACTCCCCAACGGGAGCACGTTAATTAATTAATGCTAGTAGCATTTATTTATTATTATTTTTTGCGTGCCGTAGTTTTGTGATGTAGTTAGTTGTACCTTGTGCAGCTGGCGTGATCCTAGGATGTCCGTGTCAGATTCCTATTATTTTCTTCAGGGTTCTTCTTTTTTTTCCGGGTTTTCCTTATGTTGGATGCCCCTCTCACCTCCGAAATTTATCATTCTCAATGAATATATTTATCTCACATGCAATTAGTAGCGAATGATGCAGAAGCAGGCAAGCTTGTTACACGAGAAGTTTGAATTCCATTTGAACATTAGAGGCCTGCATACTGAATGAAGGCCGGGTTTGTCGCATGGAATTTCCCTTGCACACGAGCGTGGAGCTAGAGTGCTCTAGACACCTATCTACTGTCTATACTATACACAGCATGGGCCAAAAAAGTACTGCTATGCACAGGGCTCCCTTGCCATGCTGGCAGCTTTGCCATATAATTTCCAGTTGGAAACATAGCTCGCCCGACGCCCAACGCCCATGACCTTTCAGTGGTCTACATTTTCCATAACACAGGTGTCATCATGACCAGGATACACCCACCCACATATGCAACACCGGAACATAGTGTAGCAATACACCACAACTGCCGAACACGTTTGCTGCCAATGGCCATAAGGGATAAAACCGCCTGGTAATTGGCCCGACCCTACATCTACACTAGTAACACCCGTGCACACTTTTACCACGCACGTAGAGAATAAATAGCCTCTGCATGCAAAGAAAGCACAACCTTTCATGTCAGCAACATGGCCGGTGGCTCCACTGGTGTCGCATGGCATTCTACAATGATAAGTCTGTCCTCGCTGCCTGCCCCCATGCCTACTCCAATGTCAGCCTGCCCCCTTCACTTCTTGAATGTCAGCAGGTTCCGCAGTGGTGGCCGGTCCACCATGCACATGACCCCCGATGAGTTCCTCTCCACGTGGAAATGGGGGCCCAGCAGCCAGCCCATGCATGTGCCGCCCACGAGGCCTCCAAACTGGTGCGGACGGGATTAGGAAAGTGGTGGAATGACAAAGGACATAGCACATGCGATGTAGGTGAGGAAAACCATCCAAGTAACAGCCACACATTGCAAACCAAAATGCATACAACTACAGACTTCTTGAAACTCACAGACTATGATGTCAGGAAGACGCTTTGTAGGTCGTGCCCCACAGTATCTACAGTTATCTGGTTACTTGCCCAGGAGTATATATGCTTAGAAACCGGCTTGATGTGTACCTAACAGCCTTTGTAATGCAATTTGGTCATGTCAGGGTTGTCTCCTTGATGTCAAGGTTGAGGAAGAAATCTAGCCGGCTTACAGTTACAGCCAACCCAATCCATCCATGGGTGCAGATCGACACAGTGTATGCGAAATCGCTGTCCATACCTACCGTGCTGCAACTTGACACTTTCCATGACGCCTCTTACGTGGGTCGAATGGGTCCTAAAAAAAGGTTACACAAGGACCACATCACAACGTATGCCAAAACCCATATGACAAAAGGTTACACAAGGACCACATCACAACGCATGCCAAACCCACATGACATAAGGTTACACAAGGACCACATCACAACGTATGCCAAAACCCACATGACAAAAGGTTACACAAGGACCACATCACAACGTATGCCAAACCCACATGACAAAAGGTTGCACAAGGACCACATCACAACGTATGCCAAACCCACATGACAAAAGGTTACACAAGGACCACATCACAACGTATGCCAAACCCACATGACAAAAGGTTACACAAGGACCACATCACAGCGTATGCCAAACCCACATGACAAAAGGTTACACAAGGACCACATCACAACGTATGCCAAACCCATATGACAAAAGGTTACACAAGGACCACATCACAGTGTATGCCAAACCCATACTCTGGGTCGAATGGGTCATACCAAAAGGTTATACAAGGACCACATCATGACGTATGCTAAACCCATACTCCCTTTTTGCACCCTTGTCAAACAGTGGGCAATGGCCCCCAAGCCCCAACCACATGATCAGACTATTGATAGCTCTCCACCGACCAGCCACTTGCACAACTCGCATGATCCAGGGGCCTTGCACACACAGGCATGGGCCGCACTTACATGGCTCCAGTTGTCAATGCCGCTGAAGACAGCTCCTAGAACCTGGACGAATGCCGCACGTGGTCCGAAAACAAAATGTGGTCAGAAACCATCAAGGAGCACTTAAACTACGGACAACAAAAAAATTGCCCATCTCATCACTAGTGCAACGAGAAAGTCAGTAGCAGGGCACAGCAACGCTATCGGTGCAGCGCACAGCAACACTACCGGTGCAGGGCACAGAAACGCTACCGGCGCAGGGCAGTCTATCGCTCACATACAAACCCGAGAAGGCAGGAGACGGCCCCGACTGGAGGATGCTGACGCCTTGCCCGCGTCATCGGGCCAAGGTGAGGGCATAAGGGAGAGCACGATGCCACCGTGACATACCTGGAGGAGGCCATCACAACCGATTGCTCCCGCACATGCCTGACACAGCTTCTCTCCCCAACCACCTGAGGCTTTTTACCACCCCTGTCTCTCACCCTCAACCCCCCTCACCACATCGCCCTGCTGCCTGGTTATGTTGATATGAATCCTACGTTCCCGCATCATCGGACGCATGTGGCCGAAACCGTAGTACCGCATCCTCTGCCAACGGCTGCCCCCCCTCACCATCCACCCCTCTGTTGCCGCCACCCCTCAGTCACTGCATGGCTTTGCTACCATTCGCATCTCTCTGCCATCGCACCCCTCCCCTCACCAGGTGCACCGCGATGACGGCCTTGAGGTTGCGCAGCTGCAGCATCGCGTCGTCCCCCAGCATGGAGCCGTGGCGCGCCAAGTACACGCCCAACGCGCCGGCCTTTTGCGGAGGTGGGGAAGAGAGGCCGAGCGGGAGAGGGAGAGGGGAGAAGGCAACAGGGGGAAGCAGCAGGGGGGATTAGCGGGGGGGGGGGGGGGGGGGGGGCGGAGCAGCGGGTGCGGGTGGGAGCATCAGCGCTACCCTATGAGGCAGCAGCATCACACGACGGCAGCACCATCAGGCGGGCAAGGTCAATGACAGGGCTGTCTACGTCTGCGAGCAAGAGGCCATGCCAGCGACCTGCGTGGTCGGTGCCTCCTCTGCATGTAGAATGTAGTAAGCTGTAATGGTATATCGTTTCCCGTATGCAGAAAGGATGCCAATTGTTGAGCTTTGCTCATTTTATATGTGACACGCGCACGGGCTCAAAGGGGACCGACCTGCCGTAGGTAGCGTAAGACTAGCGCTTGTCTCGAGGGTACTGCACCGGCTGGCCTTTTTGTGCCGGCGCTGAGTGTGATCCCGAAGTGCAGGCCTAGGAAGCTTATAACCTACGTCACTAGACTTTGTACCTGCGCCAGGCGTGGCGCAGCTGTGATGGGCAGCCAGCACTTAAGAGTGGTGAAGGGGACCGAGGGAGGCATCTTTTCAGCTCCCACCCATCCACCCACGCAGCTAAGAAGGGCGACACCTTGTATTATAGTATGATGGGCCCCCAGCATGGTGCTACAATAAGCAACTAGATAATGATGTGCACTGATTTTCAAGGTGTGGTAAAGGCTATACGTGGGGGGGGGAGAGAGAGAGAGAGAGAGAGAGAGAGAGAGAGAGAGAGAGAGAGAGAGAGAGAGAGAGAGAGAGAGAGAGAGAGAGAGAGAGAGAGAGAGAGAGAGAGAGAGGGAGCGAGAGGGAGAGGGAGAGAGAGAGAGAGGGAGCGAGAGGGAGCGAGAGGGGGGGGGGGGGGCGTACCAGTCCAAAGAGCGCCCCTGACGCGCCGACTGAGATGCCGTCGGTGAAGCGAAAGCTGAACACGTTGCCTTTGGGACGAGAGGAAGGGGGTTGCCACAACAACAATACAAGGAGGAAGGGGAAGGACACCGGTGAGAAAAGGTATCAGGGGGGTCGCTACAAGAGGAATACTAGTAAGTCCTCAGATGCCCATCGCAACGCGTACACAGGGAGGACACAAATCGAGAAGCACGCCGCTCCAGGGGCACAGGCTGGGGGCAAAGTTTCAGGAGGGTGATGCGCTGAGCTCATGTGTCAATGAAGGAAGCAGGGTGGTGGGATGACGGCGCTAGTTGGAGTACTCGACTACGACAGTATATCTCGCAAAAAACGGCACGTGCACCTGATTGATGGCAGGGCAGAGCCCGCGGTTTTGCACATGCCACAACGCATGCAAGCATTGTCGATGCAGCCATGCCCCCATGCTGGCTCCCAGGACAAGGACACTCATCCAACCAAGACAATCATTACAGCGAGCTGCTCTGTTGCTGAGGTTCCCAATAGCCTGACTCCACGGTGGCGTTCCCTCCACCTGCCACTGTCTACTTAACTGCAAACATGCACGCACCCATCAAACCGTGCACTTACTCGGCGCTCGAAAGCATCCCCTGCCTGTTGCAATGTTGCAATCTTTCCTAGATGACACTGTCTAAGGTACCTGACACTAGCGCTGGACAGCTCACCCCGTGTCCATGATCACACCCTTATCACCAGAGCCCCTGCCCCCCCATGCTCACACTGTCGCAGTATGCGGGCGTTGCCCCACTTCTGACCCACGTGGCCCACCAACCACCCAGCGATGCGACCTGGGGGCTCCACTCGGCACGCTGCACCCCACCCACCCGCCAGCACAGCAACACGCGTGCCTTGAACCACTTGACCGACTCACCAGCCAGCGCGGCGGTCGCGTAGACGATCGCAAAGCGCGCGGGGCCACACAGACGCTCCACGGCGGGGCCCACCGAGTTGAGCGAGTAGCAGTTGACCTGGGCAGGTGAGTGATAGGTCAGGGGCCATGTGTGGGCATGACATGTCGCGCAGGTGCGTGGGTAAGTGATAGGTAAGGGGCCATGTGTGGGCATGACGTGTCGCGCAGGTGTGTGGGGCGAGTAGCGGTTGACCGGGGCACAGAGGCCTGTGCGTGCATGTGAGGGCATGCGGTTTGAGCGAAAAGTAGTTGGCCTGGGCAGGAAGGGACTTAGTGTGTGCATGTTGTGCATGTGAGGACATGTCAGCTACGATAGCAGCACTTAACCTCAGAACGAAATGACCATGGGCACGTGAGTGCGCGCGCTGCCCATATGATTTGAGAAAGCCAGGAGGTGGATGCAAGTAAAAACGGGCCTGCAAATGGACATGCCATGCACGGGCGTGCGGGGCCCCACGGGGGGCACAAGTGTGCAAGGGTTGCCGATAGACAGTTGCCGATACGCAAGGACAGCGTGCAGCGAAACACAATCGCACACACGGTTGCACACCGTGAGGCCACGAGCGTGCGCGTACCATGAGGTGCCCGATGCCCCCGTGCAGAAAGGTGGGCGTGATCAGCCGCCACCACTCCCCGGCTGCGATGGCGCTATTGACCTGGTGGGTGGGCAGACAGGGATGAACGCACGCAGATGCCCAGGTGGGCAGACAGACAGGCAGGTAGGCACAGACATGGGGAGGAATGAACGGAAAGGGGAGGCAAGGGTCAGCCAATGGACGCGGAAAAAACAACGGACAGGGATTGCCTTGGGAAGACATCCAGGCATGCAACACGTGCATGCGCATGCGAGTTGGTGTGGAAGGGGGATCCTGTCCTAGGCATAGCAAGATGGGGTGGGGCACACATGGAGGGTGGAATAAAGCTTCAAGACACAGTCACAAGGCAAAGACGCTTGCCTGAACACCTACCATGTACTAGGGATGTAGCTAGGGGATAGTGGGATATACGTAGCAGGCGCCAGCACCGCCATTCACAGTCAGCCATGCA
Organism: Mesostigma viride; assembly: GCA_009746045.1. Classification (NCBI taxonomy): domain Eukaryota; kingdom Viridiplantae; phylum Streptophyta; class Mesostigmatophyceae; order Mesostigmatales; family Mesostigmataceae; genus Mesostigma; species Mesostigma viride. Next base: position 340,414 of record RPFO01000253.1, on the reverse strand, counting down.
GGCAAGCAGGCAGGCTAAACTACGACATTCCATGACAATCCATCATAGCAATGGTTGGCAGGGACGTTTGGTGCATTGCAGGCGGGGCCATAACGATCCTATAACTGGCAAGGGCCATCAAACTGGCTACCCACGATGTGATTATGAAACTAGCCACGTACACATCGAAGAAATGGATGGACTTCCCAGCAGCTAAGGAGGTAAAGGTAGCCCCAATGCCACCCTTCATACACCACCACCACCCTTGTTGCACATCAGCCCCTCGATGCCAGATGGGAATCGACGCCAAACAGGGCATGCACCATGCTCTAACGCCTCGCATCCCTCCCCCGGCACCACACCGCATGGACAGTCTTGAAAAGAGTCTTAATAAGGTAGCCTGACAAGACATGGGCTATTCTGCATGCACGCACATGGGGCAACTGCGGGAGTTGAGGGCGCCCCTGACGATGGCTTATACATCACCACTCCAAGCTACAAACAAACCATGTGACAAAGCAAGGAAGCAACTGACCACCAGAGGCAGGTAAGTAAAGGCCTCAGGTAGTGTTCACCCCTAGACAAGTAGCGCTGCCCCTTACCTTTGCGCCCCACACCAGCAGTTGGCCCTTGGTGATCAGCTGCAACGTGAACACGCTGCACGCGGCAAGAAAAATGGGTTCAGGCATTCACACCAAAAAAGCAGACACGGAAAAACAGGGACTGGTAGGTCAGTGCAAGGGGTTACAGAAAAGACACCCTGCAGCAAATGACAGAAATCGATTATTGCATGCCACAGCTACTGTCAAACGAGAAATGACAACACAGGTAAACGGCCTTTTTCATGAGTACGACTGAACTTCAACGGCTAGAAGATCTAAAAAAAGGCATGTGCCAACAAACCCATGCTGGCTCAGCCACCAGGCATGGGAGGGACACAGATTAGGAACTTACACGATGTTGGCGATGATCAGCATGTTGGTGAGGTGGCGGGATAGCGTCCGAGACTGATTGCTGGAATCCGAGCCGCTGCCATTTGAATGGTCTCCTGACCCATCCTTTGCACCTTTCTGGCCGAGGCGCTGCTTCTTTTTGGGGCTCGTAACAACATCCGAGCCTTGGTAATAGCCCCCGCCCTGACCAGCACCTCTACTACCTAGCTCGTGTCCGAATGCGGCTCCTCCGGCGGCCGCCAGCACAGGCCTGCATGCTTTCCGAAGGAACCGCCAGGATTGAAGGCTTGCATGCCGAAGCTGATCGAGCTGCGGCGAGGTCCGCTTACTGGTTCGACTTTCTCCACCACTTGTATCGCCGCTAACGCGATAACTCCTACATGCCTGCGACGAAAACGGCCGGTGCCAAATCTGCGAAAGAAGGACGACCCCAGGAAGGGTTTCCGTGCACGTGTATCGAAATTCTCAGCAAAATAGACATGGCAAGAGCATTCCAGCTCCCAAAGGCGGCCAATGCATGTGGCAGAGCGCTGTTCGCGTAATCGTACCCATGGTAAGCAAACCAGCTGTCGCTACAGGGCAGCAGCACAGATTGGATTCCACTTACCAAACGCGGCCAGACTTTCGAAGATGAAGAACAACTTGGATGCAATACGCTCGCGTGCTCGCTACGAAGTCCGTGCCAGTAAGTCCCTAACGCCACTCTTGTCGTGATCGATGACACACACACGGGAAAAATAGATCGGCTATTCATGGATGGCCACTGGCTGCTTCCTGCCCTGGTGCATTCTCCTCCCCACATGATCAGCGTTCAGAATTTCCTAACGCCCCCGCACGCACGAAAAAAAATCTTTCGCCCCCGCAAATCCAAGGCATAGCCGGCAATCAAACAATGCAATTCCCGCTCATTTTGACAGAAGCAAGCCTTGAACGTGAATGGTAGTGAACCATGTCGCCTCCATTAGCTGCGAGGTAGCAAATTGGCTTCCCCCCCCGTGGCGTTTGGGTCAAAAAATTAAATGTTTTGGGGAAGCTGAAGGACGTGCCGGTACGGCCGGCAGCCGTTGAAATTTGCATCCGAGACTGTCGCATCAGTTGGCACTTGGCAAGCCCCTCTGGCGCGGTGACTCGCTCAGGCTGGCATCATTCTGGCGGACAGACGTCCTGTCTTGGACTCCTGGCCGTGCCTGGCGAGGGCGGAGTTACGTACGCTGGCGCGCTTGATACGTGTCAACTTCTAACCGTTTACAGTACAGTAGCACTGCAGTAATTCACACGAACCCAGTCTGGTGTGGCAGGAGCATTCTTTCGTTGTGTTATTGCCTGTGGTCGATTTTAGAGCCTTTACAGCACGCTCAATCGGGCATTTATTTCATGCTGCGCAGACGCTGCGTGAAACTAAAAATGTGTGACTAGAAATTACGGAGATGTCTCCACTACAACCGCCTGCTATGCAAGTCGCTGTTGCCTGGGATCGTGTTTGAGTTGTGTCCCTAACAAGGCGCCCGGTGATTCCCAGGCCTTGGCCAAGGTTGTCCACATCGCAGTCGTCGTCTGAGTTATCAGATTGACTCGGAACGATGGGAGGTCACGGTGGACTGAACATCTTGCCACAAAAGTCGTGGAACGTTTATAATTACGAAAATAGGGAAAAGGTCCGGTTGGATGAGGAGAAGCAGGCTCAGGAGCAGCAGGAAGTGCGAGATAAGGCGCTGAAGAATGATCGCGAATTTCGGCATCGCTTGCTCCTGGAACGTGCGTCGAAAAGGCTGAAGGCGGACACAGAGGCTGTACCTTCACTTGCGAACGCCGAGCCCGCAGAATCTCATCCGGTTTCAAGACATGAGGGTCCTGCCGAGGTAGTTGCTCTGACTGGGACGCACGCTCGCCTGGCCTCGGCGCCCGGTACACACATAAATCTGTTCGAGGACTTCGAGCATTTTGAGAAAACCGCCTTGTCTGGTGAAGCCGGCTCTGTCCGAGGGGGACGAGAGCTTCAGGTGTCACGCCCAGCTGCCCCGAGGCCACCAACGTTGAAAGAGGCGCAAGAGGCCAGTAAGCGAGGCAAAGGTGGTGATGAGAGTCATCGACTGGGTCATGGCTGTGTGGTCGATGCCAAGGGGAAGCGACCGTGGTACACCAGCGCACCTAGTCAAGGCCTTGTGAGCAGTCCCCGTCCTGAGGCACAGAAACCAACCACCCTAGAGGCTTCCAAGGGAGATGTTGCGCCGCTAGTCTTACCGCCGGCTTCATCCAATGGCAAGAAGAGCATCGCGGAGCTGCGGGCGGAGCGGCTGCAGCGGGAGAAGGCAGAACAGGACCGTGCGCTGAGGGTACAGGGGCTAGACCCCAGAAAGATGCCGCGGCGGTGATTTTCAATGGTCAACACTAGGCAAGGGCATAGCATACCTGCCCTTGTGTTACCGTGCAATGTTACAAATGCAGGGCCACTTTGTATATCTTGTACCGACCTACTCACATAGGCAGTTTGGGTTATACTCAACTAGAAAGTCTCTAGACAGCTGCCGCTAATTATGGTGATTTTTCTAGCTACTTTGGTCAACCTACAGGTGCACCTGTGTCAATTTTGTAAACATGGGAATAGCTGGTTGTCTCCTGCCCTGGTTGTCTGACTTGTCTCCTTGATATGGGAATAGCGATCGCAGCAATGGTGCTCACCAATAGACACTCCCGGCCAGTTAGGCTCGAAACACACGCCCTGATCAAACAAGCTGTTTCTGGCCCCACCGTCTAGGTCATCTAGTCGCTCTACACGTAAGACAGCCATAATTTCAATGTACATGACTGGTTGTCTCCTTGATAATTTCAATGAACAAGGCTACACACGACTCGAAAACGTGGAAAAGATAGCGGCAGGCTCAAGCGACCGGATTCTCCCGATTTCTGGCCTGCGCTGTTTGTCGCCTTGGTATGGGACGCTTAATTGCACGCAACGGGACCACACGCATTGACTTATGAATATTGAAATCAAATCAATGTAATTAAAAGAATGCGAAAACTCAGCGTAGCTCCAGCGGGTTTCGAACTAGGACATTAATTGATTAATTAATTGCATGCAGTCCCGTTGGGGAGCCGACGTGCATTCCCTCGACTGCTACGAAAAAAATATCTACGTACGGTTCTAACAGGTTTGCATGAATCTAGGGGACAGGGCCCTGGTTAATGATTGCGCTCGTGGCGGGTGATGCGCACCTTCCCTGCCGGAGGAGGCCTGTTAACGCGCCCACAACCTGGTGCCATGCTATAGCTCCGGCCGTGGGCCCGTTGGGCCCATCCCCGCCGACAACTGGTCTGGAGGATCGAGTTCCTCGCCCTGTCAGAGCTCAACCATATCGCCTCGCTATCCTTTAATTTGATCTGAAGCTTCTACCAGCTAACTGAACGCGACCTCGTCGCTAAGCTCCGCAACCCAGCCCGGCGTGCACAGCCGGCAGCCACGTTGGCTCCCTCCCTCTCAATGCAAGGATGACATCCGCGAGCAGTGATCCGGAGGAGCACGTGACCTGGCCGCGTTGCATGGCCGAGAAGCTAATCCCTGTGTGTGTTGTGCACACACATGGATTAAAAGCACTTCGGTGCTCCGTGACTCCCCAAGGGGAGCACGAGTTTAATTTTAATTAATTAGTTATGTAACTAATTACTGCTATTAATTATTTAATTAATTAACTAACTAGTTACTAATTATTAGACTACTTACTACTAGATACTTAAATTAATTAATCAACTAACTAGTTAATGCTATAGCTTATTCTGCATCTAGCTTTTTCCATATCCATGTATCCAGGAATAGTTGTCTCACTTAATATTACGGACAGACCGAGGCCCCCCACGTCTGCCTGTAGCTGGGTACGGAAAGTTCGCTGACATTTCACTAGGACATGCATCGATCTGCATGGCATAGATTTCAATACTTGATTTGGACCTTTGCCTAGAACATTTGAAAAATATCATAATAAGAGACACCCCATCATGAGCGCCGGTGCGGTGCTGGATCCATGTTCTTCCACATGTTGGCTCAGTTTCCCCATTGTAAGTCGCACTGGTTCTCCCATGGAGGTAAGTGCCCCAATGACAAGTGCCCTGAGGGTATGCCCTGAGGGTGTGAGCCTTCTGCCATCCCTCCCCATCTCACTGGGCATCCCCATCTTCATCGCCACCAAACTCAATCGAGTTGCCATTCCAGTACGAGTTATTCGAGGGGTCGCTGGGCGGCTTGCGTTCTGGCATGGATGACAGGGAATGGACGTTGCCACCGGGCTGCTGGTTGAACCTGTCGGGATGGGCACACAGAGAGAAGAATATTACAAGGTGAAACACATCCATCAGAGCTCGCGCTATGGTACGTTCAGGGGTATGTCTGCAGAAGAGAAAAAGTGACCCAAAACCCTCATGGGTGAACTTCAAAGCCCTTACTCAACAACCAGACAAGCACGGAAGCACACATGAGGGGCATGCGCAATGCAAAGCTCTACTAGGAAGAACAACCTCAAGGACAGAGGAGGGGAGGAAGGGGGCGGATGGGAAAACGGGAAGGATTTCATGGCATGACCGTGCTAACAGGGACTGCTGGCCTCTGCGGCATTAAGGGACACCGCGGCGTCGCGTGGGATGCCTGGGATACACACTGAGACGGCTCCATAATGTGCACAGTGCCATGCGAGGTAGCAGCAGCCCCTTACTGCAGTGCCGCATACAACGCCAGTCTCACAAGGCAGCGCCGTGAGGTAACAGCAGCTCCACCATGCCCCACTGTTCGCTCATCGACGCAAAGAGAGCGACATGAGAAAGAGGCAGGTGGACGCGCGTTATAGCATTGCGGCTACCCTGCCAGATTGCAGGCCGAGGTATAATTTTGGTGTTAATTCTGGCCTATGTGCAGCCCTTTATGCTGGCTTGTTTGCAGCCTATATGCCGTCCTTCACGGCGGCTTGGGCACTGTCCTGAACAGCTTGGGCAGTCGGCATTGTCTCACCTTCTCAGGCGCTGCTCTCGTTGTGCAGCTAGGCTGGCACTGCTGGCACCTGGCGCGGACGAGCCGGTCGCTGCGCCACACAGGGGCAGGTGAACAGGGGTAGGAGGGGGGGGCATGGGGGCATGGCAGTTAAGCACAAGAATGTGGGGAGCACAGGGTGTTCTCAACTGCCTACACCAATGATGTGAGCGCAGGCTTGACATTACCACCATGCAGTGACCGTGGTATAAATGAGACCACCAGCGCTGGCATGGCATTACCATACTACAGTAACCATAGTGTCCATGAGACAACCAACGCAGGCACGGCGTTACTAAACACCACAGTGATCGTGGTACAGAGGAGACAACCAGCACAGGCTTGACAACGCAAGAATCCAGGGAGGGGACGAGGTGGTGAGTCACATCACAGGGTGGGGATAGGTTCAGGTATGTAAGCGGGTATACTTCAGATTTGCCAGAAAGAAATGACGTACCTGGACGCCGGCCTAATGGCGGGCAAGCACAGTATATCGCCTGCTCCAACCGCCCTGGGCGCTAGCAGGCAAAGAAAGCCGCGACTAACACGAAACTACACACAGTAAATGTCTCGCGAGACCACCATCATCCACTCAATTGACGACATGCGCCATGTGACCGAATATCGCATCGTTTCATCGGAACCAATAATGCCATCGATGGAAGGACACGGCTACACCGTGCAAAAACAGTCGAAAATGCTATACCGTCGGAAAGGGCGCCACAGACACGTAAGAGTATGGCCGGTGGCGGGACTGCACACGTGCGGCATGCGCCCTCAGCAGAGCCAGCAGCGGCTGCACTGAAAGCATTTTGTTCATATGAAATGCATCGGACCAGTCCCAACACAGACAATCCCAAACCTGTGACCTACAGCTTAGAAGGCCGTTGCAAATTGGACACCCTGTTCAAGGCCTACCCGGAGTCTGTGCTACAACCCATGGAAGGGAATGCTTGCGCTGAAAAGAGGTATTCACAACATATGTAACAGCGTGGTGACTTGACCAAAACAGGGTGCTGCCTTAACCACAGCCATTAAAAAAAAAAAAAATCTACCCCGTCAAATCACGCTCCCACAACCACAGCCCAGGCGCGACACCGCCCTCTCACCAGGTCGAGCCGCCTGCGCCCGGCTGGCCCCTCCTGCTCCTGCTGCTGCCCCCGCTGCTGCTGCGCTGGATGGTACACCACCAGCTGCTGCTGCCATACCCATCCGAGGGGGTACCCGACCACCAAGGCCACGGGGCGCCCCCCCCCCGCCCACTGCCGCCCCCGGCCCCCCTGGCCTTCCGAAGAACCTCGACAGGCTGAATGCAGAGACGAGGTAGGCCCACAACTTCCACAGTGCGGCCATTATGCCGACAAGGGCGCCGCCCAGCGCGCCCTGCGCACCATGGGCGGCACCCCTGCCGGGCGCGGTGGCGCGGGAGGTGAGGGCGCCAATGCCCGATGGTGCCGCGTGGGAGCGCTGGCAAGGGGGAGGGAGGGGGGGGGAAAGGTGAGGCGGGGGAAGGTGAGGCGGGGCAAGGGAGGTGAAGGGGGGCAGCAGCGGAACATCGAGGGGGAAACAATGGAGGGGAGAGGGCAGCCAGAGGGGAGGATAGCTCTAGGGGCAGCCAGAGGGGATTGAACATGGGGGTTTCATTGTTAGGCCAAGACAACACAGGGGCAGGGCAGGGGGTAAGATCATCGGGTACCCGGGTCAAGAGCGGGGCCAAACAAGGGGGTGACGATCCGATCACCATGGCCTGGGTGGGCGACAGGTATACCACATGCTGCAACCTGGGACTGAGTAATGTCATGCTATTTAATATTTCCTCTATGGGCTTCCCAGCCTTCGTTAGCATGTATAACTAATTGTTAGCAACACCGAGCATGTCAAAGCACCGATCTAGACGTGCAAAAATGCCCCCAAATGGTGGAGAGAGCCTTGTATCCATCCGAAGAGTCTGGCCGAGCGCACCCATGGGAGAACCTCACTGCGGATGCTAGAAATACTCATGATGTTATGCTAGCAGGAATCAAAATGTACTTATACTAATGCCCTAGTAGTGTGCTTATGCTAGTGATAAGAATTTTGGCTTGTCCGCCGACACTCACCTCCACAACCACCGCTGCCGAGGGGACGAGCCCCAGTTGGGCAAAGGATTGCCTCAGATCTGCACGTGTGGCACAAGGACATGCGATCAATCATGCCAGGACAAGCGAGCAATCATGCCAGGGGATGGCATCATGCCCAAGGACACACAGGCCAGGGCACGCGAGCAAACACGGGTCTATAATGAGCGGGACGAAAGGAACGGCATGCTTAAACCAAAAAAGAGAAGGTACGTGCTTTCAGGCGGCAATAGATGAGACAACCGCATCCGATGCATAAGGACATGGAAATGCATGGGCACGTGCATGCCACCCACCTTGCTCCATCAGCACCTTGCGGGGGTACTGGATCGCCAGCTGGCATGCCGCGCCACCCGCCACATTCTCCTGCCATCATCCGCAACCGCCCACGGTCACCCAGGGAAGATGCAGGATGTCAAGGGGGCACGGAGCCAAAAAAGAAAGGAAGAAGGGAACAGCACCGAACACCAGACTCCAGAATGGAGAGGAGACAGAAAATGTTAGCCGCACCAGGAACGCGCATGAAAAAGGAAACGAGCGCCAGCTGCAAAGACGTTGCATGCAGGGGAAGAATAAGGCCAAAATAAAGCTGTAGCAAATTTCACTAAAAATTATGTAGCATACACAAAATGGGAACGCTGTACGGGATTTGCATGCAGGGGACAAATACAACCTAATCATAGTACATATAGGATCACCTCCATAACAAGTAAAAAAATCTTACAACAAAATATGCTTAGCACGCGAAAAAAATGCAGATTTTTCATTCACACAAAGTCTTGCGAATGTTTCAAGAAAAAAGAACGGATGGTCACCCTCCTGACATTTGACAGCGGACAGCCGCACGATAAGCAGCGTGAAACAACGCGACAGGCAGCGTGCCGATTCTAGCGACCGTGACAATGACCTCACACAGCCGGTTCCTACTACTAGAGGTTAGATAGGAACCCCATCCCATCTCATTGGGGATCTATGCCCACGTGTCGCAGTCACGTCCATTCTAGAGACACCTCCCAAGGATGTACCGATTGGAGGAAGGCCAGCATGTCGCTTGCGGGTCGGCCCACCGGGAAGTCCTTGGTCAAGCTGGTGCCGTCGAGCAAGCGGAAACGTATGTGCACCTCTGTCACCTCCTCCGCACGCCGCTTCTCCCCAGCACTGCCACCTGTCGCCGCCGCGTCGTCCCCCTTGCCCCCATCGGGCGCCACGCTCGCGCCACCTGGGCCGGATGATGGTTTCCGATTCCGCAGCGCAGAGGATGGCTCCCCCGCTGCTGTGCCGGCGGTCAAAGGCGGCGGAAGGGTGGGAGAAGCGCCAGCGGTGGAGGATGGACCTAATGGAATGCTTGGGGTTGAGGCCGGGGCAGGTAGCTTGCTCGCGGCAGGCTGGCTACTGGCGCCAGTAGGAATGCTGCACGGTTGGCTGGCTTGCGCTATGGGACTGGCTGCTGTGGTGGTGACACTTGGCGCGACCGTGGCGCTTGCCCCACGCTCCTGCCCTGCTGACCGCGCTTGGGTGCCAGGAGTGTTCTGTGCCGTATGAGAAGAGGGCCCTGCTGCTGCTGCTGCTGCCGTAGCGGCGGCAGCGGGTGTGGCAGCGGGTATGGCAGCTGCATTGGTCGTTGATGCATGGGTCATGCGCCCTTGTTGTGGGTGGCTTGGGGGTGGAAGCGAGTTGCTGTCGACGTCACTTGACGAGGTGGCCATATCGGTGGCCCCGCTACCTCCCCCCCGCGTGGACACTTGCCCTGGCTGACCCACTTGCCCTGTTTGCCCCTGTTGACCAGGTTGACCAGGTGGAGCAGGTTGACCAGGTTGGCCACTGGCAGCTGCACCCAGCAGGGCGGACGGTGTTGCTGAGTTTGCGTTTGGCGCAGTGTCAGTGGGGAGGTTGCCAGTTGCCATCAGCTGCGCAGCCAGGAGGGAGGCCGTGGCGATCTGATGGTTCCACACCCCGCGTTTGTGGAGCAGCCGGAAACAAGGGCGAAGGGGAGAAGCAAGTCCGAGAGCAAGAGACGGGAGAAGTGAGTCACGCAGTAGACTGGCCGTGGCAATCGCTACACTAGTATACATGTCAAGGCAGCAACAGGATACGATGGGGAATGGGATCAGTCCGATAACACGCTAGTCCAACATGTTAGTCCAATAACGCCGATGCATAGATATTTCGTGAACACATTCACAGTAGCAATACTACTAGCATTTGTGAAGCAGTAGAACTAGTCCAGGCCACGGTCGTAGCCATAGTAGTAAAAGCTGAACCTGGATCGCAGTTCTAGCGCTCATAAAGCTGTCGTGTACGTAGCACTCGTGCAACCCCACACTAATGGGCAGTAGACGGCCATCAGCTCCGTGCAGTGTAAGAGCCTGTGTTGATGGGCAGTGTATACCCCATACTGCGCTGGCTCTATGCAGCGCCCACGCCCCCACCTGCTGCTGGAAGGCGGCGCTGACACTTCGTACAGTCGCCAGCAGTTCCTCTGGTGCGATGTAGCCGACTGGGGTGACGGACACAGGCACAAGGAGGCAAGGAACGGGGTAAGGAAGAGGGAGTAGGGGATGGACGGGAGAGTGTGAGGAAAAAATGGGAGCACTTACCGCCCAAGTAGAGGGGTCCTTGGTTTTATACCATGATACTTCATTTGACCCATGGCATGTGAGCAGTGCGGCCACGCAGTCTCACGAAGCGAATGTGCCAGTCGCAATACAAATAATGGTCAATATATGATCATAAATAATAACAACAATATAATTATAGGCCGTTACCTTTGGATTGGTCGACATCATGGATGAGTCACAACAAAACTTTGTCAAAATTTCGTTCATTGCATTAGAAGGGCGGAGCAATATCTGCCGGGGTGGCAGGAGCCAACACAACCACAGCCAACACAACCACACCCAACACAACCACAGCCAACACTACCACAGCCAACACAACCACAGCCAACACTACCACAGCCAACACTATCACAGCCAGCACTACCACAGTCAACACTACTTGTTTAACATTGCCACAGGCCGTTGTCCACTTAGGCGTGAATGTGTAGACCTTTTGCGCCGCTGCTGATGCTAATTCACCCGGCTCAAACCCAGGTATAATAGTGCTGTATAACAGGGCCATCATCATGCCCACACCCCGTGGCGTGCTATCGCCATGTTCTAACCCGCTGAGTGGCACGCTCACCGCTGGAATGGAGCACGCCACCGTAGCAGCTGATGAGGAACAGCGACGGGAGCTGCGCCACAGGGACTGTTGAGGGCAACAGGGGGGGCGGGTAACAGCAGAAACGATGCATGCACAGGCAGCCGCAGTAGTAAGAGTGCCAGCAAACCATGCAGCCGTGACTTGGTCAACTCGAGCCACATGACACCCCTGATAACTGCTTCAAATACACTCTCTTACTTTACTAATAATCTCCATATGCTTGCGCTTCACAAATCGTAACCAAACAAGGCTTCTTATCCCCCCACTAAACGAGCGCAGGACACAATGTCACTAAAACAGCGCGCACAACCAGGTCACTAAGAGCGCGCAGGAAACGAGGTCACTAAGAGCGCGCAGGAAACGAGGTCACTAAGAGCGTGCATGAAACGAGGGAGTACCCGGTGGACAACCTACATAAAAACAGCCCGCTGTCCTTTTACACCACCACTCATAGTAGCAATCACGGGGCATATCAAACCACGAGTTGGACTACAGCAATAAACACCATCTCCTCAGGCCAGCGCGCGGGCCACTCACACAGTGCCTTGAAGTTGCTGGCCTCGGACGTCCCATCCCGCAGCTGCAGCGAGATGCACGCCTGCGGAAGTTCCGCGCGCAACTGCGCAAAGGAAAGAGGAGGACAGGGGCGTTCCGGCAGGGATGGGCAGACGAATGACGGAGGGGGGTCGGGAAGGAGTAGAGGTGACGGAGGGAGCAGGGATCAAGGCGGAGGGCAAACGAGGGGTCAGGGGACGATGCGGCACTTATAACAGCAAATAGACGAGCGAGAGATCCTCATGCACAAGTTTACACGGGCAAGGGCCACCGATCCAGAGCCACCCATAGAAGCCATCCTTGAAAGCCATCGATGGGGAAAAGGGCCCAAACATATGCTGCTGGTCTCGCGTCTCAATAATACACTTGGCGCAACGATTTCTGCTAATGAACGGCGGATAATCTTGGGATCAGGGACGAGAGGCGCAGGGAACCCAAGGAAATGGGAGAGTTACCCATTCTGAATCCTGATATTGCCTTCTAGGCTAGATGTGAACACACCGCAGACATGAGCACTCATCACTGTCAGCGCATGGGCATGGTTCAGACATGGGCACCTCGGCAGTATCAGGCGCGATGGCCCCTGCCCCTCCTATCCCCTCTCGACCCGCGCCCCAGGCCCTGCGCTCCGGCCTCCTTTGCTCCATTTTCCCGTGCATTCTCCCCCTGCGCCAGCCTGACCTGCCACACGGCTCTCCCCCTGCCCCTGCCCCTGCCAAACGGCTCTCCCGCTGCCCCTGCCCCTGCCAGACAACATCGCACCACCAAACACCGCTCCATCATGCACGGCACCAGCTGCACTGCTAATCGCGCGCACGGATCCACCATCCACGCACGGCTCACCGTGGCGTCGGTCCAGCAGGCGGCGTCCAGGCGCGCGCTCTCCTCACCCGCGTCTGGCACACGTCACCACAAGGGTGACGATCATGGAACGATGGGGGGACACATATGCATTGCCCATATGTCGAGCTGTCAACTATGACAAAATTAAACGTCTTACAAGCCACTTAGCTGCCCAGTCCCAGCCACTCCTCACAAAATAACTCCTACCTTGGGGTGCCTGGCTCTTGATACAATCATATGCTGGTCTACAGCTCGCAGTTTGATTTCCCGTAATGACCTTGTGGCGTTAAACGGTTCAGAAACATTCCACATACCAATGGATGAATGTGACCAGCAATTATTGCCGACAAGGATAAGCAATTCACGTGAGACCTTCGAACCCAGCATGCTGTCAATGTGCCGATATTTGTGTGTTATCAGACTAAATATAAAAAGGCTGTTATGACCTAGAAAGTGCCATTCCATGAGTCGGCAGCTAGCACGAGCCATGACAGCTTACCTTCAACAACCACGAGAAGCACGAGCGCTTGGGAGCGTGCAAGCTGAATTGCCTCCTGCACGCTGCCTTTGAAGAAGGGTGAAGTATCAGCCTGAAAGTGCATGGGGAATTGTGCGACCAAAACTCCGTGTCCCGAGTTAATGTCGAGGATGTTTTCTACCCGACTGATCCGGGAAAAGAATGTAAACACGCCAAGTAATATGCCAGCGAAACATGGCCGTAAACATTTCACTCGAACGCACCATGCTGCTCACAGCTTAACACAGATTAAATGAGTGAGTTGATATCCACGCTAGTTCCGGATGCAGTTAAGATCCCAGACAACTCCTGGGTGCTGGTGTCGCGCGAAGGCACCAAGCTGACGGCATTCAACGGCGAATTGTATGTATAGGAACCGACGTCTCATTAATTTTTTTTGTTGTTGTTCTCCCCAGTGCTACTTCGTCAGAGACTGTCGACGTCAAGCAAGCCCTTAGAGACTACATATTTCTTCTTTGACTACACTGTACTGTACTGAAGCTTCGTGACTTGTGGGCTCTGTCCAGCCTTGTGCGTCTTTGGGCAGTAGTTTCACTAGTTTGGGGTCGTTGACGTGGTGGCAATTGGCAAATCCACAGGGCAGGCCCTGGCCGGGCAGGCTCGCGAGGAATCTTTCCTGATCGTACATCAACTGGGACAGAATCTTACCTTGATACTATCGAGGTTCCTGGTTCGGACAAATTGAAGTGCTTTAAAATTAGATAAAATTTCCCTACCATACGGCCAGAAAAAAGTAACGACATGCCTCGACTTGCACGCTAGTTGCAGACGCCAGAAGTACGATTAAGGTTCAGAGGAACCTGCTTTCATGACTGCCCGTGGCCCGCTGCCCAGGCCCTCCAGTTCTCTGGAGAAATTAGTGATGCTGTCTCCCCACGTTACCGCAAGGTGACGCGATGATGGAGCCGGCCATGGTCTTCCTGACTTCGCTAAAAAATTACTGTCGCTCAGTTCCCACCGTTTCGAGACGCCATGCCGGGTGGCACCCATGAAAGAAAGTATCGTATTCCATAAACAGACTGCTTTGCGTATTCCTAATTGCCCGATCATCCTGCGCGTCTCATCCTGCAAATTTTCTTCGACAGTCACAGCAGACAGTGGTATCTACAAGAAGGCCAGTAATGACAGCTTGTGACACATTACCCGATTTCTAGGAAATATCTTGGTTATTTTCGCCGTTCTTCTCGCGGATATCCATGATCTGAAGCATGGCTGTCAGGAAATCTCTGGCTTCGTTTTTGACGCTGTTGCTGGTGACGATATGGACCCATCGTGCTGCAGCTCAGCTGTCAGACCCCATATCTAGCGATAACCATATCAACTTCAATAACAAATTTCTTCAGCGCCAGGCGACCGCCGACTCTGAGCAGATTGAGTAAGTTCTGCCGGGTTTTAAGGCGCACTCAATGGGACGAAATTTGGCCCTGGCATGCTGCAGGGTGTCGTTGGTAACCGTATGCAAGTGTCTGGCACTGTCGCACGCCCCTGCCTGCCAGGTCCCAAAGCGTGCGTTCGCTTTGCTCTAAACGGACAGCGTTAGTGCCAGGATTGCCAGTGTAGCTTTCCGCCCTTGTGTTTTGGGGGCCAGCTATCTGCTCTGTACATGGGGCTACCCATTCTTGGATGGAGTACCGAGGCAATACTAAATGCAGATTCCCGTTACAATCATGTCGGCAGCAGGCGATGGGTTCAACTTGAATAAGTCTACTTTGCCCCCTGCAAGAGTTATTATTAGTCAGAGATATTAGTGGTTTTACGCATTTGTCGCATCCCTGGCCGTTTATTTTATGTGGGAGTGCCCACTTTATGTCAAGCATTTGCCATCATGGGTACACCAGCACGTGACTATATGCATGTGAACCTGCGTGTGCTGCGTGCATGCGGGCATGCATGGTGTGCATATTCTGCCCACATGGCATATGCATGCCCAAATGTGTGTGTGTGCCGCGAGGGCAGCGTCTTGGTCTATATTTGGTATGGGCCATGATATGCTGCTTGCAAGCAGGACGCGTCCTCTTGTCGGTAGACTCACTTTTGTGGTTATAGGCACACCTGTGTGTGTGGTCATGGACACCCCTACGGTGCTTGTTTAGTGATTTGCGCTCCTGAGCTGATGCTTGCATGGATAGGGGTAGACTTGCCTTAGTTAGGGCTCTAACAATCAAGTGAATAGGAAGAAACCTGAGTCAAGGTGACATGCAACATGCCCGCCTCCTTCCCTCCACCCATGTCCCACCTCATGTGCCTCCCAAGGTTTGTTTGATGAGGGTGGCTGGTGGCATGTGCATTCCCTCCATTCACTTTCCAACAATTCGCATTCCCGCCATTTGCTTTCCTTGATTGTGGTTGTTGTCCCCCCGTTCGCTTCCCTCCCCCCCCCCCCCCCCGGGCGCCACCAGTGAGGATGTCCACCTGGGCTCCGAGTGCCCCCAGGGCGTGAGCCTGCGGTGGATGTCAGAAGTCAGCTCCTCCATCTACACCACGCCGCTCATCGCCGACATCAACAGGTGGGTGCACTTGTGTGTGTCGTGTAAGTGAAACCTGGCGGGGAACAAATCCCCCTTTCAGCGTTTACCCCCATCTCATGCGTGTGTTCACCCCCCATCTCATGCGCGCACTTTGGCTATGTGCTCCCCTAGGGACGGGCATGAGTGTGCTCATTCCCCTCACGTCGCCCAAAACCCTGCTCCCAGCAACACATATACCCCCAACCCCCACGTGGGGCCATGCGCAGTTTGCATGTGGCTGCGTATGACGTGACTCTCCTGTGGCATCTGGGTGCGACGCATGCCTCGCCGTGCGCGAATGATCAAGGGTCGCGAGCAGGTTGTCGTGGCTCATGCGGCGTGTGCTGCACATGCACGGTCTTTTCTTGCCTTGCCTTGCGTTACGTTTGCCAGTGACGGCCAAAAGGAGGTGATTGTGGCCTCGTTCGTGCACTACTTGGAGGTACTGGACGGTAGCGACGGCGAGAAGCTGGCCGGTGAGTGCAGACCGGACACAGCATGAGCTAAGGGGGTCCATGTGGCTGGCCCGTGAGCGCAGACATAGGCTCATGGGGTCCATGTGGCTGGCGGATGAGGGGCGGGAGAAGCTGGCCAGTGAGTGGAGGATGGCAAGGTAGTTCGAGAGTGCGTTCATGGGCATGGCCGGTTCATGGCGGCGGTTGAAGACACTTACACACACTTGCACGCGGCACGCCACGTGACCATCTGAGTGGCACATGCACGTCGGATGTCATGTGAGTGGCGCTGGAAGGGTCCATGTGGTTGGCCAGTGAGCTCTGGCGCGCAAAGGCATGTGGCATGTCCCCTTTGTCGTCAGTGAGGCACGTGGCGTTTTCCCTTTGTCTTCAGTGCTTTTATCAAACCTTCCAATCAAAGGGCAAGGGCCATGCCAACCGCATGGAGCCATTTGACTTGCTGGTGGATCGCTCACACATCATGTCCTGTGTCTCACAGACTAGCAGAGTTGGATGCGGGAGGTGGCAGTACGAAAGGGTGGACAACTCCATGAGCGAAGGGATGGATCCTTCGTGTTTGTTTGTCTGCTCTCCACGCGGATAACCCAGCTGCAGCACCACAATACCTAACCAACGACCTAGAGCTCCCGCGCAAAAAGAACCTATCAACAGTCGTATGGAATTTGCAGCGCCTGGAAATCAAATATCTGGGATAACCCAGCTGCGAAGTACGTCAGGGCGTTGCTTTGGTTTCTGTGATGCGGTCGACGCTGGTCGGTGCGCTATCTCCCTGTTCAAGTCCCCTTTCTCCCTGTTCATGTTCCCTTTCTCCCTATTCAAGCCCCCTCCCTATTGAAGTCCCCTTTCTCCCTGTTCATGTTCCCTTTCTCCCTATTCAAGCCCCCTCCCTATTGAAGTCCCCTTTCTCCCTGTTTTTGTTCCCTTTCTCCCTGCTGAAGCCACCTCCCTGTTGAAGTCCTTTACCCCCTGTTTATGTTCCCTTGCGTCTCGCGCTTCCGATACCTAGTTGTCACTGTGGATCATAATGCTGTCCGCTGCTGATGATTATGTATAAATAGAATCCTGTATGATGTATATGGTCAGCATGGTCTGCACGACCTAATATCCTCCATGGATGCCTCTCCATAGACGCCCTTGCACTCTTTTGTTGAATGTAAGACAAAATTTGTCTTATATGGACCCCATGGCCCCCTCTCCCCAGCCCCCCCCGCCACCAGAGATCAAGGCCCCCAGGCTGGCTTACTTCCCACCTGCCCAGGCAGTGTAATTTTATCTTGTTTACCGCGATCCCATGAGCACTCGCCCTTCCATCACCCCACGCAGGCTGGCCCGCCTACCACCGCTCGAGTGTGCACTCGTCCCCCCTGCTGTACGACGTGGACGCGGACGGCGTGCTGGACGTTGTGCTGGCGACGTACGATGGGGAGGTGCTCTTCTTCCGGTGCGTGGCATGGCATTAATAAACGCATAGAGGGGCGTGGCATGGGACGGGACTGGGAGGTACGGTTTCTTTTCATGGCAAGTCATGCCATTGTGTGTGGGGGGGGGGGTGCGTGGAATGGGATGAGATGTTGGCGAGTGGTGCCGGGCCTGCATCAAGTTGGGCTCACATGAGCCTCTCATTACTGAAACCTTTTGCCTACCCTCTGCTTCGCCCTCCCCAGTCCCACTCCGGCCCCCTATATGCCTCCCTGCCTACCCATATCTCTATCAACCCCCCTTTCTCGTCTACTTTTTCACTCAAAGCTTTTCCTCAGCGATTTTCCTCAAACGATTTTCCTTAGCGATTTCCCCCAGCGATTTTCCTCAGTGACTTCCCTCGGTGATTTTTGTCGGTGATTTTCTTTAGTGATTGTCCTCAGTGATTTCCCTCGGTAATTTTTCTCAGTGATTTTGCTCAGTAATCATTATCAGCGATTTTCCTCAGTGATTTTCCTAGCTGTTTTCTTTAGCTGTTTTCTTCAGTGGTGCTGAATGGTGCTAGGCCCCAGTTTTCTCTCTCCATCCGGCCCATCGCCTCCGTACAAACAGTATGTTAGTACATCGCATTGCTCTCCTTTCCTTGGTCACAATCATGCCCTATGTCCCAAGGCTTAGAGACACGCCTAGAGACGCGCCTATGCCCCATTCATCATGGTCTCGGTGGCATGGGCCTAACCTGCTTCCTTGCCAGCTCCCCCCTTCCCTCCCCACCCCACCCACCCCTCCTTTGCGTCAACCTCCCCACCCCCGTTGCCACCCCCAGGGACTCTGGCAGCGCCCTCAAGCACAAGCTCGTCATCCCCCGCCTGCGCGTGCGCCGCAACTGGTACGTCGGCTTGGACCCCGACCCGGTGGACCACCACCACGCGGACGTGGGGGGGGACCTGACCGCGCCCATGCCGCCCTCAGACGAGGAGGAATCGGAGGAGGAGGCGAGGAACGGCGGCGGCAGGGCGGAGGAGCGGGCGGGGGCGGGCGGGCACAGTGTCTCGTCGCCGCATATCGATGACGGGCACCCGCATGATCCAGAGACGGAGCACCGTGAGTGGGGGGGGGGCTGGGAGGGGGGGGGGGGGGGGGGGGAATACTGTGCAAACGCGCATGTGCACCCTTGGTTGAATCTGCTATGTTTGCATTTGGTGCCACGTAGTGTCGGTAATTATATTGCCATCTGGCGGGCTGCCCCCTCTTGCCATGCTTCTGGGAAGTGTCTGCTGTTTTCATTGTATTTTTTTTCTGGTATCCATTCCTTAGCGTTTTGGAAGGGGGGGGGCGTCAGCATATCTGTGGGGGGTCGAGAACTTTTTTACTACGCTCTTAAATATGTTTCTTTACCTGCGTTTACAATATTTTTTAGAGTAAGGCATTCATTGCCCGCCGATCTTCACTTCTAAGTGGCCCAGAAGCATTAGTTTCCCAGCAAGTATCTGAATAATATCATCCAGTCATTTTGGCTGAGACAACGCATTTATGTGTTGTGCCACCCGGGGTCATCTCCCATAGATGTTTAGATTGGATATCCCAAATGCGGCAAGCATCTAATTTTGTTGCTGATCAGAATCAACGGTCCCTGGCCATCGGATGCCCCTGTCCTGTGTGGGTGGTCGCTGGTTGTCGTGTGTCGGGCTGGTGGACAGCAGGGAGGGCGGTGGAGTCCAAGAAGCCACCACGCCGCCAGGAGGGCCCGCTGACCTTTGCACAGCAGCAGCAGTTGAACCAGGAGCAACAGCAGCAACAGCAGCAGCAGCAAGTGCCAGCTGTCAACGAGCACAGACTGCCGCAGGGCAAAGGGGGTGAGTCCCACCCACAGGAGCATGCGCAGCCGACAACCCAGCCAGTGCAGGCGCAAGCGACCGTGCAGGGGCAGGAGACCCTGCAGCACCAACCACAACAGCAGCAGCTGCTGCTGGAGCAGCATGCACAGCCACAGCAGCAGCAGCAGCAGCAGGAGCCGCACGCACAGCCACAACAGGCACACACGCACCAGCAAGAGGAGGCATCCTCGGTGCCGGTGCCGGAAGTAGCGCAGCAGCTGCCGCAGGCGCACGCGGAGCCTGCCCAAGAGCACCCTGCAGAGGCAGCGACCAACCAGGTGCAAGGGCAGGCACAAGGCCAGCCGGTGCACCACGAGCAAGCGCAGGAGCAGCAACAACAGCAGCAACAACAAGAGCAGCACCACGGGACGGATGCCGGCATTTTGTCCACCGCGACGCATGAGGCGCATCAGGCGGCGCTGGAGGCTGCAAGCCGTGGCGTCGTTCCTGAGCTTGTGGTTGCGGATGAAGGGAGCGCCAGGCTGCCACCGAAGGGGTCCCTGGGTCGCGACGCAGGCGATGCGAGCGAGGACGCTGCGTCGGCGGCGGCCGCCACTGCTGCTGCCGTGAATGCTATGGGCGCAGACATGGTGGGCGGCGCTGGTGGCGGGGATATCGCGGGAGCGGAGATGATGAGGCGCAGGCGGGCGGTGGCGCGGCGTCGCCGGTTGCTGCAGGTGGATGCTGATGGGAGCGGTGGCGGTGGAGGCAGGGATTATGGCGAGGACGCGGGGCAGCCGGCGGGGGATGAGGGGGGTCAGGGGTGGAACAAGGAGGGGGGGGCCGAGGAGGGGGGCGAGGAGGAGGATGACTACGACTACTATGACCGGTGAGTGTGATTACTATTACCAGTGAATGTGATCACTTTGACTGGTGAGGCTGGGCCAAGGTTCAAGGAGGGTGTGACGTGATTTTCTGAGCCTTCTGACGGAAATATGTGTGTCTTTAGTTCTGTTTAAAAGGCTTGCCTGACTTAATTTGCTAGACGAGAGAGATTTCCCTGCACAAGTTTGCCCACTCTGTGGTCTTTGTTGGTGCTTTGCTTGGTCCATGCACTAGCCGTTGTGGTAGCAGTTATCCTGGGCTGTCAGTTTCTTCCAGTATGCAAATGTCCAACAGCATGGCCCCACAGAACGCAAGCATGCTCGTGTGCATGCGCGCGCACACACAACCGTGTGTGAAAATGCTCACATGCGCAGACCCACGGCAGACACCCACTCACTCACCCAACCAACCAACCAACCAACCAACTAACCAACCAACCAACCAACCAACCAACCAACCAACCAACCAACCAACCAACCAACCAACCAACCAACCAACCAACCAACCAACCAACCAACCAACCAACCAACCAACCAACCAACCAACCAACCAACCAACCAACCAACCAACCAACCAACCAACCAACCAACCAACCAACCAACCAACCAACCAACCAACCGACCGACCGACCAGCCACTCAATCAATCGATCAATCAATCAATCAGTCAAACAATCAATCACTTACTCACTCAACCCACTTCCTTTCTCTCTCCTCAGCATTCCCTCTCTCTTCCCTCCTCCACATCCCCTCTCTCTTCCCTCCTCCACATCCTCTCTCTCTTCCCTCCTGCACCCCCCCCCTCTCTTCCCTCCACCCCCCCCCCTCTTTTCCCTCCTCCACCCCCCCTCTTTTCCCTCCTCCAACCCCCCCCTCTTTTCCCTCCACCCCCCCCTCTTTTCCCTCCACCCCCCCCTCTTTTCCCTCCACACCCCCCCTCTTTTCCCTCCACCCCCCCCCCTCTTTTCCCTCCACCCCCCCCCTCTTTTCCCTCCACCCCCCCCCTCTTTTCCCTCCACCCCCCCCCCTCTTTTCCCTCCACCCCCCCCCCTCTTTTCCCTCCCGGGACGCTGATGACTCGCACCCACGCGCACATGCAGATGCACGCACGCACATATATCCGTACGCATTCTCATTCAACCCGCTTTCTCTTTCCCTCCCCGTTTCTCTTTCCTGCCGTCGCCCTCCAGGGACACCGACTATATCCAACCCCTGCTCGCTCACTGATTGTGTCCGCCCACCCCCTCTCCCCTCCCCCCCTGTTCCAGCGACGCCGACTACTACGCAGGGCGCGAGCACGACGACGTCTACCACGACGACTCGCATATCGAGGAGCTGTGGGACGACGAGGACTGGGTGGCCTACCAGCACCGCGTGGAGGAGGGGTTCACCTACGTGGACGCACACGTGCTCTGCACGCCGGTGCGTGCGCTACGTTTTTTCTGGCCGCCTTGTTGGGTGTTTCATTGGTCACTTGTGATAGTTGAGCGCGATGAGGATGGGCATGTGCTCTGCACGCCGGTGCACGTGAGAGATGCAGCACATATGATCTCGTTTTCATCCTCTAGTACTAGTGACTTTGTGAAGTACATCTCATAAGAAGCACATCTCATAAGAAGCACATCTCATAAGAAGCACATCTCATAAGAAGCACATCTCATAAGAAGCACATCTCATAAGAAGTACATCTCATAAGAAGCACATCTCATAAGAAGTACATCTCATAAGAAGCACATCTCATAAGAATTCTGACGAAACCGGTAAAACAGGCTGCCAACACCTCAAGGCCCATACATCAATCATGCCCTTCCGCGTGAATACTGGCATTTATACCCGGTACCTCCCTGCACGCATGCATGGATCGGAGCCCCTTGACCCATGCACCCAAAAGGCCCCCTTGCACTCATGCAGCTGTGTCCATGTACCTGTATCGCCCCCCCCCCCCCCCCCCCCCCCCCCTCCCCTCAGGTGATTGCTGACATCGACAAGGACGGCGCGGATGAGCTGCTGGTGGCCGCATCGTGGTTCTACGACCGCGAGTGAGTGGGGCAGTAGGGGAGTCTGGGTGTGCTGTGCTTGTTGTTCTACGACAAGTCTCTGACGAGCATGGCATCATGGCATCCCACGTGTGTCAGGGCCCCAGCCAAACGATTGGCATGGTGTAGCTGGGTCCAGGGGTGACACTGTCAAACACAGACTTCCTAGGGGAGGGGGCATGTGGTATAAGGAACTGTGCCAGGTGGCAGAAGGCAAGGGTGGCAGGTAGCAGCGTGGGTACGCAGGGAGTGTGGCGGAAAGAGAATCCAAAAGGGTTGTTGGGGGCACCGCTGGCCATTTCAGGCTAAATGTCTGGCATGGCGCATGCACGCTCCCTCGCCTTCCCGGGTAATCCCACCCCTCTCACACACTCGCTGATACTGCGATGACGCTGCCCGCCGCAGAGAGCTGGTATGAACTCTATCTTTGCTTGTGAATGATTGCTACGCCATCATCCTCGTCCCCACCCCCCCCACTCCCCTTCCCCCAGGTACTAGGACGACCCGGGCGTCCGAAGGACCTGGAACAAAAGCTATTACTACACGCTATTGATTTTTTTGACGGTGAATCGCTGTGGCGTGTCTGTCCTCCCCTCCCCCCAGGTACTACGACGACCCGGAGCGCCTCAAGGAACTGGGCAAGGAGCTGGAGTTGTCCAAGTACATCGCTGGTGGCATCGTCGCGTTCGACCTGTCCAAGTGGGAGGACGACCTGGTCGGACACGTCAAGTGGAAGGTTCACCTGGACCTGACCACCGACCAGACCCAGTTCCGCGCGTACATCTACTCAAGCCCGACGGTGGTGGACCTCGACGGCGACGGGTTCGATGAGATATTGGTGGGGACATCCACCGGGTTCATCTATGCGCTCAACTACGACGGGTCCCCCAGGGAAAACTTCCCCATCCAGATGGGCGAGATCCAGGGGCAGGTGACGGCAGCGGACATCAACGACGATGGCTACGTGGAGATTGTCGCGTGCGACACGCGGGGGAATATCGCGGCGTTCAACTGGCGGGGGCAGGAGCTGTGGGAGCGACACGTGGGCAGCCTGATCGCGCAGGTTTGGGCTCGTACAGCAGGGATCCAACGCCATATGTAACAAATATAACAACGTAGTTGCCTTGTGAAACTAAGGGCATCTGTGCGGGAGGGAGGGAGCAGGCTCACTGCGCAGGTAAGGGCTCCTACAGCTGGATACAACGTTGGTAGCGATGTTACCTTGTGGTCCACACGATGGGGGGGGGGGGTGGCGGTCGGGCGGGCGGGTGGGCAACCATCGCACAGGTGAGGGCTAAAATAATCAGAATACAGCGACAAAAGTAAGCATGGGGGCGCACTTGCATGTATGCGCGGCTCCTTGGTTTGGTGTAGTGCTTGTGCAGCTGGGTCTACGCCCGTCACGGCCCCCATTCCTTTGCAATCGCGATTTTCAACGCCAGACTGTAACAATTGTGACTTTGCCCCCCACCCACCCCACCTGCCCCCACCACACATCGCCACTTCACCACGTCATCACATCCCTACTTATCACCCTTGCTCATCACCCCCAGGGTGCCACCATCGGCGATGTCAACGGCGACGGCAAGACCGACGTCGTCGTAGGCACGTCCTCGGGCCACATCTTTGTTCTTCGAGGCACCGACGGCACCGACGTGGCCCCCTTTCCCTTCCGCACGCACGGCAAGGTCATGTCCACGGTACTGCTCATCAAGCTGCAGGAGCACGTCCCGCAGCAGCAGCTGGTGGTCACGTCCTTTGACGGCTACGTGTACATCATCGATGGCGCAACCGGATGTGCGGACACGCTCGACGTGGGAGAGACCTCGTATCCTGCCCAATGCGACGAGGTCATGGCACCTGGTCACTGTGGCTGTCACTGTAACTGGTCACTGTAACTGGTCACTGTGGCTGGTCATTGCAGCTGGTCTCTGTAGCTGGTCATTGCAGCTGGTCACTGTAGCTGTCAATGTAGCTGGTCACTGTAGCTGGTCACTGTAGCTGGTCACTGTAGCTGGTCACCGTAGCTGGTCATTGGGGCGAGTGTCGTCGCTGACTTTGCATGCGCGTCCCCTGCTGTCCTGATGCACATGCCGCACATGCCCCATATTTACAGTGTGCACCTGGACTGTGTGTATACAGGATACAGGATACAGGATACAGGATACAGGATACAGGATACAGGATACAGGATACAGGATACAGGATACAGGATACAGGATACAGGATACAGGATACAGGATACAGGATACAGGATACAGGATACAGGATACAGGATACAGGATACAGGATACAGGATACAGGATACAGGATACAGGATACAGGATACAGGATACAGGATACAGGATACAGGATACAGGATACAGGATACAGGATACAGGATACAGGATACAGGATACAGGATACAGGATACAGGATACAGGATACAGGATACAGGATACAGGATACAGGATACAGGATACAGGATACAGGATATAATATACTGTATACAGTATACTGTATATAGTATATAGTACACAGGAAACAGTGTAGAGATACAGTATACAGTGTACAGTATACCGCGTACAGGTTACAGTAAGTGTAATCATGGTCCACCTCACGAGTCGTCCCTGCATCTGTTTCCTTAAGCGAGGATCCACGTCTGCAACGCAACACCGACCCAAACCTGCTGGCTGGCTGGCTGGCTGGCGACACGTGTGAAGCACGCGAGCTTGCCTCCTGCCCGCTGGTGCCTCCCGCGACTCTTATTTTTGCCCGCTGGCGTCCCGCTTGCCCCTTGGGGGGGTTCCAGCTTGCCCCTTGCTGCCGCTTGCCCCTTGCTGCTGCTTGCCCCTTGCTGCCCCTTGCCCCTTGCTGCCCCTTGCCCCTTGCTGCTGCTTGCCCCTTGCTGCTGCTTGCCCCTTGTTGCCGCTTGCCCCTTGCTGCCCCTTGCCCCTTGCTGCTGCTTGCCCCTTGCTGCCCCTTGCCCCTTGCTGCCCCTTGC
Organism: Mesostigma viride; assembly: GCA_009746045.1. NCBI lineage: Eukaryota > Viridiplantae > Streptophyta > Mesostigmatophyceae > Mesostigmatales > Mesostigmataceae > Mesostigma > Mesostigma viride. The sequence continues at coordinate 315,093 of RPFO01000253.1, read as the reverse complement.
CCCTTGCTGCTGCTTGCCCCTTGCTGCTGCTTGCCCCTTGTTGCCGCTTGCCCCTTGCTGCCCCTTGCCCCTTGCTGCCCCTTGCCCCTTGCTGCCGCTTGCCCCTTGCTGCTGCTTGCCCCTTGCTGCTGCTTGCCCCTTGCTGCCCTTGCCCCTTGCTGCCCCTTGCCCCTTGCTGCCCCTTGCCCCTTGCTGCCCCTTGCTGCCCCTTGCTGCCCCTTGCCCCTTGCTGCCGCTTGCCCCTTGCTGCTGCTTGCCCCTTGCTGTCGATCCATGGGGTGTCAACTTCTGCCCCCCCCCCCCCCCCCGGCAGCTACAGCATGGTCCTGGCGGAAGACATGAACGCAGACGGCCACATGGACCTGGTGGCGTCCACCATGAACGGCAACGTGTTCTGTTTCGAGACGCGCAGCCCGTACCACCCGCTCAAGGTAGGCGTGGGCCCGCAGAGGCATTGTGCGATTCCGTGAGGGGCATGCCATTGCTTTACAGGCATGTGATGTCTTTACAGGTGCGCCATCCCCTGACAGGTGTGCCATGCCTGTCCAGGTATGCCAGCATCAAAGAGAGGTGCATCGCCCTTGCCACAGCTAGGTGGTTGCAACGCCTTTGTTTGTGCTATTGTGGTACCATGTGACCCGGCCTTTCGCCATCTACGGCCTCGCAACGCAACCCTTGATAGTAGGCAATGCCTTCTGCTGTCATGGTTGCCCTTAATGGTTGCCATATCTATGTAGATATATATGGTTTGTAAGCCTTACCTCCGAGGCACTGCCGTCCGTATTTTGTATACTACGCCAGTGTCCGCTTTGAAAGGCACCGTTTTTTCTCCTGTCCCAGCTACAGTTGCCCCTTTCCCTCCCCCCCCGATCTCAACTGCCCTCATGAAACTCTATCCCCTGTCCACCCTGAAACCCCCGTCCTTCCTTGCAGGCGTGGCCTGCGCAGGTCCTCAGCCGCAATGGCTTTGCTGCGCGCTTTGGCCACATGGGCATCTTTGCGGTGCACAGCAGCCGCCAGCACATGGACCATGGTGGTGACTCGTTGCCCGTCACGTTTGAGATCGTGGACACGCGCTCGACCTCGCTGGCGCTGCCGCAGGCGGACGAGCCCGACACGAGCGGGCGGGGGCCGTATAAGGTCACGGTGGGTGCCTTTGTTTGTTTGTTGAATTGGGTGCCCGTACTGCCCCTGTGCTTTAGTGCCCTAGTACGGCTTTGCAAGGCAAAAGGGCTTGTGATGGTGACAATGTCGTAATACGCGGTCACGCTGGGTGCTCGCTAGTTGTTTGTCATGGTGGGCGCTCTAGTGCTGCAGGCGGCAAGGCTGTTGTGCTTGTGACGGTTTCACTGTCCATGCGCCTGGTGCAGCGGTTTGGGTGTATTTGAGGCCGTGAGCCATATGCTTGCCGCCCGGTGCCAACAAGGTCGGGTTGATTTCACATGTTGGAGGCGCATGTTTCGTTCCACATGGTGGAGGCGCTTGTGTTGGAGGCGCCTGGTCAAGTCCGTAAGCATGGCAGCCCTCGCGTGAGCGAAGGGTAGCATGGGGGGCTGGCAGGGTACACCCGTAGGGTGCTGATGGCATGGCAGCCGTGGGCGATAAGGTTGCGAGGTGCCTAGCCCTGGGCGCGCACTCCACTCGAGTGGTGGGCGTGACGTGGTATGGGTTAACCTGCTTGAAGGGCGACAGACATGACCACTTGGAACACTGTTTATGAAGTCCCTTCAACTAGTTATGAAGCCTTCAAATCGATTCTTTTTTTTCGTTCCCCGTTGTCAACTACATCTGTCGGCCGGCTGCCTTCCCCCCCTCCCCGCTTCCCCATGTTGGCAGGTGACCCTCTACGCGGGCCTGCCCTCAGTCCCCTACGTCTCCAACGCGTACAAGTCCCCTGGCGTGTACACGCTCTACCTGCCCGTGCCCCGCGAGCGCGCCCTCGCCACCGTTGTCCTCGAGATGGAGGACGAGCACCGGTTTGCGTTCACCGACGCCTACTCGGTCACGTTCCACCTGGAGTTCTATCGCGTCATCAAGTGGCTGCTGGCCGCCCCGCTGCTGCTCATGGCCGCTGCGCTGATTCTCATGGGGCGGGCGCCGCGCGAGGTGTTGCCCTCGTCCACTTACGACCTGGGCCGCTAGAGTGCAACACCTACGGGGCAATATACCTATGGGCAGTTGACCTATGGGGCAATATACCTACGGGGCAACATACCTATGGGGCAGTATAGCTATGGTGCAACGTCTGTCGTGATGACGTGGACCGGTATAGCTGGCGATGAGTACGACCTGGGCCGCCAGAGCGAGCGATGAGGGCTACCTGCACGGGGATGGACTGCTGGAGAGGGCACTGTCTATGGGGCAACAATGATGACCTGGGCCGTTCAAGGGGCTGAGAGTGCGAGAGCGATGGAGGGGGCGGCGCTAGGGGGGGGGGGGGGGGGGGGGGGGGGCGCTAGAATGGGCGATATCTACGACCTGGGGACGCAGCTAGAGGGGGTGAGATCATTAGAGGGGGTAGGTGGTTGCTATCATGGGAAGTTAGGGGGGGGGGGGGGGAGGAACAACCTAGAGGCCGAGTGGAAAATGTCATGTGCGATGGACGTGGGATGTACGATGAGCCCTTCAAGCAGCATGCCAAACAGGCGTCCCATAGGGATGGGCACCAGAAGCTGGAGCGATTATGCTCTAATTTTCGCGGAGCTCGGAGAGGGAATATTCTACCTAGGTACAGGTGTCCAGTGGGATAGGAAGAGAGGAGAGGAGAGGAGAGATAGAGGGGGGGGGGGGGGGGGCGAGAAGAAGAATAGTGGAAATGTGTGTGGGGGGGGGGGGGGGGTGCAAGGGAGAGTCAGGGGAACAAAAGGTGAAGACTCTTCATGCCAGGGGAGCTAGGCTACCCAAGGTTTTCCACATGCAGGATGCTGGTGTTGAATGGAGCTGCTCGTGCGCGTACAACCAATCCGGAGACACACAATTTCCTGTTTAAAATGCCATCTAGGAGCTCGCTTCTGCTCAGGGAGCAACGGGCAGGTCCGCATGGCAGTTGGGCGGTGGGGCCTTGACATCGAGCGGATGGCGAGTACCCTGGCATCGTGCCCAAGGGCAGGATAGGGCATTGCCGGATATTCCACTGAATGCCATACTCTATGTGAGAATGATCATTGAGGCCAGACAGCCTTTGGCTGGCCCATGCCAAGAGGCGCATGTCCGTCAGCAGGGCGGCAGAGATCTGCCGTTGAATGATGACGTCCATTGCATTATGAATGGGTTGCAGAGACAATTAGTCGATCATGCAAGACATGGAAATTGATAAGTTGAGATCTCATGATAATGCCTGCGCTGGTTGTCTCCTTGATAATGCAGTGTGTCGGCAACAAGGTCTGGAACTTGTAATGCATGCAGGGCGCCTGCGTTTGCAAACACGCGGGAAGCACGCCAGACAGGTCGCATAGGGTAGAGAGCTTAGACTATAGTTGGCTTGATGTTGTAGATATCGATTTCTGGCCTGCGCTGGTTGTCTCTTTGATAGATTAGACCGGTAGGATTGTGTGTCCCCATCCATCCATCCATCGGGGTTAATGCTCCGTGACTCCCCAACGGGAGCACGAGTCTTATTAATTAATTAATTAGTGCAGGTCAATGGATGTTAACCAAAGTCCGTAATAATTTCGGGTAGTGTGACCAACGGCCGTACTTAATTGTGTCGCGCCACCAGCGATCGTGTGTTTTGCGCAGAGAACTTTGCCACAGACGTGTTCAATAAAAATTGCGATTTCAACGACGGAACTTCACGCCTGGGGGGAATAAGCGCGTAAACGCAAGGGCTGCGGGCCAGCGGGCGCAAGTAGGCAGGGGTGCCGTGCAACTGGCAACAGGAGGAAAAAATGGTTTCGACTTAATAGGACTTAGGTTTTTTGCAAAACTTAGCCCTGACCGGGAGAAGACAAGTCTGCGGCCTGCGGGGGCTGAGATTAAATAAGAAGTACCTTGAAATTAAGGGGAGGTGTGCCACCAAAACCCCCCAAAACTGGAATACACTGTTTTCAATATGAATTCAATTGAATTATGCCCAGCCATGATAAGGGGCCCTAAATAACATGTTTAGTGAGTTATCCATGCATTCATTGAAGGTTCTACCCCCAACCACGCGCCGGTATCGCGCTAAAAATAGAAAAAGACGCTAATTAGGGCACAGTATGCCCCAGCCAATGCACACATCAATTCAGGCCAGGCATGATATTGCCCAAGCAGGTCGTGGGTGGCCAAAAATTAGAGCCACTCACAACCCATATCTGACATGCTTTAGAATTTTTATGCTCTTGCAAGTACAAAAACGCTGTTTTTCACACATGCCAAAAATAATAAAATACCAAACACATGTGAAATGGGCCAAACATGATATTCAAAATTCCATTAGTCATCGACACACACGCTGGCAAAATCTGGCTGCATTTGGACAAGCGGTGTGGAAGTTATGCTCTTTGGCAGCATGCCACCTGGGCGTCCATTATACTAGTCACTGTCACTATCACTGCCATCATCACAGTCTTCCCCACAGCAAACTGGGCAGAACCAGTCCCCATCAGGTACGCTGGGCAGGAGAGGGACCGTGCAGCTCAGGTGGAGCCCCCCATCGCACCCGGGTGTGCTGCACAGCAAGAAAGGGTCATCATCAGATGCATCGGTCTTAGAGCAGCGCAAGCAAGGGATGTGTGCAGTGTCATCATCATCCTCATTGCTGCCCGCCCCCGCCCCCCAGTAGCAGCCCCCACACCCCCATAGTGCACCCCCTTGCTGTAGGTGACCTGGCCCCTCTGGGCATCTACCTTGCCCTCATCCCAGCGATGGCCACGCTTCACATGCCACGCCCGGGCTGCCTCAGCCTTGTACTCTAGCGTCTTCTTGACCACCTGCTGGCACTCCCTCTTTTTCCTCAGCTCATCCAGCTGTGCAAGGGCAGCGGGGGAGGTGTCTACACCCATAAGCAAACGGCTAGGCACCGCATCTGCCCTTACCTGCCCTCGGCATGGCCAACCTTGCAAACGCAAGCATAGCAACACGATCGCTAGGCATACATGCCAAGAGAGCATACACTATACTCTACCCAAGGTTACCTTGTAAACTTCATGATTAGAACTCGGCAAATCTATGACCAAAAGCACATATAAATAACTATTACACACTGATGACGACACATGCTCAAGGTTGGGGGTCACTGTGACACGCACTGATGAGTTTCCTAGACGACCACCGGACAGGCGCTAAGGACACTCAGTAACCAAGTATAAACACAATTACACTTTACATGCCATCCAACATGCATCAAATCCATGCTGAATATGTTATGAAGTACACAGGGTTGGCCACACACCTCATACCCCTTAACCGTCCCTCGAGCATGGCCAGACTAATAAGCATGTGAATAGCAATAATGATGATGGCACTAAAATGCCTTACCAGCATTTTCTATGTTTCTCCCAGGTTAGAGTGTAAGGTTGATGCCAACCAAGCTAATCAACACAGCAACAACTCCTGAACTGCCCTACCTGAGATGGGCAACAAACTGGAACTATGGAGGGCAAGGAACCAAGGAGATCATGGCATACAAAGCTTGCATGCAGTCAACCATGGTTGGCTCAGCACATTGCAGTCTTTTCACATGATGATATCAAGGGAAAGCTCAAATAAACCAATGGTGGTAGCTATCTACATGCAGTCACACAAATGCAATATCTCCAACATGATCGTCAATAAAACACTTCCTCCCCTGCACGATAAAATGGAAAGAAACCATTGGCGGCCCTCCAGCGCATGAGCGCTGTGATGCCGCTGCGAAGAGAGGGTGCGTCACTCTCACACAACAAGAAGCGTCCATACGCACAACATCCTTGCCAGAACACGTTTTATGAAATGCCTTAAACCTTCCCGAGAAGATATAGGCTTCGACTGAAGCGGCCCTGACCACGACGTCAGCGAAAACAATCTAAATCTACCAGGTATTCGACAACACCACGGCAAGCAACGGCGAGCTAGCTGGCGGAAACTGCCCAAAAAGAACGAAAAAAACTTCGAACGATGAGCTCATAGAAGAAAGAACTGATAGCACATAACATTCGCGACAAATCTATACCTGTCCCTCGCAGATCCCTCGCCCAGGCGCGCAACAACGGCCGTTCTTCCATGGAAGGTTCCGACATGCACTGCGCAGGCCTGAAGAATTACTTACCGAGAATAGCCGAAAATGTAGCAAAAAGCACCAGTTTGGTTTGGAATTCAATGCTACCGATATTAATGCATCGTTTACGGTCAAAAAGCCCCCCAAAACTGCGAATTCACTGCCGCTATCACGAATTCTATTTTATTCCGCGCGACCAAAAAATGCAGATTACCCCCCATGCCGATGGCAGTAAAAGAAAGCAGCGATATTGTAAACCAGCAACTTGCCGCCACAACCCAACATCATTAAATCATCGTCTCCAACATTCGAGCATTTTTTTTGCATTTCTCTAGCCCTACATCGCTAGTTTCGCCTAAACGCAGTCGCCATGGCCGCTTCCGCACGGGGTGCGCGCACCGTGCACCCACTTTTCACTTCACGGCGGTACCGCGAATATTTTTGGCGCCAAAAAATTCGGCGGGCGCACGTCCCCTTAAATAAGAGGCGTGCATCTATGAATATATAGTTTTGGAGGCGAGTTTCTGTTGGCATTAAGTCGTAGTATTGTACGATTGATGGATTGGTAGTGCATTGGTGGTTCTGCACGACGGTACTGGACGGAGTTCCCGGAATCCCGGTCTGGCAAGCGGATTTTGCATCTCACGGGTACACGACGCGGCACGACGTTGTACAGCAAAATGGCTCGCAGAAAAGCTAGGAACCTAGGCGACTATTTGGCGCCGTGTCGGTCGTGACGTTGTTTACTCCGTTGGATCTGCATCTACGGCGTTCGTCGGTTGTTTCGAAACCCGGTCGATGAGATTTAAAGGAGAAGTCGGGTATATAACTGATCCGTTTTTGACACCTTTGTGAAAATGTAAAAGTCGAGATGAATTAAACGGCTTGACATGTTGTCGTCCACTACTACAAGTTAACGCCAATCGAAACTCGCGTCCAAAAATATATCTGGATAGAGGCATGTCTCGTATTTAATTTCAAGGTACCTCTTAATTAATCTCGGGCCCCGCCTCGGGCTATAAGTTTGCCAAAAAAAAGTCTGTAAGTCCGGGCAAAGGTGAACAGGAGGAAAAAATGGCAATCGCATGCATGCAATTTGATAGACATCGGGCTTGCTATAAAAATATATAAAAAAGCTTGATCTCGGGCTACTGAATAACAGCCTGCTCACGGTTCACCATTCTTCAACAGCCCCGACAGTGTGGACGGAGAGAGCATGATTTCGCCGAGACCGACGTGAATGCAGCTAGGGATCCAGCAGGCCGGCAATAATAAGCTGGGTGGTTTGGTGTAGCATTGGGCATTTATTCATTTCCTGCCGTCCTGCTTCATTTCTATTATTCAGGGCTTGCATTTCCTGCTGCCCGGAATTCGACATTTCATTTTCCCAAGACTTTTGCCATGGGCCGGCCTTGCACCGTGATGCAGAGAGAGTCTGTGGCATGCCTGCTTGCGGCAGTGTGAGAAGCTAGCGCAAGCTAGTCTAGTGTGCCCTCCCTCCTTCTCGTTGCGTATAGGGTAGAAGGTTCCTTTTATTTGTACCCATGTTACGTGCAGTCTATGTCATTATTAATACACAACAACCTGAGGGAGGGCGCCCTAGCATCTCTCACTGCCGCAAGTGTGCAGGCCACAGAACTCTTTCTGCATCATGGTGCAGGCCCAACTGTGGGTGCAAAACAACAAGAAGTAGCAAAAGCATAGCGGATGCAGTAAGGCTGCCCGGCCATTGTCCAGAGGCCACAGGTAGGCCTAGAACTCATTGAGATGCGCCGGTTTGGGATCTCATAAAGGCCTGCCCGGGACCCTGAGGGTTTTCAATGGCATACCCAGAGTTAACCCACAACCTTCCTCTACACGTGACCATCGATCTACCGTGCAGCAGAGGCCTTCAATGCAAGATAAGTGCTAGGTAGAGGTCGAGGCGGTAGTGGAGAACCGCGGGGTAACAATTAGCCATGCTATGGCCACAAGGGCACTAGTGGCAAGTTGGCAAAATCTCTTCTGTATCAATACGACAGTCTCCAACAAGATTCTTACTCTCGATCCCGTTTGGTAACCCATATGCGAACATGCCAGAAACCTGTGCTGTGGCCCCCGGACAGCAAGGCATGACCATACAATACTTTGTTGTTGGCAGCTTGGGGCAGTCATAAGCGAAATGTCAAAACTGGGAACAGGGTGCCCACTTAATCATGCATGCCCAAAAACGGGGATGCGCTCAGGCAGGGGATGTTCCTCGCACGGCGTCAAAGAAGGCCACGATGCGGGCAGGGTCCTTGCGCACGCCATCCGGCCCAGCGACCCCACTGGAGACATCCACCACGTCTGGTTTGGCAATGCTGGCCGCTAACGCAACGTTGGATGGGTTCAGGCCCCCGGCCAACAGCCACCCATTCTTGCTGATACCCACAGGGGGCTGCAGGTTCCGCCAGTCATAGCTCTCACCGCTGCCTCCTACGGCGCCGTCAATCAGGAGCCAGTCTACCAGAGGGCGGCCTTCACGGGATGCGGACGCCAGCTCCTCGGGCACGGGTGTCAGAATACGGCCGTCCTTGTCTGCATGCATCACGTAAATGAGTGATAGACCGCTCTTCAACAGTTTGGGTAGCGAGGCCCGAGCGGGTTCACCGTGAAGCTGCGCCACGCGCACCGTGGTCGCCGTGCACACGCTCATGATAGCGTCCGCGTCCTCGTCGACGAACACGGCCACCGGCTCCGCACCCCCCGCCCGCGCAACCTTGGCGATCTCACTGGCGACGGCCTGGGAGACGCTTCGTTTCGCGCGTGGCCACAAGATCATGCCGACGAAAAATGCGCCCTCTTTCGTTGCGAGGGCGGCATCCTCGGGGCTGGTGACGCCGCACACTTTCACCTTGACAGCCTTGCTGTTGCTCGATACAGCAACGGAGAGCTCGCTACTGCTACATACCGTCAACGCGCGCTGTTGCAGTGTAGCATCTAGGTTCGTGGTGCATTTCGGCGGGCACTCCGTCAATCTGCTAGAAAAGCGAGGCTTCAGGCAAATTTTGCTAACGCGATGTGAGGTTCTCCTTTGTTCTGAAGGCAACGGGATTATGGGGCTGGTAGTTTCTCGCAGGTCCAGCCGAGTTGCAGCTCCGCGCCAGGTAAAGGAATGTGAACAAGCATGTGTAGGCATTTTGTCAACGTAATGTACTATTTTGGGAATTCTAGTGTGTGTACCCTGTGCGCACCATACATTACGCGTACGCCTCGATCATGGCCAGAGATTGCTGCAAGCACGGGCTGCCCTTCAAGACGAAAAAGTTACCTAATTATACCTAAAACTACCGATTACCACGTGCGGGAACCGGGTACAGGAGAAGTTGCAGTCAAGTGTTTTGTTCTGAAGGTTCAGTAAATTACCATAGCTGGCTCTTTCCGGAGAGAGTGTGCACTGGGGAGGGGGGGGGTCCGAACCCCCACCCCCCCCTAGTACACCCCTGGCTCCACGTTTAAGATTTGAGTTGAGTTGAGTTGAGTTTATTCCCGCGCCGTTTAAGATTGGGGTCCGGCCAATCCAGGGCTCACGATCTTAAAGAATCTTACTACTATGATTCGATTCTACTAAGTTCTACTACATTCTACTACTATTCTACTACTAGTAGAGGTCAAATCCAGGGTCTCAAGATCTTAATGCTGGAATTCTTAAACGTGGGACTAGGGGTGTACAGTACCGTACGTGTTGAGGGGTAGCCAGGGGCGGTTTGAGAACACCCCCCCCCCTCCTGCCCCCTTTCTGGAGCCGTACAGCGCGAGGGAAATTTTGGGGGTTGGGGTTGGTGGCAACCCCCTCCCCCCCCTTGGTAGAGGCGGAGAGGTAGGGGTGGGTTGAGACCCCTCCACCTCCTCGACCCGGGCCGCCCCATCGAGGCCGGGGGGGGGGACGGCCGGTGTCAGACCCCCCCAACCCCCCAACCCCAGGGGGGGGGGGGAGTGCACACTCGCTCCGGGATTGTCGCGAGCTGCCAGATACATAAATCTAGACTCATGACTCGAAGACGGTTGTTGTAGTACTAGTAGTTGTTGTTGTTGCCCACGCCGGCGCCGGACATGGGCACCAGAGATTTGGCCAAACGGCAGAGGGCCAAGACACGGAACATGAGCATGCCATCCCAGTGCCATCACAAACATACAAGAACAAAGACACTAGACACTCCCGGCCAGTTAGGCTCGAAACACACGCCCTGATCAAGAAGATGTTTCCGGCCCCACCGTCTAGGTCACCTACTAGTCGCTCTACTCGTAAGCCAACCATAATTTCAATGCACAAGGCTACACATTTCCATCACCATTCATATTCATCATCCCGGCCTGAACGACTCGAACACGCGGACAAGATAACGGCAGGCTCGAGCTACCATGGTCCGGATTCTCCCCGCCGATTTCTGGCCTGCGCTCATGGTTGTCTCCTTGATACAAGAACAAAGACGGTTGTAGACGTTGTTTTTGCTGCCCACGCCGCACGTACATGCCGGGCAGCAGAGACAAAGACGGTACGTTCGGACTGTAGAGGGCATCGTCGGGTGCTCATCATGGGACTGCAGAGTGCTGGCCCAAGCTAACTTATATATATTATGCAATATCAGTGCCCGTAATCTGAGTAGAGACGGAGGTGCTCTAATGAATGGACATGCAGAGGCTGATTGACGCTAGCAAGCCCTCTGACCCGATCCTGCGGTAGGAGGCGGCGGTGATTGTCGGGGTGCCCAGACTAAAAATTCGTGTGGAAAATTTCAAGGCCCAAAGTAGCAGAAAAAATGCACCATTGCGCTGCATCCGCGCAATAAGCGGGCCACGCCCTTCGAGATGTTAGGGTAAGTCATGTTTCCACTACGCGACCGGCGGCATGCGCAAGCACAGGTTGTGGCGGTCTCTTCCTCGACGCCGCAACTCCGCACTGGCGATTACGTATATATGCGACCTAGCTTGCACGCCCGCGCGCATTTGTAATTTTTGGCCATTTCCGACAGCGACCTGCCTTCATCCGGAAGCCATCGCGGCGTCTGATCAGACAGAACAAGGATCCGTATGCATGCGTCACCAAAAAACGGTTATCCGTATCTTTATCTGGCGTCCGTAGAAACGACCTGCCAAAGCTACAGTAAAGCTTCTGCAAAAACTCTCTAATGATGCTCTCCAGCAAGCTCTCCAGCTGGTCCAGCTACTATATGCTTTTTACAGCAAATCTCCAGCTGAATTCCCAAATCCCAGGTGTTGGCTTTTCGCCGAGCCAAGTCAGGATCTTGGTTCGACTTGCGCTGGATTGTAAACGTGACATGGCCGGACCAGCCTATGGATCCACTATTAATAACCGGATCCTCTACTAATAACTGGATCCCCTATGTCGGACCACCGGGGCGGGAATAAACTCAACTCAACCCACTGTGACATGCGCTTGTACACGTGACATGCGCTTGAAACAGGCTGAACACAGGGGCTTTACTGCTGGACTCGGAATGCTGACACGCATTGACTGCTGCATGTGGGTTAAGGTTAACCGTGCACGCAAGGCGAATTGGAGGGCAGCGGATTCACTGGATTAATCTGCGCTGGTGCTCGCCGCAAACGCATGTCAGCCGTACCAACCGCGAAAGATCTTTTACCAGGCAGTCGGCACTTAGACAGTCGACATATCAAGTAACGTGCGTGTTTGCAACTTGCCCGTTGAAACTCTACGGCGGAGCCAATTTTCGGAAGAACCTCACCCTTATGCTTGCAAATTCGGGACAAATTCGGTGGATGTATGTATGTATGGATGGATGGATTGACGGATTTTCATCCCCTATTCCTATGTTTTCTCACGTGTACGGCCTTATAAGCTTCGCCAATTCTGGCGAACCTAACGGTTCTTCCGAAAATTGGCTCCGCCAGATAAATATGCGCGGAGAGGTCCGCGACTCACGACACGACGTTGTGCAGGACTTCATTTTACGCGACTACGCTAGGGCTCATGGTAAACACCTGAGCACAGCGGCACTGGAAGCTCTCGCATAATTCTTCCACGAGATTGTTGAAATTATTTCAAATAAAAATGAACGTGCAGTATTCCTGCTCGTTGTCGATTCTATTTAACAGCCCAGCCAACGCAGGGCAGTTGCAGGCTGGACTGGACTTGCCCTCAAGTCCGTTCTGTTCGAACCCAACGACCCCTTCTCAGCTGCACGCTCATCTTTTGCCGCGGCAAGCGTCGTCAGGCTTGACGCCACGTTCAACACGGGATACGCGCCGGCCTGAAAGGCGGTGGGCTGTCCACGACTGTTTACAAGTGGACTACCTCGAGATCGATGCGCTGAAGCCGAAACAATGTATTGTTGATGGCCCTGCGGTCGTGCGGCCCGGTCGTTAACTTCGTTATTCTTCGAAGACGTCAAGGCGGCATATTTGTTCCGTAATTGTACATATTTTGCTCGCTCAGTGGCCGGGATGTGCACGTTTAATTTGCGTCCTGAGCATTTCACCGTGGCTGCGTGCGGTGTATATGAGGAGCTTTCTCCTGCATTCCGCCAGCTTTCGAGGCAGACTGAGTGACTCGTGAACTGCATATCTGGCGTGAAGCAACCGTGCGGTACTGCCAGCAACTTAGCTGGCCCGCGGTCGCAATTTCCCAGGAGTGCCTGCCTGGCTGTATTTGAGCCGCGGATGTCCTCAACCACGGGCTGCAGGCCGCCCCCTGTGCCTGTCGATTATTGTTGGATGGTGACCATGTACGGGTAGTTCTAGCCGCCGTTGGCCGCTATCAGACTGGGCTCTTTTTATGGTGGCGAAACCAGGATGTATTCTATCTTTCCAATTTTGTGCCTTGCATCGTTGCGGGCAATCTTAGCCACGTCACATCCGCCAGGCAGGTTGTTGTGTCTCCACAGCTTGCTCCGGTTGCGGGTGACAGGGTGCAGTTCAGGGGACAGGGTGCTGCCACCCACATGACAGCAGACGCTGTCTGACCTGTGTACATTCCGGAGTGGGATGTCATGGCTCTCCGGCTGTATATTACGCTAGTAGGGCCGTGCGGGATTTTTCACAATTTTTCCGTGCCCGGCCCTATGCGCTTTTTGTCCTTTGTACAGAAATATCCCTACCGAGCTCGTGTTACCGATTCATGCGCAGCCAGGTTACAGCTCCGGCATAACTGCCCCTGATATCTGGCTTGTGCGCGTAGTTGCTTGCCACCTGTGCATCGATGGGCTCGGTGGTGACAACCAATATTCTCTTCAGTAAGGCAGCCTGGCTGCTTTCGTGGTTGGCTTCACTAAACTGCCACAAGTTTCGGTGCTGCTGTCTGCAGCGATTTGTACATGCGTGATCCTAGCTGCCTTTACCGATTTTTCTGTACATATTTCTTTGTCATATTTTTAGACCATTATACCGAAAGGCTTGCATCACTCCCCGGACAGGAGAACTTTTGCGGATGACTGTAGGTGTAAGTTGGCGATGCCATGGTAACCGGAGACGTCCGTCCTATAGTCGGCAAAATTGGTGCGAGAGGTCCCCAGTTCGATTCCGGTCGGATTCATTTGCAGATCGCGTTTTTCCGCGTTTTCCGCGGCCCGGCACTGAACGCAAATGGTTTTCACCTTTGCGGAGTGTCTGATCAGATTATACTATTATTATTGTTGTATCAATGAGACAACCGGCGCAGACCAAAATCTGGAGAATCCGGACCATTAAAATTAAATTAAATTAAATTATAACATGCCTCCGTGGGGAGGTCATGTAGCACATATTCCATGATGGATGGGGTGGAGGGAGCCGCGTGATCGAACTATCCTAACTCTAAGCTATCTAGAAAATTCTAACTACGCTACTCATCAAAACGCCTCCGCCGCTTGGGGGGAGGTGGCTTGCCCACAGGGTCGGGCGTGTGCGCCTTGACAATCTTCTTCCACCGCGTCTTGTCCTGCATGGCAGTCCAAAGACGGGAGAGAGAGTGGATTAAAAATTAAATTAAATTAAATTATAACATGCCTCCGTGGGGAGGTCATGTAGCACATATTGCATGATGGATGGGATGGAGGAAGCCGCGTGATCGAACTATCCTAACTCTATCTAGAAAATCCTAACTACACTACTCATCAAAACGCCTCCTCCGCTTGGGGGGAGGTGGCTTGCCCACAGGGTCGGGCGTGTACGCCTTGACAATCTTCTTCCACCGCGTCTTGTCCTGCATGGCAGTCCAAAGACGGGAGAGAGAGTGGATGCGGTGCTCAAACTGGGCTGGGACCACTAGGTCGTCCAGCAACATCTGAACATAGTTGGTTTTCACCTTTGCGGAGTGCCTGATCAGAATAGTTGGTGACAGGTTTCCCTACCCTTTTGGGAATGTCCGCGGGGCCAGGCCAGGTCAGAATGTGCCGCCCTGGCTGGCCAAGCCGCTGGGGGCCGGCCAGACCAAGGGTGGTGTCGGCCTGGCTGGTGCGGGCAAGGTGTCCTACAAATGCTATCCTACGCTGCCTAATCTCGTCCGAAACACGAGGCATGCCATGATACAAAGACTCTGATGACGGACGCTCGGAAAAACCTACGTTGAGGACCTGCCGGAGCATCCTGTAAACTGTGCCGTCGAGCCGAGCTGCCAGTTTGGGTGGGAGGGTCCACGCCTCGGCGCCATACGTGAGCACCGTGAGGACGAGGACCTTGAAGAGCATGCGCTTGCGGTGCCCGTCCAGGCCCTTCGAGCGCCAGTAAGGTGTGAGCGAACGGAGCTTGGCCCAGGCAAGGCCGATGCGGATGTCCACATCGTCGGCGGTGTCAGGAAGCCAGCTCCCCAACAGCTTGAAGCGGTCGCGGAACGGGACCTCCGTCCCGTCGAGCAGGCGCGGCAGCGGTGGTTTACTGGATGCCCCTATCACCATCGCCTCAGTTTTGACACTAATCTCCAGCCCCACCGCCCGCGCCTCCAGGCCCAGGCAGTCCAGCCAGGTCTGAATGTGCTCGGGGCGCTCGATGAGGGTGGTATCATCCGCATAAATCAGGTCGGCAAGGCGGTAACCAGGTCTGACCCCGCCGTGCTCTTTCACGTTAAGGATGTCCAAGCCTGGCTCGAACCCCTTAAGAGCAGTAAAGCGCGCACGTGCCTGGCGCATGACGTGATCCACGACAATAATGAACAGGTATGGGGACAGGACACAACCTTGCCACATCCGGACCATGGATGCTATTAATTAATGAATGAATGAAGCACGTGCTCCCGTTGGGGAGTCACGCAACATTAAACCCAATGGATGGACGGACGGGCGAACGGCTCGGGAGGGAGGAAGGGTTGGACAAACAATCCTACCAGTCTATCGCATCTATCTAATGCCTACTAACTAACAAACCGAGGGACATGCGACGTAGGCTCCCCCGAGCTTGGTTGAGGAGCTACTGCACTTGCTTTTCGTCATCATATCAAGGAGACTTGACCAGCTCCGTTTGAACACCGCATTCACTCCCTCTCTCTTGCTTGGACTGCTATGCATGCAGAACAAGAAGAGGTGGAAGATGATTGTTCAGGCTCACACGCCAGCCCCTGTGGGCAATCCCCCTCCCCCCCCCAAGAGGAAGGGGCGCTTTGCTGAGTAGAGCAGTTAGGGTTTTCTAGATTAGATTAGCTTAGAGTTAGCTTAGTTCGGTTTCGCGGCTTTGCGCCTTTGCCCACTTCCATCCAGCCAGCAAGGGAATACATGATCTCATCCCAACGGAGTCATGTTATAATTTTATAATTTAATTTAATTTAATTTAATTTAATTTAATTTAATTTAATTTAATTTAATTTAATTTAATTTAATTTAATTTATAACCAGCGCAGGCCAGAAATCGGGAGAATCTGGACCATGGTATAGCTCGAGCCTGCCGTTATCTTCTGATTTGGCACGCCGCAAAGGTGAAAACCATTTGCGTTCAGTGCCGGTCCGCGGAAAACCCGATCTGCAAATGAATCCAGGCCGGAATCGAACTGGGGACCTCTCGCACCCACTTATGCTTATAGTTATAGGACGGACGTCTCCTGATCCTAAGCCCTAAGGCATCGCCAGCTGACACCTACAGTCCAACCGCAAAAGTTCTCCTTTCCGGGGAGTGATGCAAGCCATTCGGATTTTGCACTAGATAAATCATTCGAGATCTGTGTGTGTATAGGAGTACTACACACGTGTCCACTCGAGTCTCTGCCGTTATCTTGTCCGCGTTTTCGAGTCGTTGCCAACATGCGCCGAGACTTTCTGTTCGGGCAAGCCTGCCCCCAACTCCAGCATACCATCCTCAACTCCATTCTCATGCGCTCTGATGGCAAGATCTGGGCTGCGGCCATCCATCTCCGCACCCACACTCCGTTCCATCCTTTCGGAAGCCCTCCAGCAGCACGTGACCCCCTCGCTGCACACGTGGCAGCAATGGGGGGCACGCTGGCTACTGAGATCCCTCACCTTTCCACTGCCACCTCCGCCTCCACTGCCGACATCAAGGCCCAGCTCCTCGACATCGACCAGCGCATCCACGCCAACGCCATCGCCGTTGAGTGCCTGCAAGACACCGCAGGCCTCACCGCCCAGGCGGTGAAGGACATCGCTGCCCAGCCGGCATATCTGCTGGCCCGGCCAGCGATGCTCCTTCCACCCAGACCTGCCCAGGCGGACTTGCCACCACACCACCTCCACCACCTCCACCATCGCGGCACAGCTCAAGCAACAAGCACTCCACCTTCGTGAGGAGGCCGAGCTCGACAAGCGCAGCCAGAATGTCACAGTCAAGCATGCACTTCGACCAGCCGGTAGATGAGACCTCGGAGACGCTTCTCATGGCGTTTAGGCGCGACCTTTTTGCCCCCATGCAACTCACTGGTGAGCTGCGGATGTCGGCTGTCCGCCTCCCCCGCGCGCGGGGTAAGGCTGCCGCCCGGCCCCCGCCTGCTCCTCACGTACATATACCGGATAAGTGTCCGGTTCCTTGAATGCCGCAAGAAGCTCTCGTGGAGTCACTCGCTACACGTTTGATGACGACTTGACCCTGGCCCAGCAGCAACTACGGCGACGCGAGCTATGGCCGACCTACCTTCAGCTCCGCCCAGAGCGCAGGGGGGAATCATAAGCCGGTATACTGGAGGGGGCGGTCAACCACGTTGACCATGTGCAAGCCCTGGCAGGCACCTCCTGCCACCCCAGCAACCTCAGTCTAGGGAATATATAACAGCCAGTGTCGATTAGTCACTGGGCTTAGCCTAGGTAGCACGTGGCCTACGCGCATGTGCGCCCATTAATGGTGCCCCCAAGGGATGATGCCTTCAGAGTTTTGCCAAGCCATGCGCTTACCCCACGAGCGGCCGGGGGAAGGCGGGTCACCCGGCCCCGGGGGCGCCCATGCACGGCTTGCCCTTACCAGTGAGAGCCATGCATGGGGCCGGATCAAGGATTTTGTTGAATCCCAAACGCCATGGCAAGGGTCTCGCATGCAGGTCTCGTCCTGCAGCTGGTCGAAGTACTTGACGATGACGTTGGCTGCGCTTGTCGAGCTCGGCCTCCTCGCCGAGGTCGAGCGTCTGCTAGGCTTGAGCTGGCCCAGGCGGCGATGGCGCCGGGAGGCCGATGGTGCGCAGTAGTGGTGTGGTTCATATCAGCATGGCTGCCCAGGTCTGGGTGGGAGGTGCACTGATCGCCGGCCGGGCAAGCACTGAGGGGCTGCCAGGCTGGGCGGCGATGTCCTTCGTGCCGCCTGCCAGGGCAGTGATGCCTGCGGTGTTTTGCAGGCATTCGATGGCGATGGCATTGTCCTGGAGGCGCTTGTCGACATCAGATGGCGATCGAGGAGCTCTAGAGGCAGTGAGGGCGTCGGTGGCGGTGGCGGCCGGTGAAGGCGAGGCGGCTTGGAGGTGGCGGTGGTGGTGGATCGGAGAGGAGGGGAAGCTCAGCCTGGCAGCGTGCCGCCCATGGCCGCCCGACATCAGTCAGACTGCGGCGAGGGGTGTCACGTGCTGCACGAGGGCCCGGTTGACATGATGGAGCGGATTTCGGAGATGGAAGTACAGGCCGGCCCAGATCTCGGCGACAGAGCGCCCGAGGAGGGAGCAGAGGGTGATGAGCTGAAGGCGGGGGCGAGGGAGTTGCTCGGGGCAGTTTCGGCGTGTAAGCACCGTCTACCAAGCGGCCAGGCGGAATGAGGCGACCGTGGACGCTAAGGTGCTGGCACAGGGCAAGAAGCAAGGTGCGCGACCCGTGGATCGAACAGGGCGTGCATAACTTAGTTAGCGGCTGGGGTCGGCTTGACAGCAGTTGTCCACCATGTGGCCGAGGTGACATCAATTAAGTCGACTTTGCATTCCAGAGTCGGCTGCCAGGGCGCGGGGGGCGGTTCCTCAGGGCGGCTGCGTTCAGGCTCGGGCGATGCAGATGGCGAGGCAAGCCCGGGGGGGGGCTCGGGCAACCACCAGTGCTTGCCTATAGTGGCACCGCTGCCTTCCGGGCCTGAGGGCAAAGCTGCAGCCGGGGCTGCTGACGAATTTTCAGTGAGGGCTGAGCGCAGCCGCCAGGCTGCGTTGCGTAGAGGAGCGTTTGCTCGTCACAATACTGCGTCAGAATAGCTATATGAGAAAATATTAGTGTGTGTGCGTCTTAGAAAGACGAAGCGATTGTCTTAGAAAGACGTGGTGCTTGCCATATTTTGCGTGATAGCTGCAGGCCGGTCACATTACTGCGTTACAGCTGTAACCGATTATAGTAGCAGATGCGCCTAGAAAAAAGGCGCATCGGTTGCAGGTGATCTT
The DNA here is from genome assembly GCA_009746045.1 of Mesostigma viride. Lineage (NCBI taxonomy): Eukaryota > Viridiplantae > Streptophyta > Mesostigmatophyceae > Mesostigmatales > Mesostigmataceae > Mesostigma > Mesostigma viride. The sequence goes on along the minus strand of RPFO01000253.1, from coordinate 296,161 downwards.
CGACTGAATTTGGGGCTCAGACGCAAAAGTTCTGAGCTCCGCCGTCAGCCATGTCCGCTCGTGGCTCGCGTGGCGCCCTGCATGGAAGGAATGTACGTTATTATTGCCTGTGCATCATGGCTCAAGAGTTCATGGATCGAGACTCAGTTGGAGCTGGTGCTCGTTCATGTCGTCGATCGATGTCGTCAAATATGCTGGCACGGTGCCGTCTGGCAAGTGGGTAGCATTAATTAATTATAATTAATTGATTAATTAGGAACATAACTCCGTTGTGAGTACATGTAGCACATATCCCTGAGAAGGGGCATATGGCTTTTAACACATTCTGGGCTACTTCGATCCTGCAATGAGGGTGGGGATGTAAACGACACTTGCTCTAGGTGCACCAAGGGCACCTGCACCGCCACCATGATCTCTCAGAGCACAAAGGGGCCTGTCATGGGGTGGAAGATCATCATGGCTATACAGAATCTAGGGCGTGGCTTCTCAGCAGATCGGAGTGACTCTCTGCATAGGCAGAGCTTGGCTAAATTCTTAATGCAACATCCATGGCGGGGTCGAGTCCCATTATAGGCAGGGCGTGGCTATTCGAAAGGCATCATCCATGGGGGGGCCATGATGCCAGGCCGGGCGCACGTACATGCGCTCAAGTGGGCCACGTGGTAAGCTAAGCCTTACTAATCTACACTACTGGCAGCTACATATATTATTCCCTAGACTGGGTTTGCTGGGGTGGCAGGGGGTCCGAGCCTGCCAGGGCTTGTGGTCGGCGTGGATGACGTCCCCCCTCCAGTATACCGGTTTCCCCCCTGCGCTCTGCCGGAGCTGGCCGGAGGTAGTAGGTCGGCCATAGCTCGCGTCGTCGTTGTTCAGTGCTGGGCCAGGGTCAGGTCGTCGTCCAGCGTGTACATGTAGCGAGTCCTCGAGAGCTTCTTGCGGAATGACATACAGCTTATCCGTCATGCACTTAAAGGTGAGGAGCACGGGGGCCGGGCCAGCCTTAGTACCCCGCGCGCGCGGCCGGGGAAGGCGGGCAGCCGACATCCGCAGCTCCGGCACCAGTGAGTTGCATGGGCGCCGGGGCAAGAATGTCGCGCTTAAATGCCGTGAGAAGATTCCTCGAGGTCTCATCTGGGCACAGGCTGGTCGAAGAGCTTGACGATGACATCATTGTGGCTGCGCTGCATGCATGGGTGCGGTAGCAGGCCGGCCTCCTCGCGGAGGTCGAGCTAGGGCTTGTTGCCTTGAGCTGTGCGGCCGCGATGGTGGAGGTTGTGGAGGTGGTGTGGTGCTTTCAAGCATGCAGGGCCGCCCACCAGGTCTGGGTGGGAGGGGCGTTGTCGCCTGGGCCAGCGGGGGCGGGCTTGGCGGCAATATCCTTCACCGCCTGGGCGGTGATGCCTGCGGTGTTTTGCATGCACTCGATGGCGATTGCGGTGTCCTTGAGGCGCTGGTCGATGTCGAGGTCGAGCTGGACCTTGATCCATTGTGCCACGCTACTAGGGCGGCAGTGGAGGTGGAGGCGAGGAGGGTGCATGGAGGTGAAGGTGACGGTGGTGGAAAGGTGAGCCAGGGAGCTCTGACAGCAGCCGGCCAGCGTGCCGCCCATTGCCGCCACATCTGCAGCAAGGGGGGTCACGTGCTGCTCAAAAGCTTCCTTAGGAGGGTGCGGACGATGGTTTCTGTCGCGACGGTGGGAGGGGGGGGGCCAGATCTCGGCGTCGGAGCGCGCGCCTGAGGAGGGAGCAGAGGGCGAAGCGCTGGAGCCGGGGGCAAATTTCATGCGGAGAACTATCGGGAGATCTTCGGCGGTGTTGAAAGGCTGGCCACAGTCTTGGCCAGCGGCCGTGGTTGTGGGAGATGAGGTGCGAGCACAGCCTGGGCTACAAACAAGGGCCGGCGACTGCGCTTGGGCTCAGGCGATGCCGAGGGCGAGGTGCAGCCCTGGAGGGGACCTGGGGGACCACAAGTGCTTGATTAGTGGCACCATCAGTGCACTGCATGCCTTAATTCCGGGAGGCGTGCGACTCAGGGCGAAGCTGCAACCGGAGCTAAGCCTGCTGACGTATTTCAGGGCGCTGAGCGCAGCTGCCAGGCTGCGTTGCGTAGATGAGCGTTTAATTAATTATTAGGAACATAACTCCGTTGGGAGTATATGTAGCACATATCCCAGAGAAGGGGTATATGGCTTTTAGATTGGCTTTTAGATGAGCCGGTTTGATCGCTAGCGTCATAATATTGCGTGATAGCTTCGGGAAAATATAATATCGACGCGTGCGTCTTAGAAAAACGAAGCGATTGTGATAATAATTCACGGCCGATCAAATTTGGTGCCCAAACGAAAAAGTTATGAGCTCCGCCGTCAGCAATGGCTACCTCGTGGCTCATGGCTGGTGTCGTGTTTACAAAGCCGGATGCGCCATAATAATTATGGTGAGGTGCCGTTGTAGCTCACTGAATGGCTAGAATATAGGGATATATGCATGTGTTACATATAGGGATGTAGTACTGGACTACACACACAGATCTCGAATGATTTATCTAGTGCAAAATCCGAATGGCTTGCATCACTCCCCGTAAAGGAGAACTTTTGCGGTTGGACTGTAGGTGTCAGCTGGCGATGCCTTAGGATCCGAGGAGACGTCCGTCCTATAGTCAGCAAAAGTTAGTGCGAGAGGTCCCCAGTTCGATTCCGGCCTGGATTCATTTGCAGATAGCGTTTTCCGCGGACCGGCACTGAACGCAAATGGTTTTCACCTTTGCGGCGTGCCAAATCAGAAAATACATGTATATATACCTGGACGCTCGACGACCTGACCCCGCTCAGCAGCAGCAGCGACGCGACCTGCATGGCCTGAATACCTCCGCCACGTATGCAGGACTGCCCCCAGAACTCCCAAGGTGTACCGGGAGGGGCGGGGACCTGATGATCAACCGTTGTTTTATTAAATATTCAACCACAAGATGTGGTCGCCCCCTGCGGGCTAGAATAGCCCTAGCTTGAATTATTGGTAGTCGATCACTGCCGCTATGGCAGCCATGCCTAGAATGTTTGCCTAGCCTAGCTATCATACCTAGTCACGTGACCTGCTAACGCACGGTTAACCTACACAACCAGCCATAGCCTTAGCTTAGCCTTTGTACAGCCATTGCACTTGCATTCGATGCGCCTTTCTAAGACGCACTTGCCAGTATAAACGGTTACGGCTGCCACGCAGTATAGACAAAGTTACGCACGTGACCAGCTATGACGACTACCAAAGCAAAACGCGGGCTGGAAAAGGAGCTGGCACAGCTTCCCAGCGCCCAGCCCAACCCTCTCGCCCTCGCCATTGTTCAGCCGCCAGGCTTACCCGCCAACCAGCCGTCTGGGCCTGCCAACCCACCGCCAGCAAAACCATCGCCCAGCGCCTCGCCCGAGCCCAAGAAACCCTGCCACGAACCCAAATGGCGAATGTACCTACCAGATTACGAAAGCTTTTCTTTCACCCACTAGTTAGGTTAATATTGTGCGGAAACCTTTTGCCACTTGGGCTTCTCAGGTTCCGCACAATATTACCGGCGATAACCACTCGCCGGACACTCAAGTTCACGTCGACGTGAACTTGAGTGTCCGGCGAGTGGTTATCGCCGGTAATATTGTGCGGAACCTGAGAAGCCCAAGTGGCAAAAGGTTTCCGCACAATATTAACCTAACTAAAACCTAGCCTCTTGGGGCGAGGACGAATCACTAGGCTCGGAACACCCGTAGATATGAATATGATCGAATATGAGCGCCGGTTCGCGCGAATATCGATATGAATATGGTTGAATATGAGCATCTCCTTGGTGCGCATATGATTAGAGCCGGGTGCCAAATCGGAACGAATTATTCCCCCAAATAATCCGCTTCCGAGTGGATTCGAACCTGCGCCCCGCAAGGATCCAGGTCTTAGTTAGGTTAATATTGTGCGGAAACCTTTTGCCACTTGGGCTTCTCAGGTTCCGCACAATATTACCGGCGATAACCACTCGCCGGACACTCAAGTTCACGTCGACGTGAACTTGAGTGTCCGGCGAGTGGTTATCGCCGGTAATATTGTGCGGAACCTGAGAAGCCCAAGTGGCAAAAGGTTTCCGCACAATATTAACCTAACTAAGACCTGGATCCTTGCGGGGCGCAGGTTCGAATCCACTCGGAAGCGGATTATTTGGGGGAATAATTCGTTCCGATTTGGCACCCGGCTCTAATCATATGCGCACCAAGGAGATGCTCATATTCAACCATATTCATATCGATATTCGCGCGAACCGGCGCTCATATTCGATCATATTCATATCTACGGGTGTTCCGAGCCTAGTGATTCGTCCTCGCCCCAAGAGGCTAGGTTTTAGTTAGGTTAATATTGTGCGGAAACCTTTTGCCACTTGGGCTTCTCAGGTTCCGCACAATATTACCGGCGATAACCACTCGCCGGACACTCAAGTTCACGTCGACGTGAACTTGAGTGTCCGGCGAGTGGTTATCGCCGGTAATATTGTGCGGAACCTGAGAAGCCCAAGTGGCAAAAGGTTTCCGCACAATATTAACCTAACTCCACTGGCTGGAACTGACCAAAGACGAATGCGCCGAAATAGTGCGTTTCTTATCACAGGAACGCAAGCTCCATGGGGCCGTAGGGCCCATCCCCGCCGACGACCTGGAGATGTTCCTTGCCATGCCAGAGCTCAACCACCGCATCGCCATCATGTGCAGCTACTTCCAGCTACCTACGCGCAGAATTGTCGCCAGGATCCGCACCCCAGCCCAGCCTGCGCGGCCGACAGCCACATCGGCTTCCTCCCTCTGCAAGGATGACATCCGAGCAGTGCTGGAGGAGCACGTGACCTGGCCGTTGGCCGAGAAGCTGACCTCGCTGAACACGACGCTCAACACGGTGGAAGCCCGGGTCTCCAACGTGGAGACCAAGGTCGTCCACAAGCTACAACCCCAGTTCACGGCGCTACACACCGCGGCGCAGGCTTCGGAAACGCATGCTGCACTTGTCTCTCGCCTTAACCAGGTGGAGGGCAAGTGTGGCGTGCTCCTGAAGAAGCTTGAGGCCATCACCGCCCACACCGAGGCCCTGGCCACACAGATCCCCAAGATAGCGGAGCAGACGGCCACCATTGCATCCCAGCCACCCCGGCAGGATGCCGGCGACCTCCCGCCGCTCTCCTACGCGGACCTGCTGCGGTCAGCGACCGCCTCCACCACCGACGCCATCGCCACAAAGCTCCAGGAGCTGGAGGACCACCGCCAGGCCCATGCAGCAACGGGAGGTCACCGACCGCGCTCGCCACGAGTGCCGAGTGGTGCTACGTCGCTTCCCCCAGAAGCCAGGTGAGACGTCAACCTCTCTTGCTGACGAGCTCAAGAACCAGCTTCTTACCCTCATGGGCCTGGTAGGTGAGGTAGAACTGCGTGGGTGCCACCGCCTTCCCCACTCACGGGACAAGGCGGCTCCCCCACCAGTCCTACTCACCTTCCCCTCCCCTGAGGATAAGCAGCGGTTCCTCTCTCGTCGCAAGCGGTTGCATGACCTCACCTGGACGCTGGATGACGACCTCACCCCCGCTCAGCAACAGCAGCGACGCGACCTGTGGCCGGAATACCTCCGCCATAAGCAGGACCCCCAGAAGCCCAAGGTGTACTGGAGGGGCGGGGACCTGATGATCAACCACAAGATGTGGACGCCCCCAGCGGGCTAGAGTAGCAATAGCCCTAGCTTGTAACCATTGGCGTCACTGCCGCTAAGGCAGCCATGCCTAGAATGTTGCCTAGCTGTGCCAACACACCTAGTCACGTGCCGCCAACGCACGGTACACAACCAGCCATAGCCTTAGCCTAGTCCTAGTACAGCCATGCTACGCCCTGGCTATGTTCAGATTACTTGCCCACGCTCCTTGCTATGATATGCTCACATGGGTCTTATTGCACCCACAGTTTGCCGGATCGTTAGCCTGTCCTTTTAGCTAGCCGCGCCCGATTGCAGCTGTGGCATGCCTTTGGCATGAAGGAGACTGGGGGTCTCTGCCCTTTCTCCTGTAGTGCACACACAGGGATTAAAAGCACTTCGGTGCTCCGTGACTCCCCAACGGGAGCACGAGTTTAATTAATTAATTAATTTGTACAGCCATGCTACGTCCTGGCTACGGCCAGATCACTTGCCCACGCTCCTTCTTATTATATCAAGGAGACAACCAGCGCAGCTAGGCCAGAAATCGGGAGAATATATGCTCACAATGATGGGTCTTATTGCACCCACAGCATTTGCCGGATCGTTTATCGTGTCCGATTGCAGCTGTGGCATGCCTCTCAGTGGCATGAAGGAGAAAGGGGCTCTGCCTTTTCTAGTCATGTTGTGCACACACAGGATCGATTAAATTAATTAATTAACTTGCTGCATCCTAACTACCCCAGTACCTCCGCACTGACTACAATTAGTAGTTGCACTTGATTAATGAATGAATGAATGAATGAATGAATGAATTATTAATTAATTAATTAATTAATTTCGTGCTCCCGTTGGGGAGTCACGGAGCACCAATTAATTAATTAATTAATTATCAACATCACTCCGTTGGGAGTAGATGTAGCACATAGCCCTGAGAAGGGGCATATGGCTTTTAATACATTCTAGGCTACTTCATGCAAGGGTGGGAATGTAAGCTACCCCTGCTCTAGGTGCACCAAGGCACCTGCACCCTCATGGTCTATCACGCTATGCCCGGGTAAGGGGGGAGCATGCCTGTGAGGGAGGAAGATTATCATGGCTATACAAGAGCTAGGACATGGCTTCTCGACAGAGAGCATCTCTCTGCATGGCATAGCGTGGCTAAATTCTTAATGCAACATCCATGGGGGTCCCATTATAGACAAAGCATGGCTAAATGTTGAAGGCATCATCCATGGGGGCCATTATGGGCGCACATGCGCGTGGGCCACATGCTAGGCTAAGCCTTACTAATCTACACTACTGGTATATATATTCCTAGTCTGAGGTGGCAGGAGGGGGCTGCCAGGGCTTGTGGTCAACGTGGATGACCGCCCCCCTCCAGTATACGGAGCACCAAAGTCGGCCTTTAATCCCGTGCATGTGCATGCACAACAGGAAGAAAGGGCAGAGACCCCCTTTCTCCTTCATGCCAGAGGCATGCCACAGCTGCAATCGGACACGCCATAGACGATCCGGGAAGTGCTGTGGGTGTAATAAGACCCATGTGAGCATATCATCAGTAACAAGTAGCTTGGGCAAGTAATCTGATCATAGCCAGGACGTAGCATGGCTGTACAAGGGCTAAGCTGAGGCTATGGCTGGTTGTGTACCGTGTGTTAGCGGTGCACGTGACTAGGCGTGGTGGCACAGCTAGGCAAACATTCTAGGCATGGCTGCCATGGCGGCAGTGACTACCAATGAATACAAGCTAAGGCTGTTATACAAGCTATTCTAGCCCGCAGGGGGCGTCCATATCTTGTAGTTAATCATCAGGTCCCGGGCGCCCCTCCAGCACTGGCACCGCTTGGGATTAAATTAAGCACTCTGGTGCTCCGTTACTCGATCCCAACGTGAGCATGAGTTTAATTAATTAGTTAATTAATTAATGTATATATACTCTCCGGTCGTAACATCCTCCGGGCGGCGGTGGATGCCGGCGCTGCTGCCGCTGTTGCGCTGAGCGCGACAATCTAGTTTGCCTCCTACGGCAATGTGGGGCCCCACCGGGTCATCCCCTTTGTCCTTGAGGAGTTAGGGGCCATGCATGGGCCCAAATACGTATGAGTTTTTCCACGATCGAGTGCTGCCAGCGTCGTGAAGACCGCCTCGACCTCGAGGGTCAGATCGCCCCGTGGTCTGCCCGCACATGGTCATCTTGTATTGGCGGCAGCGCCTGTCACTCGCCCTCACTTGCAGGCTGGTGCCGTGGCTGATGTGTTATTATTCCGCCGCACCCGGGCCGACTTTGTCGCGACCCATGCGGTCTAGATCCCTCCCAGGCCTGGTGCATGGGCCGGCAGCGATGTTACTGCGTGTCGTAGTTTTTATGTAGTTAGTTGTACCTTACATGCAGCTGGCGTGATCATTGCATGCCCGTGTCATATTACTATTATTTCCTTTAGGATCCTTCATTTCGGTTTTTTCCGTTTGTTGCATGCTAATCTCACCTCCGTAATTTATCATTCTCAATTAATTAATGTATATTAAAAAATATAATTACTTATACATCAGAGTGAAGGCACCCACGTACTGAAAAATAAACAAATTGCCAACGCTAACAAGAGATACCACGAGTCCACGACAAAATAAATACATATATGAATGTATATACTACGTCGATCACGGAGATATGTTCTTCTAATCAATCAATTAAGCAATTGGCAGACATGAACCGGAGCCTGGGCGATATGTCCTCACCTGGCGTGCTCCCGGCCGCGCGGGGCCCAGGGCCGCCACCCGTGGACTTTTCGTGATAGACTCGGCATGGACATGTGCTACACTAGACGTGACGGGCTCACCCCCGGGCAGCCTCCTGGTTTGTCTGTAATATGGAGGCAGATGGTGCGCAAGGATAGATGGCAAGTAGTGATAAAGGAGACCACCCCCAAGCCTGTGGGGGCTCCGCGTGTGACCAAGTATGGCATTCATAGCGATTCGGGCCGCGGTGCCCACACCCCTGTAACTAGGACCTAGATACTGCTTATACCATGTCCATTGATCCAAGATACCGGCACCGCCCTGCCCAGCAAATATCGCTGTTGCAATATACGAGAATGCTCATAACTTTCGACTCCGGCCATGAAATTTCATCGGGTTGGTTGCATTAGACTCGTCTTTTGAAGACGAACACACTGATATAATTTTCTACAGCTATCGCTCAATATTTCCGAAGATACCGGCACCGCCCTGCCCAGCAAATATCGCTGTTTTTTCAGCTCGATATGGCGGAATACGACTCATCCCAGCAATCACAAGCGTCCGCGGCCCTGCACCAACTCGCTGATGAAGCCATGGCGTCATTGGAAACACCCTTGCACGCTATGCCGGACGCCACTGTCAGCCTCCAGCCGCTCCACTCCACCGCTCCGCCGAACAGCGACCCTGCCACGGATACCCGCGAGGAGGCCCTTTCTGCCGAGGAAGCTGCCGCATTTTTACCTGGCAAATGGCCAGGCCTTAACGCCATCATGCGCCTGTCCCGAGCTGCCGCCCTCACCATCCTGCACCTGGCTGCCGAGAAAAAGTGCGAGATCCGGGACTGCAACCAACAGGTTACCCACCTGTCGGACTTTCTCCACGACGACCCCGACGACACTGACCTCTGCCTCGCAGTCTGGTGGACGTGCTCCCGTCTTTCCGACAGCGCCCTTGAGCGCTTTGTCATGGCCTCTCTGGACCTGGGAGCCGACCCCACTGTTGCTGCCGCCATCAACATCACCGCCAAGCAAGTCGCCAATACCTGCTTCGATCGCCTCCCTCCCTCCTCAACGCTGCCCTCAACCCTGTCCACAACCACCTCGCCACCCACCACGCCCATTCCTCACACGCCGACACCTCCATCCACTCCGCCATCACCCACATTGCAGCAGGGCTGCAGCAGCAGCAGCAGCTCCTCCACCAGCTCCAGCAACAACTTGCCGCCTCCATAACTCCTGCCAAGACCACCTATGCCGCCACGCTTCAGAACCCTACGGAGCTCATCAACGAAATCAAAACAGCCGTCAAGGCCAGCACAAGGGATGCTATGCACGAACCCATTCGCTCATGCAGTATTGTGGTACGTGGCGTCCCCTCGAACGTCAACGATGCACGCCTGGGCACCTACCTCCGGGGCGACCCCTTCCTGGGGAAGCTCGGCGTGGCCCAAAGCGTCGTCATCAAAACGGCACGACGGCTCGGCGGCCCCACCGCCCCTGTCTTGGTGGAATTCCACCGCAAGGAGGACAAACTGCAGGTGCAGAAGGCCCGCCGGAACCTCCACGATACCCAACTGAGCATCGACGATTACTATACCCCGGAGCAGCTTGAGGCCCGGGCTGCCGCTGAACCGGCCGGAGGTCCACGAGGCTCGGGCAGCCAAGCAGGCCAACCCGCAACTACGGTGCAGCATCTATGCCCGCCTCTTTAATGGCGTCTTCATCGTCCGCATTAACGGCCAGGACCTTCCTCCAATGACGGCGACCCCCATGGATACCGCCGTGCCAGCGCCCCAGCCCCCTGCTCGGCCCCCGCCGTCACCGCCATCGCCACCGGCATCGACGGTCACCTGCTCCCCAGCACGTGTGGGGATCCGCCGGGGCAACTTCAGCTCAGGTATGGCTGCCAGGCTTGGCCGTCCCCCTAATAAATTCGTTCGCTTTGCACCTGAGCCGGAGCCCGCGCTGCGAACCCTTCTCTCCTATCAATGACGACGCTCGCGGCCCCGCGGCTCCGCGGCTCTAGCAGTGGGATCTGCCTAACTCCCCTTCCCGCCCCTTTGCCTTCGCAGCCCTCGGGCTGTCGGAGAGAGAGCAACGGGTCGGCAGTGAGCCAGGTTCGCCCCGCCTCGCGCGGCCGCCTCCGAAACCTCCTCAGACTGCACGCATTTCTTATGCGTGCAGACGCAGACTCATTCTACCTGGCCACCCGAGCCAACCGTCGGCGTCGCCTCGACGCGTTGGCAGGAAGAATCGAAACGGTGATTGAAAGCATAAGTCCCCAACCCGCCCCCCCTACCCCACCACCTCCACCCCCACCCCCATCACCACCCTGCTCCATCTCCGCCCCCACCCCCGCCTGCACCCCCCTTTTCGGTCAACGCGCGCCCTTGGTCATCGCCACCTTCAACGCCCGCACGCTCCAGCCCGACGCTGACCGCTGTCACTGCCTGCGCAGTGACGACTGTCAGTGCCATCGAGTCTCCAATCTTATTGGTTTCTGCATCGACAATAATATCGCCATCCTGGGAATCCAAGAACACAGGCGCACTGCATCGGCCCGCGGATCAACTGCCCTTGTTGCTGACGACATCGACGGCTGGCGGTTCTACTACGGAGGCGGCGACGGCACCGGGAACGGGGGCGTCGGTCTCCTCTGCTCCCCGCTCGCCGTACGCCACATGGGCGAACCCCAGCTGGTCAACGCTCGGCTCCTCGTGGCCACTTTTCATTCGATGGAGGGCCACTCGACCTACGCCCTGACGGTGGGCGTTGGTTACGCACCCCACTCCGGCCACCCAGAACAAGACCGCAAGGACTTCTTTGCAGCGCTGGAGAACCTGGCGAACGGCATCCCTGGTCGCAACTACCTCGCTCTGCTGCTGGACGCCAACGCCACGCTACCACCGGGTACTGGCGGATGTCAGCACGCCCCCAACGGTACGGTCTCCAATGCCAACACTGAACTTTTTGCTGATTTGCTTACGACATGCGATTTGGTCACTGCCAACACCCGCTTTCCACATAGTCCAGATGCTTTGGTCACACACACCTCGCCAACTGGCACTGAACGCTGCATCGACTATGTTGTAATGCGCAAGCGTCATCAAGGCTCTGTACTAGCTGCTCGCTCGCATGTGATCCCCCTGGTGCGCTCCGATCATCGCATCGTCACCGCCCGCATCCGCCTGCGATTCCCCTCGCCCTTTCGTAAGCACGTGGCACCACCTGATTTGCGCACACTTCAGTTGCTCGAGAAATCTGACGACGCTCTGCAGAGGACTTCCCTGAGAAACGCGCCCACAAGCGCGCCGCAGAGGCGTTCGTCGACGCGCTGGACATCCCGGCCAGCCACGCCCAGCTGTTCGCTGCCGCGGCCCGGCATCGGCCCTTCGGCACCTCGCTGACAAGCTGCCCGCGGCCGGGGCCCTACTGCCCCCCCGCCGCCCGCCCCGCTTCACCAGCCTGCACCGGCTCCCCGCCGTCATCCAGGCCCGGCAAGCCCTGCGCGACAACAGCGACCCCGCCCGCTACGCCCGCCTCAAAGCCGATTACCACTCGGCCATCCGGCAGGCGACCAAGGAGCAGGAGTGTCACGTCCGTGATCATTTACGTCCGTGCACTCAAGAAGTTACGCGGTTCGGAATCGTTACCGACGTTTGGTTGGTTCCGATTCAGTAGGCCGCAGGCTTTGTTCCTTGGGCCGGTGTGGAGCGCCGCGCCGGAAAGGCCTGAATTTCTAGAGTGACAGTCTTAGGTGACCTGACTTAGGTTCAGGCGCAAGACTTTGGGGCGCAAAGCCTTGGTGGCTTGCGCAATATTCCGGTGCGTGACATTTGGCAGTTATGAATCTTTTGTATTGTCCAGACGGAATGATGTTCAGTCCATCTGACAAAGCTAGATACGCAGATCGTAGTGTGCGGTGTGCTGGCTCGCACGTGGTTGTCGAACAGACTTGCTCTGCATTTTGCTGGCAGTCTAACTGCACGTCAGGCGGCTTGCTGGCAAATGCGACAGCGCATGGATGCCGGGATTTTTGGAGGTATTTAGGAGCAGCGCAGCGGCCATGGTGGTCGTTGTTCGCTCGTTTCTCTCCCTCACAACTAGTTTGTTGTCTTCATGGGGTTAAACTTCTCGAACAGCCCGGAGCAGCCCCCGTGAGTGGTTGCATGTCGTTGCCATGACGATGGTTGATAAGATTGACAATGGTTTGATCCGGTTGGGATGTTGTTGGCATTGTGGACGAGAAACGTTCTGCTGACCCGGGAACAGTCCCGGGAAAGGGCCGGTTCGTCGTTGGCCAGTGTGCCAGTAACTGGGACATGAGCGCAGAGTCACACAGTTGATATAGATTATGACGTAAGTAAACACTGTTGCGCCACAGTGGCGTCATGGTCGGTCTGTGGTGATTTCGATGGGTCTCAAGGATATGTAGTTACTCTTACAGTTGCGGCAGCACAACTCGGCATTCATTGTAATTTGTCAAATGTTATGGAATGAATGGTTTGGGCATTGCTTTCATCATAAAGCATTATTGCAATCTTCATAATATAAATATCGGCTGGCTGCGCTGCCTGTCATGAAGGTGGTGGTGCCGTCAAGGACCACACCTATCATTTCCACATTATTTATGGGGTATGGAACCACCGTGGGAACCTGGGGGACTGCACTAGTGCGCTGCTGGCTACTTGTGCTGACCACTCCCGCTTGCACCACGGGCACTGCGGCTTCTACCGGCTGGCGCCCGTAGGTGACGGACTCAGAATTGCGCAAGGTGCGCACATCATGCCCATCTGCGAACAACTGGATCTCGGACACAACCGACCCCAGCCACTCAACCCCCTTCTGCCCGAAGGTGTCGACCACCTGCCGTGCTGAAAACATGGGTACGTCCACAATGAACGGCATTGGGTACACAGGCGCCAATCGCCTACGCTGCTCCAGCCCAGCAGGGTTCGCATGCTCAAAAGCAGATGGACAATATAGTGGATCACACACAAGAGTACTCTATTGCTATGGATATGCCTTCCAAGTGATAGGCTAGGATATAATGGCACGCAAACGCGACAGGAGGACCTTCATGTCCGCGAGTACTTCGCCCACCTCAAGGACCAGCACGGCAAGTACGCCTGGACCCGGCGCCTGCGTCACGCCCAACGGCCCGCCGGCGGCGCGCAGCCGGCGCCGCGGACGCTCTCTGGCTCACCGCAGCAGCAGCTCGACCAGTGGTATTCCTCCCAGTCCCGGCTGCTCGGCGCCCCCCCGCCGCCTCCGCCGCTTGGCCCTCTGGCGGCCGCACGCCTGGCAGTAGCACCGGCGGACGTCCCTGCGCCGCCCACGCCGCCCGCCGCTGAGCAGGACTACACGTACCCAGCCCTGACGGAACCCCTGGCCGACCCCAACGAGCTCCCGCCGTTCACCGAGCTCGAGCTGAGCACCGCCGCCAAGCAACTCCGCTTCTACGCCGCCGTTGGACCTGACCAGCTCCCAGCCCCGGTGATTAAACTGACGGCGCTCACGGGGTTCCTGCTTGACGTCTGCAACCGGATCCTGCTTGCCGACGCGCCGCCGATTCCTGAGTGGCAGCACAGCTACCGTATTATGCTGTACAAAAACAAAGGTTCCCCTGACGACCCCGCCAACTACAGAGGAGTCTGCATCCAGAGCGCCGCACTCAAGTTGTTCATGCGCATGATCCTCAACCGCCTTCGTTCTGCTCTCGACTGTCACCTTGGTGGGGAAAGTCAAATGGGCTTCCGTCCTGGGCGCAACACCGTCATGGCCATCTTCGTCGCGCGTCGCCTCTTCGAGGAAATCGCTCTCCTGCAACCTGGACGTGAGTTTCCCGCCATCCTGATCTTCGTCGACTTCATCAAGGCTTTCGATTCTGTCCTCTGGGACGCTCTATGGGCTGTACTTGCTCGCGCTCGCGTCCCCACTCCCCTGATTACCGTCATCCGCACGCTGTATGAGGGGTCGACCACTTCGGTGCGCACTCAACACGGCATTACCCCGCCCTGCCCACTGCAGACCGGCGTCTGGCAGGGTTGCGTCCTGTCGCCGTACCTGTTTATTATTGTAGTGGATTATGTTATGCGCCAGGCACGTGCTCGCTTTGCTAGCATTGCAGGCCGTGCCCCTGGCGTAGCGATCACGAACGAGCTTGGGGAAGGGGGGCCGACTAACCAGCAGAATTTACTAGCTGACCTCATTTATGCCGACGACATCACGCTAATCGAGAAGCCGGAGTCTGCCCAACTTTGGCTGGACTGCGTGGCGCTCGAGGCTCGGGCGGTTGGTCTAGAAATCAGCCCCAAAACGGAGGCCCTGGCCCTCGGCATGGCAGGGCCCCCACCCGGCACACTCCGCCTCTTAGACGATGCCGAGGTCAACTACCCTCCTTCAGGCCGCTTCAAGCTGCTCGGCAGTTGGCTTCCCAACTGCGAGGACGACATAACGACACGGATCGGCATGGCGTGGGCGCACCTCCATGATCGACCACCGCCGCTGGTGGAGCAACCCCGCCCTACCCCGGATCGTCAAGCGTGACCTCTTCAAGGTCGTCATTCTGACGATCCTGACCTACGGCGCCGAGACGTGGACACTGACGCAGGAGCTGGAGCAACGACTCGACGGCGCCGTCACCACGATGCTGCGCCAGGCCCTTAACATCCCCCTTGGTTTGCACATTAGTAATGAGGATTTGTACGCTGATTTGCCCTATGTTTCCCACATTATTAGGCACAGGCGCCTGGGCCTAGCCGGGCACCTGGCCCGCACAGATCAGGTAGATACATCAGATAGACTAGCTGGCACCAAGCCCGCCCAGCCTGGGCGATATGTCCTCACCTGGCGTGCCCCCGGCCGCGCGCGGCAGGGCCGCCACCCGTGGACTTTTCGTGATAGACTCGGCATGGACATGTGCTACACTAGACGTGACGGGCTCACCCCCGGGCAGCCTCCTGGTTTGTCTGTAATATGGAGGCAGATGGTGCGCAAGGATAGATGGCAAGTAGTGATGAAGGAGACCACCCCCAAGCCTGTGGGGGCTCCGCGTGTGACCAAGTATGGCATTCATAGCGATTCGGGCCGCGGTGCCCACACCCCTGTAACTAGGACCTAGGTAGCTTATACCATCCATTCCATCCCATGCTCCCCTCCCACTGAGGACTTATGCTCACGTGACGCAGTCACGTGTCTATTAATTAATTAATTAATCCATTCCATCCCATGTTCCCTTCCCACTGAGGACTTATGCTCACGTGACGCAGTCACGTGTTAATTAATTAACTAACCGGAGCCTAAGCATACTAGGCATATGATAACTTTTCCATTTGCGGGTACTTCCTCGTAAATGGTGGGAGAGCGATCGCAGCAGTGTTGCTCACCACTAGACACTCCCGGCCAGTTAGGCTCGAAACACACGCCCTGATCAAGCATGCTGTTTCCGGCCCCACCGTCTAGGTCATCTAGTCGCTCTACTCGTAACCCAGCAATAATTTCAATGCACAAGGATACACATTTCCATCACCATTCATGCATCTTCATCATCCTGAACGACTAGAACACGCGGACAAGATAACGGCAGGCTCGAGCTACCATGGTCCGGATTCTCCCGATTTCTGGCATGCGCTGGTTGTCTCCTTGATATGATAACTAATTAATTAATTAATGAATGTGCACACAGTCATGCTAGCTCGAGCTAATGCATGCATGACTGTGCATTATGCCGTGGCCGTGCAACGAGCCGGCCTGCTGTCTTGTGCATATCTAACTAATGTTCACGACACATCATTCTTGCATGCTCATGGGCAGGCCATGCAGCTGTTTTGTGTATCTTCTGGATGATTCTTCTTTAGCAGGACAAGGCCAGATTGCATGCTCATGCATCGGAAAAGGACAAAAATGACTTTGGCGCTCTATCAACATTTATAACACAAATTCTTGATCATATATACAAGCATGCTGCTTATTAGGCACACTTCCTGCGGTCTGCTCAACACAGTACTAATATAACACAGTCAGTATAGGAGATATGCCAAAGAGTTTGGAAATAGCAGTTCTCAGATACAGTCAGGTAGCAAAACTGACTGTAATTAGTACGGGTTAAGACTTGCAGGTCTCCAGTTGACAGTCGGATTATTCAACGAGCCCCCTTTTGGCAAGGGGAGCTTAGTATTGGAATGCAACGTAGCTAATGCGGCCTAGACCAGTAGTTAGACGAGAGCGGCTCTGGTCATCGTCCAAAAATAGCCGCATCTCTGTCTGCGACATCGTCAGACCAAACATCCGGGCCCAGCCAGGGTTCACCACGTTGTCGCTGGGATGCAGCGTCACAGAGACAATAGCCATGCCTGGAAGTGCGTTGGTAAAGGGAGTCCGGAAAGGGAAGTTGAAGGGGGGCCCGTCACTGGCTCCTCCCACGGTCTGCCCAGTGATGAATGCCTCCAGGGACGCCCCGTACCCGGTAATCGTAGACGTCAAGGTGGCATCAAACACGATGAAGCCCACCGTCTCAGGGACATGGCACGCGGGGGCGGATGTGCACGCCCTGGCACCGATGTGGCGCCCCGTGGTAATCACAGAGGATCCAGGGGCTGGGATGTAGGAGTAGAACACGGACCAATCGTCATTGGCCGACATGACCTGCCCGACCACCACCGGGCTGCTGAATCGGCCTGTCAGGGTTTGCTGCTCCCCGACAAAGCCCAGCACGGCCGCGCTGCCGTCCACTCGGGTGGTCACGTACTTGCGGGCCTCGATGCGCAGGCCACCGCTTTGGGAGGGTGCGTAGCTGCCCTCCTCCATCACGATGAAATCAAACAACTCATCGTTGAGGTTCCCGCCATTGAGGGCTTGCACCCGGACCTGCAGCATCAACCAGAAGAGGTGCATTAAATACCATTGCATAGTCAGCAACTTGGGGGGGAGGTGGACCACCCAGGTAGAGAGGTGAAAGCACAGTACATTGAGCCATCAACCGGCAAACAGGGGCGTGGAACATTGCAGTAACTGCCCATAATTGGTTGATAAACCATTGAAGTCATAGTGGCCCAGTAGCCACTTAAACCTTCTGACAAAGCGTCCACCCATTCAGGCTGTTAGAAACGATATGAGGGCAGTTTGGTGATGGTAGCATATGATGCACAACTGCTATTTACATTCTGCTGTAGTAGAAAGAAAAAGCAGGAGGTCATAACGATAGGTTCCCCCCCAAGGATTATGGGCAAAACTGTTGTTGTGCCATGTACAAGCAGTGTGGGTGAAGGCCCCCCATCACATCACGGGATTGGTGCTTGCTGCGTACTTAGACTTACCCACATGAAGAACACTCCAGGCGAGGAAGACTATAAACATTAAACACAGGAAGGTCACAGGGGGGGGATAGCTCAGGGCATCCTCAAAACAGGTTGCCAAACTGAACCCCTGTGGAAATTTCTTTAGGGGGGGCAAACACGAATCCACATGAGCAAGATTCCAGTTGCCAAACCATTGAAACTATTACATTCTTGGGCCCCATGGGTCATGGCCGCACCTGGAAGCTGTTGGACGTCACGTTGCGGACGCGCAGCAGCACCGCGCCCGCGTTGGTGCCCGCGTTGCGCAGCGACGCCACCACGACCGGCGACACGTACGAGCGGACGAGGGTCACCGTGGCCCATGCATTGGTGGCCACGCGCACACCCGCCTGCATGTGGGGGAAGCAGGAGCGCGACGCCTCGATGCAGTCGGTCGTGGGTGGGCAAGGGCCCACCACAGCGGGGTAACAGCGTTCCCCCACGCAGCGCTCCATGCCGTCACAGTACGCGCCGTTGTCGCAGTCCTGGAGGATGGGGGTGTGCACCATGAGGGTTGTGGTTGGTAGGGGTTAGCGAGGGCAGACAAGAGCGAGAGAAATAAGCCTAGTATGGCTTTCCCCACCAGCCGATACCAGAACTGCCTGGCAATAATCAATAGACCCCTTTGCAAGCACGCCGCTCCCATCGGCCGACGTGTCAACATCTCATCCGTGTTAGGCAACCATGACCTGCCTAGCTGTTGCATACTAGTCCACGCTGTAGTACTCATGCTTATGCCTGCTGGTCATGTGATACGGGTCAACGGCACCTTATCGATTGGTGAGTTGAGACTTAGTCACGAGATCTGATGGGGAAGTTATTATGTGTGTCGGCCCGCCCACTCACCACATCCATCGTGCACTCAAAGCTCTCGCACGGAATGTCCGCGGCCACACAGGACTCGCCAAACACGTAGCACGGGTCTTCCCCTGGCCGGCAAGATTCATTAGGGCCGCTGCATGTCTCTACGCCCGAGCAGTAGTTGCCGTCGGAGCACTCGTCGTCGGTGCCGCACCGCTGGAGGCTGCCCGCATCTGCCGAGGTCCGTTTCGTGCCGGAATGATCAACACAGACAAAGTGGTAGAGGGCGGCACAGCAGCGAACACGGTCACCACATGAAGCATACCGAACGGTTTCAGAGCCATGGCTTGAACATGGCAGTCATGTGAGGGTGTCAGCTTCATTCAAATGTAAAATATATTGTCGAGCCAGCCAGGATATCACAATACTTGCCCGAGACCGTGTCCCTAGGGGCGACCCATTGCCAAGCCTTCCCTAGGAATCCTAATTCCAGCCACACGTACCCACGCAGGTGCTGTACTTGAGCAACGCGATCGACGTGCTGCTGGCAAACCCGCCGGCAACATCGCCGTGCGAGCCCACCATTGCGAGCATGCAGCCACCGCTCGGGTCCACCGTGACCGACCCCCGTGCCCCAAACGATGGGGACGGGCTGGGTGCGTCGCCCACCGCCACTGGGTACTCTCCCAGCGGCATGGTGCCCAACGGGTCCTTCTGCTTGCGGCCCGAGTAGTAGAAGCTCGGGAACGTGCTGGCATCCGTGACCGAGTAGCCGAGCAGCATGTTGCCTGACCCGTCCATGGCGAGGGCGCCCAGGAACCGGTTCTTGGTGTCGGGCGCCAGCAGGCCCTCCTGGTGGGTATACCAGCCCATGCTGCTAGTGGCACGCAGCCGCAGCTCCATCCAGTGGATTCCGCCCTGCTGTGAGGCCAAGGGGTCGGGTTCTGGTAACGGCGGGCTGGCGTCCACCGTGAGGCTCGCCAGCAGTGACTCGTGCGAGTCCAGCGCGCGGTACATGGCCACCGGGTGCAGCGTGCCCTGCGCATACGGGAAAAGGAACGGCGCGAGCGTGCCTTTCTGCCAGAAGCACTGCTGCAGGTTGCCGCACACGACCGTGTCCACCTCGGCGATGGCCACGTCAGCGGCCAGCGTGAGCGAGGCCAGGTCAGCGTTCGCGAACGCCGGGCACATGCGCCAGATCTCCAAGTAGTCGTTGGCAGGGTTGGGTTCCTCGCCAAGCAGCCACGCGTGGATCTCGTCGTCGCGGACGCGCAAGAACAGGCCGCAGGGGCCCGGGCGGCCAACCCTCGCGGGACCCACCAGGGTCACAGGGTCCATCCCCTGCGGGAGCAGCGCGTACCCGGGCAGGGCCGGCACGGCCACTGTGCGCATGGTCACTGTGGCCGCGTTGGCCAGCATGGCGGCGCGGTCGAGCGCGTACACGCGTGGGATGACCTCCATGGTGCCGATGAAGTAGCCGTCAGGCATGAGGGCCAGGGTGAAGCTGTCCGTGATTGATCCTAGCGCAAAGCTGTAGGCAGTCCAGGAGCCCGTGGGGATGTAGTCACTGCCATAGGGAGTAGCCATCGAGCAGTAGAGAAACAGAGGAGAAAGGAATCGACAGAAATATTTAGCTGCCATGCGGTGAAAGGCTTGAGGGTGCGACACGTGCAGGGTCCTTGCGGATACAGATCGAACAAGGATACTGAGTGAATTGCTTCAAGAACGAGGGGTTTGCAAGGATTACAAAACCAGTCCTTCAGACAACCCCATCAATCAACGCACTTGAACAGATTGTACGATGCCAAATGAGGCTGCCTGTGTAGCTTTCAGCAGAAAAGTTTTTCGGCAGCTTCCATAACAACTCCCACGCAAGCAGCGATGACCCAACACAAAACACAGCCATCATGAGGAAGCAGGAAAACAAATCAATCCATGTTTGTCCCTGCTGGAAAAGAAACAAAGAACCTGGTGGCTACAGCTTGTTGGAGTTATACTACTGCGGTAACAGCGCCGACATATAAGGCAAACAAGCACGATAAAGCTAACAAACACCAGGTCATGAACTTGTGATAGATTACATCCAACATGCAGCAGAGCTGGTATGAAGCTCAAGCTGATGAGCCCATGCATACACAATTGTTGAGCTTCACTCATAATATATAGGACGCGTGGACGAGCTCAAAGGGGACCGACCTGCCGTACGTAGCGTAAGACTAGCGCTTGTCTCGATGGTACTGCATCGGCCGGCCCTTTTTGTGCCGACGCTGAGTGTGGTCCCGACGTGCAGGCCTAAGTAGCTTCTAACGTACGTCACTAGACCTTGCACCTGCGCCAGCCGCCAGGCGTGGCGCAACTGTGATGGGCAGTCAGTACACCTTGTACCTGCGCCAGCCGGCAGGCCTGTGTGGCAGAATGTAAATGATAGTCAGAACTTAGAGTGGTGTAGGGGGCGTAGGGGGGCCTCTTTTCAGCTTCGCAACTTTATCCCAATTCCCAGCATAGGCAAGGTTGGCTGGCCCTATGGCAGCTGCGCTGAATGTAAGACGATGCAATTGGCCTCTCCGGGCGTGGAGAGGCCTCCGGGCGTGGAGAGGCCTAGAATGAGATTCTTTATGTTGGCCACCAACCATTACCGGCCACGGTAATGGTTGGTGGGTGGGGGGCTCTACGATTTGAGTAAAAGGGTGTGATTTCCGGCGCTGGGCCCACTGACGATTCCCCTCGACCCCTGGGTGCGGCAAGCAGCTTCCTGACACTGTGGGAGCTGCATTTGAGGTCGGACAACCTCAGGGAAGGAGCCATACAGGCCAGGGCCAGCGGCTACTGTGGAAAGAATGGTGGAGGCGAATCTGCCTTGAGCGTGGAGATGGCTCGCACGGGGTGCCAGGGTAGCCCATAACTGCCAGGAGCCTGACAGCGGACCCGATCTTTCGGCCTGTGGCCAGACGGGAGTTTCGGGGAGGATGCGGAGCTATAGCAAATCTTGGTGAGAGGAGTGCGCTCTTCATCATTGCCCAGTTTTTCAGCAAAGAATGGCCGCCTGGCGGGGCTGAAATTCTGGCTGTTTTAGTGCCTTTGTTTTATCCTGTATGATGCATTATGGGAAAGAGTTCGGTTCTGCAAGGCGGGCGTATCTATGCCATAAAAGTTTCCTACCAAAACACAAGCCCCGGTCGGGCTAAGCAGTTTCCAAGCGAACTCCTCAATATGGTAGAGGGCATATCGCCACAATGGCTTCAATGCCGGGAAATCCCAGCCTCAGAGGTGGGGCTGGTGATGGGTCCTGGGCTTGTGAGAGACGGTCCGGGGACGTAAGGCCTAATGAGCAGCCGCTGGAAACCGCCCCCCTAACGGGGGGAACGACATGGGTGCTGCACTGCGTCCGCCAGGAAACCGTAGCGGCCACACGGGGGCGGCAGTACAGCCGCGGCAGCGTGCGGGAAGGGGGCCAGGGGCGGAAAGAAACTCGGCACCAAGGCTGGCGACAGCCTTGGTGGCCAGGTAGGAGGTGTGGGGGCAACACCTTGTGTTCGAGTATGCTGGGCCCCCAGCATGGTGCTACAATAACCAACTTGATAATGATGTGCACTGAGTTTGAAGGCGTGGTATAGGCTGTACGTATAAAGCCTAGCATAAAAAAATATGTAAAATAAATGTTTCTCTTGGTGGGAAAGAACTCCAATGGACCAAAACCAAGACATGTATCGTGTTTCAAGTGTTCATGAACCCATCAACACGACTCGATGGCACGATACCCGCACGGTGAAACCAGCAACAGCAGGCAGCCATGTAACACATACCCTGACAGGAGCATGCAGAGCCGGGTGCCACCCACGGCGAGCTCTGCCATCACCCATCGGTCCGCCAGGTGGTCATAGATCACGTAGCCCTTGCCCGTTGGGCTGGTCGAGCAGTTGCCGCTGTGGTGCAACCGCAGCTGCTCCTCGCGCAGCTTCCCCCCCGTGGCCTTGTCAAACACCGTGTAGACGGCGCTGTGGCTGCTGGCGGGCGCCGCCTGGTTGGTCATTACCACCTGAACCAGGTGGTCCAGGCCCATGGCCAGGGAGGGATACACGGCAAAGGCGCCGCTGCTTGTGTTCACGAAGGTCCACAACGGGGTTCGGATGCCACCTGTCACAGTCCCAGCGTACATTGTGAAGCGGGACGTGGGGGCGAATAAGATGAAAGCGCATGGTTGCAGGCATGTCCAATCAAAGATTCTGAAGTGAAACTTGGCATCCGCTGCATGTGGGACACCACAAATTATTCTATAACGACAATCCAGATGCGACAGTACTCGGTGCTGCTGTCAAGCATTTTCAGACCAGACTGATGAGGGCAAAGCCACGATGTAAAAAAATCCTGATGGAAATTACACATGACAAGCATCTATTGCGTCTGGCAAAAAAAAAACTTGCACAAACCCAAAGTACTCTCAGCTCTAGAAGTTTCAGAAGAGAGACACAACAGCAGGCCAACTACTCGCAGCGCTTATCTACAAGTACAAGCAGAGTGTAGGACCCCACAGGTCACACAGAGCTGCGCTAACCAAGCGGATCATAGCCTGACATTAAATAACATCCTTAGAATTGAACAAAAATAATCTGCAACGTATTACCGAAGACGACGGAAACCTACATTTGCGAACCATGACCAGCAAACAAGGGTGTTGAAAGCCAGCCTTACCGCTGTCACCACATGCCTGCTGGTCCTCGAGGCAGACCTCCTGGTCACTGCAGGGCGGCTCGCCCGGCGCGCACGTGCCGTCTTCCAAGCACACCTCCACGCCGTCGCAGAACAGGCCATTGTCACACGTGTCTGCCGTCAAGCACTCCACGCAGCGGTCCATTGCCTCATCGCACACGTATTCCCCGCACCAAGTTTCAGCCTCGGGGTACGGCCAGCAGGTGCCATCTCCGCACCACTCCACCCCATTACAGAATGTGCTGTCATCGCAGTGGGCGTCCACCAGGCAGACAGCGCACCCTCGAACCTCTTCCGAGCAGTACTGGTCAGCGGGGCAGGTGGGAGGGGTGCCCGCCTGGCACACCTCGTTGACGCAAGTCTCG
Source organism: Mesostigma viride (assembly GCA_009746045.1). Classification (NCBI taxonomy): domain Eukaryota; kingdom Viridiplantae; phylum Streptophyta; class Mesostigmatophyceae; order Mesostigmatales; family Mesostigmataceae; genus Mesostigma; species Mesostigma viride. Next base: position 272,516 of record RPFO01000253.1, on the reverse strand, counting down.
GCGCCATCGCAAAAAAGATTGTCCGTGCAGTTGCCATCACTGACGCAATCCACGCACCGGTCCTGGTCCTCCAGGCATGTCTGCCCCGCACTGCACGCGGGTGTTGCTGCCGGCTGGCACACGCCGGCCACGCAGCGCTCCTGGCCGTCGCAGAAGGCACCGTTGGAGCAGTGGCTGTTGTCCAGGCAGGCCACGCACGCGTCCAGAGTCTCGTCGCAGTACTCGCCGAAACGGCAGAGCAGGGGGTCCGGCTCGGCCACGCACACGCCATCGCGGCACTTGTCGTCTGTGCAGTGGAGGCCGTCGTCGCAGTCGGTGTCGACCGAGCACACTGTCATGGGTGGAAAGCATCAGAGACGGAATTGTTTGTTAGCACGGGGCTCAGCAATACCGAATCAAAAGCAGATGCACCTCTCATTCACGCCTCCGTGTTTGGAGGCCCTAATAGCGTGCACCACTGTTGTGGTAGTGGCTGTAAGTAAAGTAAGCGGGGATGCAGATGACCACAACAGGACACATCGTCTAGGGCCAGTGGTGCACACTTTTCAGCACAAACACCCATGGTCCATTAATCCAGCCTTGTTACCAGCAGATCTTCTACAGACCTAGTAGTATGTGTTCTAGGCATGACGCGTGCCACGGCATACCTCCACAATTGTATGCGGCAGATATACGGCAGAAGATTTTACCTCCACAATTGGGGAAGCGGAACACGCCCAGGTATGTGGGGGAGCGCAGCGTCCCATTCTCCCACGGGCCGTCAAAGTAGAAGCTGCAGCCATCCCTTGCGTCCAGAGCCACCATGGTGCGGCCGCCATACAGCGACGATGCCGCTGCCTTGCCGCTGACCACCAACTGTGTCTCGTTCTTGGTCATGGTCCCCAAGGGAGCATTCACCTCCCTCCCTGTGAAGTACAGGCCAGGCAGCATGGCATTATTGGCATCGACTCCCGCATATCCCAGCGCAATGTTCCCGGCCGAGTCCATGGCGATGCTGCCCAGCCAGCGGTTCTTGGTGTCGGGCGAGTGCACGCCTTCCTGGTACACAAACCAGGCCAGATGGGAGGCGGTGTTGGTGCGCCGCAACTCCACCCACTTGATGCCACCCTGCAGGCAAGCATTGTCATGAGTTGAAGATGCAGCTGAAGATTAGCATGCAGATGATAGATATGAGCTGTCACCAACAGAAAAGTTCCCAACCATATCAAAATATAATAACATAAAATTTCCCTTGAAACTCTCAATAGGACAATGGCCAGAAATATCAGACTACCAGAGATGTTCGATGATGTAAGCGATTTAGACCTTCCCAACGGCAAGGAAAGGTTCCCACTGAGAATGATGCACATGTCGCGACGACCCAACAGAGAGATACGGGAGTGCCGAGATATTCCATGGTCAATGTCGCATAAGGCCAAACCAGACCAGAGCAATGACAATTGGTGAGAAAATACTTTGGACCTGAACATGCCACGGAAAAATGAACCTGCCTGCAAATGATTCCGAACCTCACCGTGGGTACGGCAACCAAGAGGCACAAATGATGCATTTCCCCGCAGTCTTACCCAATAGGCAAAAAATTCTATCCTACAGGCCAAAGTAACTTAATTACTAACGAAGGGGTGGGCACGCTGGAAAATTTTTGCTGTTGAACCCAAAATACTAAGCAAAAAATTAGTGGCTAGATACTGACATGCAGAAGTCCAGGAAAACATAGAAGTTGTGCTACATCAACCACTGAGGATGACTTAAGGCTGTTTTGTCGTGAATGCCATGATGATGCCCCTGCCCCCAAATACTTGTGAATATGCATCCATCGTGAATGAAAGAGGTTGCAGAAGTTGGATCACACATACCTGGTGGTTCCCAACATTCACGGTGAAGGCCAGCAGCATGGCGTCATGCCCTGCAAAGCTGCGGTAGCTCAAGTGCGGGTTCACCAGTTCATGGAATGGGACCAGCTGCACCGTGGAGCCCGGCTGCGCGAAGCAAGGGACGTTGGAAGAGCCGCTGCACACCAAGGAGTTGAAGTCTGCAACCGCCAGACGAATGCTGTCCCACTGTGGCCCGCCTATTGCAAACGAAGGGCAGAAGTACCACACCTCGATGAAATCCTGCAGGGGATCTGCGGTCGCAGGGACGTGCATTTCATCGTCGATGTGGCGGGCGAAGTAGCCACATGCGGCGTCCGCCCTGGCATTCCCGTGCAAGTGTGCGGGCACAAGTCCCTGGCGTTGGAACCCTGCCAATGCCGGTGCCTCCCTTCGCTCTGGGGTGGGCAATCGTCCGCCCAATAAAGTTGCGCGGTTCAAGGCATACACGGCCGGTGGATTCTCCCCCGTGGTGAAGTAGTACGCGTCAGGCATGACGCCCAGGACCATGGTATCTCCAGGGTTTCCTGAGAGCGCAATTGAGTACCCCCGGTACAGTAGCCCATACGGGACGCCGCTCAGTGACAGCAGCAGGCACAGGTAGTAGGTGCCCGACGTGGCCTCTCGCGCCACCTCCATGATCAGCCAGCGATCCGCCATGCTGTCGTATGCGGTGAAGCCCGACCCTGGGAATGGCCCCACGCGGCAGGCGGTGCCGGACCGGTGGAACTGTGTCAGGAAGGACTGCTTGACGGGCAGCCAGGGCTCCTTGGTGAATACCTGGTACAGAGCACGACTGAACCCTGTTCGGGTAATGGCAATCATGTACCCAGTGCCAACCGACACGGCGGGCATCACGGCCGTCCCGCCATTCCCCCGCATGTTGTAGCTGAGGGAGAGCTCATTAAATGGACGTTCTGCGGTCCCACCACACACACCAACAGCGTGCAAAGGTTGCCACCGATGGCCAACTGTCAGCAGCTGGCAGGTGAATGATTGCCATCATGGCTAAGGTTCTGTGTACGACATCAGCGTAAGGTTCTGTGCACAACATCACACTGAGCAGGCAGGCTATGCAGGCCAACTGACACGTGAACCCTCTCATGCCCAATGCGTCAACAGCATGCAGTAGGATGCAGCCATGGCCTTCCTGAAGGATGCGAATGGTTAAACTAGGCAGCCGCTGTCCAATATGTAGGGCAATCTGGTCTAAACTGGCTAGAGACAAAAGGGCATGGTCTGCCATCTAACAAGGCGGAACTAGCGACATGCATGCACGGCAGGACACGGACCATTACACCAAGCTTTGAGGGGAGGCCTACAGAAATTGAATATAAGCTGACTACACTGCATGTTGTGGTACATCACGCAGCAGTAGGTTGGTTGAATTGCATCAAAATCCCTCGAACTCATGCGAAGTCAATGAAATCAGGCAAGACAGTGGGGACTAGGATATGGTTGAACTTGCAATGAGCTATATTGGATATGGTGGACTGAGTTGAGCTGGTTTACAGTTGAACCTGTGCTCTGCTGCCAAAGTTAGCGGGCCGCCCCAAAAGAGTGACCAATACTAAGGCCAATGCGTTGTTTTTCACAAGAGAGTACTGTGCGACAAACCAACGACCTAAAAACTAAGACCTATACAACGGCTAGAAACTCGTTGAGAAGGAAGCACAGAGCAGAGGGTGCTGTGGCCTTAGCGAGCGCTTCGACTATCTAACAACGCACTAATGCGATGAAAAAGCAGATATTCATGTTTATACAATGGCACAAAATTCACATAATCTCACTTCACCAGTTGAATCAAAAGTCCATGCCAACAGGTAACCAACAGCAAGCAGACCACAAATCAGGTGGCAGTCGTTAGTAACCACTGGCCAGCAGCACTTCAACGTCAAGAAACGCATGGCAACCTTGCTGCGGAGTGCTGCTGGTTTGCCAACATGCAGCAAGACGTACCACTCACGGAGGTGATGGCATCCTTGGGAAGGGGCCCTGCTGGGCTATCCGTGCCAAGCAGCCCTTTCAAGCGACGGTGGGACGATCCCAACAAGCCAGCCGCAAGGTTGTCCACATCCGACGTTGGGGCCATGGTTGAGGACGTGAACGCGGAGTCACTTTTATCCTCCTCTGACACCTGGCCATTGTTCTGGAACGCATAGTAACCGAGGAATACAGACAGTGGCCGAAACGGCCAAACAGATGAATGTTTGGTTCCCAGATGTTCGCCACCTCAAATGAATGCCGCGCCATGACACATTCAAATCAATAGCCTCGAAGCCATTATTTGCTATCCATTCGGCTAGCAGACATCACCCTTGAAAGCCGAAGAGAAAACGGGATCATCTAGTAAACCCAATACCAACAAGTAGGCGTACATAGGTACACACTGAGTCCTGCCTGGCAAAGACCAGGCGAGAAATACCAGCTGCGGATAACTGAAAGAGCATGAGCAGGAAAGACAGCAAAGCTACCCCACAGACGATTGCTGACTTGCTACCATCGACAATGCATCATGCGTGGCATGGACGGTGTCTGAAAGCAGCACCAATACTGGCGCCATGACAGAGACTGATGGTACCGTACAGCAGCAGCTACAGGCAGGCTGGTGGACGCATGGCAGACGTCTCTCACCATGAGAAGGCGGCGCCGGCTTGGGACTGGACTCCCGCAGCGCATCGGGGACAACACAAGTATATCCAAGGCAAGTGTCACCATACAGCAAGTTTCATCAAGTCAGAGGTACAGCATCCCTGCTGATTCCGTACACAAAATTTCCTATTAGTGACCGTCAAAAGGGTAGTTGATTCTCACATGGTGAACAGCGCAGGATTCTGGCAGCACAGCCCTGCGCCTGTGCTTGGTTGCTGACCGGGATGACCATGCTGGTTGCTACGGGACATGCTACGGGACAGCTAGATGGCGAAAAGCCGAAAACAAAGCATTCAACCCCAGGGCGATGAAAAAAGTGACAGCAGCATAGAAACGTCTACACGTATACACTGCAGCAATTTTCCTTGTGCTGAAACAAACGTACCCACAAACCGTGTCAAACCATAGAGTGCTTGTAGATGTGCAAGAATAAGATTACTCATAACTGATACTATTCATAAAAAAGGCGAGAGCGGATAAGCGAATGCCGTCGTCTGTTTTTTGACCATACCATGTGGGCTTGTAACCTAGCCATCCCCTTCACCCAAACTGCCACAGCTGGAGGGACACACAAGAACATGTGGTGACACGCACCACATAAATCCTGGTCCTCCAGGCATGTCTGCCCCGCACCGCACGCGGGTGTTGCTGCAGGCTGGCACACGCCGGCCACGCAGCGCTCCTGGCCGTCGCAGAAGGCACCGTTGGAGCAGTGGCTGTTGTCCAGGCAGGCCACGCACGCGTCCAGAGTCTCGTCGCAGTACTCGCCGAAACGGCAGAGCAGGGGGTCCGGCTCGGCCACGCACACGCCGTCACGGCACTTGTCGTCTGTGCAGTGGAGGCCGTCGTCGCAGTCAGCGTCGACTGAACACACTGCAGAATTTATGGCAGAATTTCGGGGAGGAGTGGGGATGGGGTCTGTTGTGATTTTCAAACTGAACCAAGACATAGGGCATACATGCCTTGCTGTGAGTTCTGGCCATCGTTATGAGCAAACAGCATGGGCACGCTTGCACCATGCGTCACCTTACGATAAAGTGCATATTATGCCAACAATATATGTCAGAGGTAATCAACCATGGGGACTTCTCAAAAAACATGAAAAAGACACTCAAGGCACGGATGCCACCAGGATTGCTCCATGGGAGGACGCCACCATCAACTTACAAGCTCATGCAAACAAATCAAGAAAGGTAAAAGCATAGTGCAACATGCAGCCTCTCTTGTTCAACTTGGGCTATGGTGAATGGATGCAAATGTCCCAAAACTAGCGGCCATAAGCTTCTTAAACGAAATGGCGGAGTCTTGCATACGGCACACCAGATAGACACATAGATGATGACAGATAGATGGCATAATAGACGGCAGAAGATTTTACCTCCACAATTGGGGAAGCGGAACACGCCCAGGTACGTGGGGGAGCGCAGCGTCCCATTCTCCCACGGGCCGTCAAAGTAGAAGCTGCAGCCATCCCTTGCGTCCAGAGCCACCATGGTGCGGCCGCCATACAGCGACGATGCCGCTGCCTTGCCGCTGACCACCAACTGTGTCTCGTTCTTGGTCATGGTCCCCAAGGGGGCAGTTGCTGTCCTGCCGGTGAAGTACAAGCCAGGCAACACACCACCATTGGCATTCACTGCTGCATATCCCAGCGCAATGTTCCCGGCCGAGTCCATGGCGATGCTTCCCAGCCAGCGGTTCTTGGTGTCGGGCGAGTGCACGCCTTCCTGGTACACAAACCAGGCCAGATGGGAGGCGGTGTTGGTGCGCCGCAACTCCACCCACTTGATGCCTCCCTGCAGGTATGAAGCAGGTGGCATTGTTCAGCACAGCAAACACGGATACAGGAAGGATGGGATAAGTAGACAGAGGCAGGGTCATCGAATGACACGGTCAAACACGTCAGGGTAAGCCTATGAGACTAGAAATTTACTGCACACCATCCCAGAAATAGGGCCCCCTGCGGCAGATTAGCAGGCAAATAGCCATCCATGCTCCCTGCACTGCTATCTGTGTAATTCCAGTTTTTAATCCACACCAGCTGTGGGATAAGCAAGCAAACAAAAAAGGCCGCAGTCCTTGTGCGTCCTGCCCCGCACTCTTATTGTTGGGGTTGGTGCTGATGCCGCTTTGTACCTGGTAGGCCAGTAGGGAAGCTACCATGCCTTTGAGCCATGTCAAAACACTCTGAACACACAGGAAAGGCGCACCGGAAACGCTTAAAGCTCGTACCTGGTTGTTGCCCACGTTGACTGTGAAAGCCAGAAGCAGGACGTCATAGCTGGCAAAGCTGCGATACGTCAAGTGTGGGTGGACCCCCTCGTGGTACGGCACCAACTGCACCGTGGAGCCTGGCTGTGCAAAGCATGGGACGTCGCTGTTGCCGCTGCAGAGCAGGGAGTTGAAGTCGGCCACCGCCAGGCTTACGCTGCCCCACAGGGGGCCACCCGTGGCGAACGAAGGGCAGAAATACCAAACTTCAATGTAATCATTGGTGGGATTCACAGGAAATGGGGAAGCGCCGTGAAGCTCGTCATCAATGTGGCGGGCGAAGTATCCGCAGGACGTGCCACTCCTGGGGGTCCCATGCACATGTGCAGGCACAAGTCCCTGGCGTTGGAACCCTGAGAGCGTGGTGGCAGCCCGGCGCTCCGCGGTGGGCAACCGCCCGCCCAATAGAGTTGCGCGGTTCAAGGCATACACGGCCGGTGGATTCTCCCCCGTGGTGAAGTAGTACGCGTCAGGCATGATGCCCAGGACAACATCACCAGGATCGCCAGCGAGAGCAAACGAATACCCCCGGTACAGTAGCCCATACGGGACGCCGCTCAGTGACAGCAGCAGGCACAGGTAGTAGGTGCCCGACGTGGCCTCTCGTGCCACCTCCATGATCAGCCAGCGATCCGCAATGCTGTCGTATGCGGTGAAGCCCGACCCTGGGAATGGCCCCACGCGGCAGGCGGTGCCGGACCGGTGGAACTGGGTCAGGAAGGACTGCTTGACGGGCAGCCAGGGCTCCTTGGTGAATACCTGGTACAGGGCACGGTTGAATTCCGTGCGCGTGATGGCGATCATGTAGTCGGAACCCACAGCAATGGCCGGCTTGGCAGGGACGCCCCCGAAACCGCGGCGAGCGTAGCTGAGGGAGAGCTCATTGAATGGACGTTCTGCACGTAAGCAAGTTCAACACGACGTGTTCCTGTGGTCATAAGTGGCCAGGGGGTGTCAACATCAACATAGCAAGGCTACAACAGGGACAAATAAAGCCATCGACATGCTGTTCAGCCAATCCAAGCAAAGCGCCAAAAGAAAAAATCACTTTTCTCAACTCTGGACAAACAGCATTTCCATTCTGAAGATGATCTATTTCCACGTCAGGCAGGCTGTGGAACGTAACCACAATCACAGCATACCAAATCATTCTGCCTGCATTTCAAGTATCCTGCGATTGTACAATATTGTACTACTATATGGAAATGTAATGGTGGTATCTTTCCCAAGCATGCGTATGTGTAATACGTATCTTATACCAATGTGTGTGACGTATGCCTTGATGTCCAACAATCTCTGCTCAGAGAAGCGTGGCATTGGGCGCCCATAAATAATTGATCATGCACCATTGGATACCGAATATTGGTACGGTCGATGTCCTACCGCATATTTCGCGAAGTTCATTGCACGACCTCCCAAGGCATGCTTCCGCGCTGGCAGGTGCGCACAGGCCCTCTACACACCGTTCCGCACCGTTGCAGAACATGCCATCATCGCACTCCCCATCGACTTGGCAGGGGATGCCCTGGCCACAGCTAGGGAACCGGAACACCGCGATCCATGTGGCACTCTCAGCGGACAGGCTCTCGTACTGCCCTGTGAACCAGAACGTGCAGTTATCCACCGGGTCCACTGTTAGGGCCGAATAGTCCCCAAATCGGTTGGTTGTGGCACCGCGGCTCCCATCCACGAGGCGGTACTCTCCCTGAGGCAGGCTGCCTGGGACATCCCAGGCCTGGCGGCCACTGTAGCGCAGGCTAGGGTACATGTCCACCCCTGTGGCCACATACCCGACCACGATGTTATGATCTCCATCCATGCCGACGGAGCTCAGAAAGCGGTGAATGGGGGCGGTGCCTTCTGGTCGGGGGGGCGTCACCGTCCCCTCTTGAAACAGCGTCCACGTCGCATTCTCCTGCCGGCCTCTGCGCAGCTCAAACCAGCGCACGCTGCCGAGGTCGGTCCCATCCGCATCCGCCACAAAGCTGCCGAGCAGCACGTCGTGTGCCGAGAAGCTCCGGAACACGACGCGGTGGTAGAGCAGCTCGTGGATGGGGAACAGGCGCTGATCCGTGCCCTTCATCGGGAAGCAGCCCACTGGCTCTGTCGCGTTGCACAAGTGGGAGTCGAACTCGGACACCGCGATCTCTGCCGCACGCGTCATCGTGGCAGGTGTCACCCCGCTGAAGTCCACGCACATCTCCCAGACCTCGATGAAATCGTGGGTAGAGTTGGCCGCCTGCCCCACGCGAGCGAGAGTCTCGTCATCAAACTGCCGGAGCGCGAGCCCACAACGAGGGGTCCCAGAGACAGACCAGGCGGCAGGCGGTGGCCCATCCAGATCAGCCGGCGTCATCGCGTTGTTCTCAAAACCAGTCGTGGGCGTCGCGTACCGAATCGGCGTTGCTCGCACGGAAAGCCCTGCTAGCATCCGCGCCCGGTCCAGCGCCACCATGGGCGGTGACGTGGGCAGCACACCGTCGGCTGACTCGATATTCACGGTCACAAAGTACGCGTCTGGTCCAACTGCCAGCTTTGGGTAGTCTGGGAAAAAGGGCAGGATGAATGTGTATGTGTGCCACTGGTCCAGCGTGGGGTCGGCGGTCTTGGACACCAGCACACACAGGGTACCGGGCCCGCTACCTATCTGAAGAAGGACCCAGCGGTCCGCCAAGTGGTCATAGACCACAATTGGGTCCCCCAAGACGCCATCCCTACATAAGCTTCCGGCTTCGAAAAACGATGCCATTTGCTGGAAGGGTTTCACCTGGACACCCGTCTTGTTCCATACAGCAAACTCTGCGCCACGCACAGGCCCATTCACGGCCTGGACGTAGTGCTGGCGACCGACGTCGCCCACTGGGTCGGGAGGAGTGACACCACGGGCGAGCCCTGGGAAACCCAACTCCATGGCCTCTAGGCCTGCGCCAGCGTCCGCCACCACCACCCACCATAAGCCGAAACGGGGGCCGGTGTGTGGCAGGGGGATGCACGCCATGACGTAAATTTTCCTGAGCTCTCCCCCCAAAGGCAAATGGATAAACTAATTCAACCGGATAAAACATGTCTCAAACAATAAACAAACTCACAGCTATGCCCAGTCAAATCGTGGGCTTGCCAATCAAGCAGAGTCCTTGGGTGAACACAGATGTAGTTAAAAGCATCAGGTGGCCCCACCATTGGCTTTGCATCGCGAGCACTGCAGGTAGGAATATCCTGATGTTAACCTTCAAAATACCTTATGGAAAGTACGATCTGATGCGTAAGGATGACATACCCTCGGGACATAACATGCGATGACATTCCGATTCAACCAGCATATGTCGAGTAAGACCTAAAAGGCACACAGTGTGGCAGGCTACCTTGCATCTCTTGCAAACAGGAAGGGCTCTGCCGTTTAGCACACGCCAATACAACACGACGCACTTGTTTACATGTGGCAAGAACCTTTGACACCCTTACCGTATGTGATGCGGTATAGCACGCCGCGTTGATCGTCGGAGACCACCAGGGACCCATCTGGAAGCACCTCCACGTCGACGGGGCGGCCCCACCCAACATAGTTGGGCTGCAGGAAGTTGGCAAAGATCTCGTGCGAGATGACCTGCCCTTGCTCATTCAGCTGCATGGCGGACACGCGGTACCCGATTCTCTGCGGGCGGTTCCAAGACCCATGCTCGGCGACGAATATGGTGCGGCGATTGTACTTGGCTGACGGGAACAGGTTGCCGGTGTAGAACCTGGGAAGACATTTAGTGTGAAGGGACAAGTTCACAAGAGGACGACATCGCAAGATGGGAATGTCGCTTATGGTGCATTGAAAGAGTTGGCATTAGAAATGTAAAACTAGTATCCAGCAAGTACAACAGAGTAATTTCACTCCCTTCCAACGTGCTGCAAAATGTGATGGCAGGTTACACAAAAAATATAACAGTGTAATGGCTGGATGGCCGCCACTGCTCCAAAGAGGCTAAATGCGGCAAAACAACTTGAAAATAGCACGTACCTCATCCCCAGTGGTGCAACATGTGGCCCGATGGCGCCCACGCACACGGGGTACTTGGAACAATTGCGCTGGCGTTCGCCTGTGATGTGATGGTAGAACATTGAGTGTTAAACAGCCATGAGATAATAACAATCAACCAACCAGCTGGGCCCTGCGCCCCTTCACGCTATATATCGAAGGAGACATTGTGGAAATGCTGCGGAAGTAAGCTACCTGAGCATAGAACAGGGTGGCAGCCACAAAATGGTACACATATTGCGAGCACTGCATCGCATGAGACATGAACTTTCCACCCGGAAAACACAAAAAAGGTTCTCCTTGTCATTGCTGTAGAGTTACACTTTTGGTACGAACTGAGCAGTGCAGCTGGCCACATCAAGGAATTGCAGATGTGTTGCATGCTCAAGACCGGGGTCCAATCAGCATACCTGCGTTAAAAACATCATCTGCGATAGGATAGCCTGGAGTTGGGTTGCGTAGCTCTGGTGGTCCGGTCCCGTTGCAATGGCAGTACGGGAAACCAAAGTCAATACCTGCAGCAACCCAAAGCAAAGTCCCGTGATGTTGTGGGGAAAATTGAACAATTCCAACATCAGTCAGTGCGTGCAACGCCGCAGGCGCGGAAAATGAAAATGCAGGAAACTCCCAGTAAATACTCCGTCTGCTTAAGGTAGTGAGTCTGGAAAATAAGAGCCGGTATCATGTTCAAAAAAGAAAGAAGATCGAATTCGGCAACGTCACGGTATACTGATGTATCGGCACGACCTATTTCATGTTGAGAAAAGACCCATTTCATGTTGGGAAAAGAGCGACAACGTGTGCAAAAGACCAACCCTTTGTAGGTGCATGCAGAAGTCGGCAATCAGGCTGGTTGTCCCCCATCCAGTCGCGATTATTGTCAGTTGCCCACAACTCATTAGTCTCTGGATGCCAGTCCATTCCCACCGAGTTGCTGTAGCCAGAAAGAGAGAGCACGCATGCACATGCACGCCACCGTTGTGGGTAAGCCCTACGTGTCCACTGAACAAAGCTTAGCTGGAAAAAGCAAGCTGAACATCAGCCAGGCCATACATCACGTGATCCTGGAGGCAAGGGCAGACACCACCATAAATCATTCACCTTGTCCACAAAAGACCCACTAGAAAGGAAATGGGATGACCCCAGGAAAGTAACCGATACATCGCATACGCAGACATTATTGGCAAACCCAGTAAAACTGTGTGCCAGAAAGAAAGTCCCTCCAGATTCTTTTCCACATTCCATCCAGTTGAGTTTGTTAGCAAGGGATTTACCCAAAAGTGCCTGATAGTAGTGCAGTAACTCCTCTTACATAATGCCATAGTGAATAGACTCACAATCGTGCCAAATTGGCGGCAGCGTGTTAACACCAGGTGCTCTATCCCACCATGCGAGTACATCAGCAGAGGTCCACGTCGAACAATGAGTGAAAAATCAGCAGCATCCTTGCGACCGCTTCACTCACCGGATGCCTTTTGAGAACATTTCATAGCCACTGCCATCAGGATTCATGCGCGTGATGGTGCCAAATCCATCCCTGCAGAACAAGAACGACATGTGCATTGCCAGAGATCGCAATCCTTGGTTTGGAACCATCAAACAAGCATAGGAGGCTGCTTTCATTCCAGCATTTCTTACTGGTTTAGCACACTCAACGTTTTCATTGCTTTAACATTGTTTTAATTGCTATTGAAAGAGAGCCATGGTGGGCTATCAGCTGGCACTTCTGAGCGCAGTTTCTGTATGCTGGCAGGTGTTTAAATGTCGTGACAGTTGATTTTGCTGTTCCAATCGGTGCTTCCTAGACATTGAAAGCAATCCAATTAAACACCACGACATTCAACAAAATCAAAACGACTCGCCATGAACACTCAGTCAAAACTACATGACCTCTCTTGAATATAAAGCTTGACATCTTTGTCGCTGAGGTCCTTCCGTTTAAACCTCATGAAGTGGATATCCGCATGTGGCAAGTAGTGAGAAGGAAAAAGAAAAAAAGTTTTACACAGGATCGAGGTAATCCTTTAAAATGGTACAAGCATTTCTATGAAGTTTTCAAATGAAGCAGTGGAGCAGATACAAGACCTACCACAGCGTCAGTGATTTTGCAATCCTGCAGAATTAAGCCAGCTGCTGTGCTTGAACCATATTGCTGCTAAAAACTAAGGACATACCTGTCACAGATGTTGCACGGGGCCCCAATGGTAATGTAGAGCTTGCCGTCTGGGCCAAAGGCGATGTACTGCAGATCCATTTAAATCAAGAAAACGCACCAGCAGCGGGCAAAGTCCAAGGTCAATAGCAGTGCACAATATGTCCTCTGAGAATGGCCTTACGTAATAAGCATAGAATCTGGACATTCCTGGCTTTCATAAAAGCATTTGTACTAAGTAAAACAGCTTGACTTTTGCTTGCTGATAAGTGATAGTTGGGAGCAGACTAAATTATTTAGTTGCGGACAATAACTTAGATCACCTCAATCATTCTGGATCATAAGCTAGGTCAACTACACCTCTAACGTACACTCCAATAACTCCAGGGTAAGAAAGGGCAGGACCCATGGTGCCCTGCTGGCAATCAAACTTCATGCGCCAGTAAAGGACAGAGATCATGCGAAGTGCAAGCATTAAAGTTGATTCCCAACATGCCCTGCCAAAGGAAAGAGAGTGCCAGTTCACGAACGTGTACCCTTAGCCAATGTCTCTGTTCATGCTACCAATGCAGATTGGGTTGCCATGGTGGAAGGGCAAACAGAAAGTCCCACGCGTGCAATAAGAATATCAGATCCACTAATGGCCAGGAACATCGATTGATACCTTGCACATGACTGCGATCTTGATCATAGCCAACATGCAAAATAAAAGGTCATCGCTGAATTTGTTTTTTGTTTCCAGAAAACTTACCCTCCAGCCATGCTCGAACTCCCCAGGCAAGTCACCCTTTACCAGGGTTGGAGCAGGAAACATGCTCCCTGCCAAGGCATGGGTATCCACATTGTCATATCTCCACACGCTTGTGACCTGCAGACACAAAAACATACACATAAGCATTTTGCAATTCAGACTTCTGAAAACCGACTCACCGATTAAACAGCAGTGTCCAAGATAACCATTATTGCGCGACGCTTCGAATAAATTAGAATAGAACAGTCTGCGACGGTGTGAATGCTATGAAAAAGCAAGGTTATGAGGCTGGTTGTCTCATTGATACACGTATCATAATTAGCAAGTTGGCAACATACCTCCGCAACGAAAAGGGAACCATTTCTCCAGGCGATCCCGTTGGGAATGTTTCTGTTATTTATGACCGTTAGAGTCCTGTCGGGCTGATTGTCCCCATTGTCGTCAATGACAGCATAAACGTTCGACCCCCGCGTGCTCACGTAAACGATTGACTTCCCTGGATAGTTGGCAAATTTAACGAGGTAAAATTTAACGAGGCAATCGGAGAGGCGCAGCAATATCCGCGTTAGCGATCAAAAGCAAAAACTCAAACAACCCCTGCCCACGTCTAAGAACAGAAAAACCAATACTAAACTAGAACAGGATCCTTCGCGTACCCCCTAAACGGAAAGGGCATGACCACATGGTGAGATAACATACGGGCGCACTAACTGGTGCAGCTGGCTGCAGTGCACTCCACAAACAAGGGAGAAAGAAACGTCCACCAACACAATCAAGCATTGGTATTAGCAAAGCGTCCAGTTTGCACAGACGAATCCACGCACGGTTAACTTCCCATGGCCAGCAAGTTCATTAACGTTTTCCCAAACAGCAGATAACGTAGCCATTAATTAACCCTAAATTAGTCTCGTGTCCCCGTTGGAGGACCACGGAGCACTGAGTTTCCCAATCAAGATATAGTGGACGTCTCCCCAAGACGTCAATATGAAACGTAGCCATACCTCCGTGATTGCCGCGACTCAAGCTTATGCTGCGTGCTCCAGGGACGCTTAGGGAATAATAAGATATGCTAAAACCATCCTTCAATGTAACCTCTTGTATTTGTCCTTGCGAAGGCAACGAAAGGAAGGCAAGGACTAAACAGAGGGTACAGACACCGTGAAACAGGTTTCTGGAACAGGCGCCGGCGCCCTCCATTGCATGCAGGCACTTCGTGATCGATCACAGCATCGCGGAAGTCAGCTAACTGAGATGGAATTCACGGTCACGTATGTAACGCTATCCTGACACATGACATTGGATCCGAATGTCGCGCCATCGAGATAAATTTCGGCGTCCGGCAATTGAATTAGCAGCTTTTTAACGATCGCCATGAGGGCAGCTACTGTAACGTGTGTTCCGAGCCAAGCTTCCTATAGCTAGCAAAACTTCGACCTAGCCCTGCCCGTGGCCATAGTCCGCGTGTCGCTAGGTGACACGAGCGCATTCTCATGCTGTCTGTCTAAATCCGACAAGTCACCGCATGTCCCAGATTCCAGCCACGTGGCATTTGACGACTGCGCAGATATGATGTTTGGAATCTGGAAACCCAAGGCCGACGCCCTCGAAGAACGTCGGTGTACGGTTCTCCGTACAAGGACTGATCCTTTGGAGTGCAGATCTGGGACTTCTAGCCGACTGACATCTCTGTTGATGCTATGACCGGCGTGGGATACAACTGAACTGGATTGAACTAGCCGGAAACTAGCGTGATTATCCAAGTGCCTAGTAGTGCTAGTGGGCCAAAGAAGAGTATATTGCGAGGAGCGAATTTATACTGTAAAGCGTCATGTTGACCTGGCAACGCCACAGCAAGCACTGCATGAAAAGTGATAAGGGGCTAATTAAGCTATGCAGCAGGTGCCAAGTAGATAGATAACCGTGGCGTAAGTGACTGGCGAAGGGTGATCATCAGTCCCCTGCGGGCTGCGGCCTTCGCGGCGTGCCACGCCATGCCGTTGAATCGAGATCGATCCACCCGCTGATACAGTTGCAGGAACGGCTGATTCTTCGCGCATGACAAAAGATCTTAGGATGTTCCCGCAGAAAACTTTTTTCAATAGATACGGCGAAAGGCAGTCACGTCAGCAACAGCCAAATAGGTAAGCACAACATGAGCTACAGTAATGATGCTAGCATTTGGAGCGCGCGTGGAGGTTGTTACACTGGCAATGACGTTATGGGCTTCCACGTCCGTGATAGGTCGAGAAATTGCTTTCAGTACAAACGTGAAAGCCACAGCTCCCAGGCACGCTAGCGCAGATTACACTCAAGTTGCATGATCAGAAGCTTTTGAGGTCATTCGCCAGCAACAGATGAGACTTGCTGGCTGTGAAGCTTGCACCGTTGGACAAGCGAAGAGGTGAAGCGTGGAAAGCGCAAATGCGAGTTTTTACGGCTTTTTGATCTTGAGAACAACTGCTGTGGCAGAGCCTGTGGGATTGCTTAGTATCCGACTAGCGAGTACAGCTTTTCGTTTTTTTGGCAATGGAACGCCAATTTCGACAATGCGCATCAAAGCCAGAGTTTAGCACTGCAGCAAGCTTAAATTCCAGCCACCGGTCACATGGTGTATTGACTTTTGTTACTAAGTAGCATGGAGTCTCTCAAACTAATCAAATTCTTGACTCCATCTGGAATTCTGACGGGCGCAAGGCGTCAAGGTGGCGAAGGCTTGAGGCGGACAGTGACGCTTCAGCGGGCAGCCAAGACTCGAGTGCTAGGCGCTCGCTCGGAGCGTGTTCAGATTCCGTTTGCTCCCACTCCCCGCAAAGTTTCCCTTCTACGCAGCGCCCGGCCTGAAAGCTTGGTGGCAGAGTATGAACCTACCGTTCCATTGCCGCTCGAAGGACCGCTAGCCCCTCCTGCCTATGTGCGGCAACAGGTAATGGCTCGAAAATAAAAGCAGGCACTATTATATTCTTGTGTTCCATGTACCCCCCCCCCCCCCCCCCACCCCCCCCCCCACACCCCACACCCACCCGCCCCCCACCCCCACGTTTATGATTCCCATGCTCAAGATTTTGAGACCCTGGATTTAGGAATTTCAGGTTTAAGATCGCAGGGCTGGTTTTGGGCTTTAGATCTTAAAGTAGGTACAAATGGCTGGTCAGTGGTATGTGTTATAAATTATGTACTCGGGTATACCGCATCAGGTTTAAGATCCTACCGCTCTCTACTTTAAGATCATCAGCCCTGGATTTGATTTTAGGTTTAAGATCGCAGCCCTGGGTCGGCCGGACCCCAATCTTAGACGTGTCTGTGGGGGGTGGTGTAGGGATCAGTCTCCCAATTAAGGCATCGAAATGTTTTACTTAAGCAGAGTATTTCTCTAAAGACGTTTGCTGTGCCTGTAGTTGCTATGATTTTCCCCTTTTGTTCACTTTGGGGAGATAAAGAAAAACAGACTTGTATCCTTTTATTGTCCTTGTGTGATACGTGACGTACAGATAGCCAAGTCTCCCTGGAAGGGCGGTCTCGAACCGACAGCCGAGACTGCTGGCTATGAAGCCGTCGTGGAGGGCAAGATCCCGGCCGATCTGAATGGGACCGCCTTTTTTGCCGGGTCTGGGAGGATCCGCATTGGCCACCACCTGTACGGCCACTGGTTTGATGGCGATGGTGCTATTTATAGCATCTCCCTCCAGGGCAGCCTGCAAGGTTCTGGCCGTGCGGTCTTCCGCTGCCGGTTTGCCCGCACGGAGAAGTTCCTCGCCCAGCAAGAGGCCACGACCAACGGAAGTGAGGGCATTGCGACACCTGGTGCGTGGACCAAGCGGCGCCAGGGAGGCTGGCTCGACAACGGCCTCCGGCTGCCCTCCAACCCGTCCAATACCGGCATCCTGCTCCCGTGGGGCCGCTCTCGTGCCTACGCGGTCCTGTGTGAGGCAGGCCTCCCGCTCACGTTTGATCCACACACGCTCGAGACGGGCGAGTTCCTGGATATCCGCGACGAGAGCCCCGCCGGCCGCAAGTTGGCCCCGTCTCTGCTCGAATGGGCATTCAGCGCGCACCACAAGGTCCACGGGCGCACAGGCGTGTTGTACAACTTTGGCCTCGTCAAGCCGCTCATCGGCACGTACAAGCTGTTTGCGCTGGCGCCCGACACGCCGCACGTCATCCAGCAAAGCACGTTGTTCCAGGTGCGCTTCCAAGGGGCGGACCAGGGGCTTACCAGCGCGCTCGTCCCCCTCGTGCATGACTTTGCGATATCAGACCACCACGCGGTGTTCGTCGTGCCGCCCTGGGTGGCGGACCGAGCCACGCTGTTCTTCTCCGCGCTCGGGTTCACCGCAGAGTCACTCGGCCACCAGTTCCGGTGCGTGCATGCTTACTGTGTGTATTTTTGTCGGATGGGATGACTTGTCCGTATTTCTCTGCTTTGTCCAAGGTTACGGTTACTGCATTCGTGACATCTTTTGAGGAAGCATACACTTAACTTTGATATTGAAGATGAAGGAGGCTGTGTGTAGCATGCCCACCACTGCCTTGCAAGTGCGCGACGGTTTTAATGTCAGATAATGTGGAGGGGTTCTCGTTACATTCCCATACCACGTGTTGTGGCGCCTGCGTGTCAGTCTGTACATAATGCAGCAAGGGCCATAACGGGGGGGGCACATGGCTTGCCGCAAGAAATGATGCATGATGTAGACAACCTAGGTTGCTGTCCGATAACTCTATATATATGGATTCCAGACAGTTTAAATTCATTGCCCGTGAAGCTGTAGTCATTTCTCCAGGCTGGTTTGGAGAGGGCATGGCAGCAAGGAACGTAGCCTACATGAGCGCCCATTTTCCGTGGTCGCAAACAGCAGTTTTCTCATCATCTGCCCGCACACCGTGCCGTCCCCACACACATCGGCACACGGCCAGGTGGCGGCCCGACTTGGGCACGCGCCTCATGGTCTTCAACTTGGAGACCATGTCCCTGGTGATGGACACCGAGCTGCCCCTGCTAGACGGTAAGCCCCTGTCCCTCTACCACCTGGCCAACGCGTGGGAGTACACCTGCGGCAGCGACGAGCCAGGGCCATTCCTCAACGCTTCCTCAGATAAAGCAGGCGCTTGGCCTGAGCGTAGCAGCGGGACGCCCAGCAGCCAGGGGTGGCGGGCAGCATCATCACAACCTGGCCCCGGCAAGCAGCATCGTCTGGAGCTCATCTGCTGCTGCCTCAACGACGGCGACCGCCCAAGCCTTGAGCGCGCCTTCTCCGACATGTACGGCAGCAACTTCAGCTCGGGCAACCGGCAGACCCTGTGGCGCATCCAGGTGGACCTGGCTAGCAAGACCGTGCTCTCGTCGGGTCCTGCCCTTGGGCCATCCTCGCGCCGGCTGGAGATGGAGTTCCCGGTGGTCAGCCCGCACGTGGTCGGCATGCCCTCTCGCTTCCTGTACATGTCGGCGCACACGGGCCCGGACAAGTCGACTAATTTTGACAGTGTCCAGAAGGTGGACTTGGCCACGGGCCAGGTCGAGACGGCCTCGTTTGGGTCGTGGACGTACCCGAACGAACCCGTGTTTGTGCCCCGGGGACGGCCCGCCTCTGGAGGGGATTCTCAGGTGGGGAGCGCGCCAGGCTGCTGGGAGGAGGGCGAAGACTATGGATACCTGCTAACGCACGTTTATGATGCGAGCAGGCACAAGAGCTTCTTGGTGGTGCTGGATGCGCAGAATGTGACGGGCCCGCCACTGGCCAAGGTCCATCTGAAGCAGCACATCCCATACACATTCCATGGGTGCTGGGACCAACAGGAGTGAAAAAAGGGGGGGGAGGAGAGGGGGGGTGTTTTGAATGGGAGAGAGTTGTGGGTTGTTCCGCGTGTCATGCCTGTGTCATGGCTCGTATGTATTATTGTTCTGGAATAAAACTGTGTTTTCGATGCAAAAGATCATTGTCATTCGGTCTGGATCGTGCGCATGACTTATCTTTGCTGCAACAGCACCACGCATGTGTGCGATGCAGAAATGGCTGATTGAACAAGCCTTGACTGGGTAACCATTGCTCCAGGTGCCCTTCAGGAGACAAACCTGGTCGAAACCTTGGCAGGTGCCAAGGCTTCGACCAGGGCAATGCTGACTTGCAGCTGTGGCTTCTTGCAAGGATACCAGCAGGGAAGTTTGGTCATCCAGCTAGTGCTTTCTATAAAAAATTGTGAGTTGGCCTGATTCTGCATGTCAAGCAATTACAAGAAGAAGTTAGATCATGAATTTGCGAGGGCCAGCCATGCAAGTACTGTTACTTAATTAAATATACTCGTGTTCCCGTTGGCGAGTCACGGAGCATTAACCCGGAGAGATGGATGGATGGATGGATGGATGGATGGATGGATGGATGGATGGATGGATGGATGGATGGATGGATGGATGGATGGATGGATGGATGGATGGATGGATGGATGGATGGATGGATGGATGGATGGATGGATGGATGGATGGATGGGTGGGTGGGTGGGTGGGTGGGTGGGTGGGTGGGTGGGTGGGTGGGTGGGTGGGTGGGTGGGTGGGTGGGTGGGTGGGTGGGTGTGGGTGGGTGGGTGGGTGGGTGGGTGGGTGGGTGGGTGGGTGGGTGGGTGGGTGGGTGGGTGGGTGGGTGGGTGGGTGGGTGGGTGGGTGGTGGGTGGGTGGGTGGGTGGGTGGGTGGGTGGGTGGGTGGGTGGGTGGGTGGGTGGGTGGGTGGGTGGGTGGGTGGGTGGGTGGGTGGGTGGGTGGGTGGGTGGATGGATGCATGGATGGATGGGTGCATGCAATCCTACCGGTCTATTCTATATAGCTACAAGCAATCCTACTGGTCTATTATCTAGAGTGTGCCAGACCCCTAGGGGCCTAGCTTGCCTATAGCATGCTCAATCCCGCGCGCAAAAATTAAAATTAAAATTAATTTTAACATGACTCCATTGGGAGATCATGTAGCATGTAGAGCATTGCGTCGAGGGAGGCAGACCGGGGGGGAGAGCTTCGATCAGCGCGAAAAGGTTGGCGTCCGCAGGAGTTGATGTCGCACGTGCTGCTGGCGACGGGAATGCCGATGACAGCTGAATTTGCTTGTCAAGGCTGCGTTTTGGTGGCATTTTCAAAATACTGCGTTACAGCCGTAACCGATTATACTAGCAGATGCGTCTTGAAAAGACGCATCTGATGCAAGTAGCCTGACTGACGCTTGCCAGCGGAAAACCATCAGGGCAAATGCGACGCACCTCCTCCACCAGCGGGCGCGCGACAAATACAGCCATGACAGTTACGTTACGGCCACGACGGAAACCCATCGCGCATGCAAGTGCTCACTATACTATCTCACTATATAGCCACCGTCTAGGTCATCTAGTCGCTCTTAGCACGTTCGCCAGCCATAATTTCAACGACCGAATGCATGCATGCAAGGAGCGCCCTATGCACATTTCATCCCGAGTCATATCGATCCATCATCCTGAACGAGTCCACTGGATAAGATAATGGCATGCAGGCTCGAGCTACCATGCATGGTCCGGATTCTCCAGATTTCTGGCCTGCATAGCTGGCCGGCGGCAGCGCACCCCGGTGGAGCATACGGGGGACGGCACGGCGCCGGTAAGCCTTGACCGCTGGTTGGCCCACAATGTTTCCTTGACCGGTGGGGCTCGCGCCCCCCCCCCGCCGCTGCACCCCGAGACGGCCGCCCGCCTCGGGGTCGCCGGACCCCCGCCGCCACCGGCGCCCCCCTCCTCGGCCGCGGACTACCAAGTCCCCGCCCTGAAGGAGGGCTGCCTTGCCACTGACGACGTCGTCCACCCCTTCACTTTGGAGGAATTGGACGGCGCCCTTGCTCGTCTGCGGTACGATGCAGCGGTCGGTGCCGACCACCTTTCTGCTGAGCTGCTGAAGACCCCTGATCTGGCGGTTAGGGATCTTCTGCTGGCGTTCTGCAACCGCGTCCTGCTCTCTGACGAGCCTCCGCCTGCTGAGTGGCAGACGGCCATCCGCGTCATGCTGTACAAGAAGGGCTCTGCTGCTGACCCCGGCAACTACCGGGGTGTCTGCCTCCAGAGCGCCGCGCTGAAGGTCTTCATGCGCATGATGCTGCACAGGCTCCGCGCCGCGCTGGACCCACACCTGGGTGAGTCTCAGATGGGTTTCCGTAGTGGTCGTAACACTGTCATGGCTGTGTTTGTCGCGCGCCGGTTGATGGAGGAGGTGCGTCGACTTCCCCCTGACAGTTTGCCGCTGGTCTTCATTTTTGTTGACTATATCAAGGCCTTTGACACGGTTCTCTGGGAGGCTCTTTGGGCCATCCTAGCTCTGGATCGGGTACCACCTGCGTTTATTGCTGCCATTCGCCGACTGTATGAGGGCTCACAGGCAGTAGTGCGGACTGCGGAGGGCACTACTCCACCATTCCCCCTTCACCACGGGGTGTGGCAAGGTTGTGTCCTGTCCCCATACCTGTTCATTATTGTTGTGGATCACGTCATGCGCCGGGCACGTGCGCGCTTTACTGCTCTTAAGGGGTTCGAGCCCGGCTTGGACATCCTTAACGTGAAAGAGCACGGCGGGGTTAGACCGGGGTACCGCCTTGCCGACCTGATTTATGCGGATGATACCACCCTCATTGAGCGCCCCGAGCACATTCAGACCTGGCTGGACTGCCTGGGCCTGGAGGCGCGGGCGGTGGGGTTGGAGATTAGTGTCAAGACTGAGGCGATGGTGATAGGGGCCTCCAGTAAACCACCGCTGCCGCGCCTGCTCGACGGGACGGAGGTCCCGTTCCGCGACCGCTTCAAGCTGTTGGGGAGCTGGCTTCCTGACACCGACGACGATGTGGACACCCGCATCGCCCTCGCCTGGGCCAAGCTCCGTTCGCTCACACCTTACTGGCGCTCGAAGGGCCTGGACGGGCACCGCAAACGCATGCTCTTCAAGGTCCTCGTCCTCACGGTGCTCACGTATGGCGCCGAGGCGTGGACCCTCCCACCCAAACTGGCAGCTCGGCTCGACGGCACAGTTTACAGGATGCTCCGGCAGGTCCTTAACGTAGGTTTTTCCGAGCGTCCGTCATCAGAGTCTTTGTATCATGGCATGCCTCGTGTTTCGGACGAGATTAGACAGCGTAGAATAGCATTTGTAGGACACCTTGCACGCACCAGCCAGGTCGACACCACCCTTGGTCTGGCCGGCCCCCAGCGGCTTGGACAGCCAGGGCGGCACATTCTGACCTGGCCTGGCCCCAAGGACATTCCCAAAAGGGTAGGGAAACCTGTCACCAACTACGTTCAGATGTTGCTGGACGACCTCGTGGTCCCAGCCCAGTTTGAGCACCGCATCCACTCTCTCTCCCGTCTTTGGACTGCCATGCAGGACAAGGAGCGGTGGAAGAAGATTGTCAAGGCACACACGCCCGACCCTGTGGGCAAGCCACCTCCCCCCAAGCGGAGGAGGCGTTTTGATGAGTAGTGCAGTTAGGATTTTCTAGATAGAGTTAGGATAGTTCGATCACGCGGCTTCCTCCACCCCATCCATCATGAAATATGTGCTACATGACCTCCCCACGGAGGCATGTTATAATTTAATTTTTAATAGCTGGTTGTCTCATTGATACCGGTCGGACCGAGGGCCGTGCATGCCGGCCTGGGCGGACGCCTATGTGCAAGTTGGCACAGGCTATATACCTTCCTGTCATGTACATGTGTGCCTATGATGAGCCACCCTCCAGATGATGCCTAGCTTTATTTAATTATGCAGTGCCCATGCAGGGAGTCACTCTCTGCTGAGAAGCCATGCCATAGCTCTTGTATAGCCATGATGATCTTCCCCCACATAACATACTCCCCCTTAGCTGGGCATCGTGTGAAGATTATGAGGGTGCAGGTGCCCAGGTGCACCTAGAGCAAGGGTAGCTTACATTCCCATCCTTGCATGAAGTAGCCTAGAATGTATCATAGGCCATATGCCCCTTCTCAAGGGCTATGCGCTACATATACTCCCAACGGAGTTACTGATGTTCCTAATTAATTAATTAATTAATATACCTTCCTGCTTGCAACTCTCGAATCCTAGGACATGCATGGGCATAGGCCATAGCTGTGCATGGGTGCATTAAGTTGCTACGCGTGCATGTAGAACGCACGTCTACACAAATCACAGTATAGAAATAGCTTTGTTCATCTCCATGCAGTATATAATCTCCTCACATGGGGCAGCCTGCAGTCATGAACAGTCAAACACTGCAAGAGGCCCGGCATTCCGGGAACAACTAGTGCATGGCAGATCGACATGGGGGGCCAAGACTACAGTCAACTGGTGATATGGAATTGTTGTCTCCTTGATATGGAATTACTGGCTGGCATCAGCTGTAGTGGAGGTCAACAGGAAAAGAGCGCCTCCTCCAGAAGGGAAGGCACATCTCACCCTGAGGTACCTGTCCCATATGGCAGCCCACTTCTCCTTGCAGGTTTCGTGGTGCCGCGCCCATTACATTCCAAGCATTGTCTGCACTGGTGTCAAGGCAACTTAGCTGCTTGGTTTTTAATAACAGCAAATAAATAGATGGATCCACCAGTAATATAATTTCTAGGCCTGCGATGGTTGTCTCCTTGAACAAGCGCACATGCCTGAACCCTTCTAAAACCTGACCCAGCACCGGTTGCACTCCCCAACGCAGTCACCCCCGCAGTCCACTATATTCCCCAGTACTTGGGGCACGCGTTTCACCGTGCTTTTCACATAGTCCCCCTTGATGAAGTACTTGCTACTCATGACTTCTAGATTCGCCTGCAGGCAGTCACCCACGGAGCAGCCCAGCACTTCTGGGAACTTTTTCACAACGTCGCTTATTTCCTGTGGCTCCAAACCAACCTCCGTTTGCAGGAATGCCAACACACTCTGCACCTGGGCGGGATCTGGCGCATCCTCGTCACGTTTCTCCCGCCAATACGCGGGGCCTGTCCACCCAAACGCTTTCCCCAGTATTTTCGTGCCATCGTCGGGGGTGACACCGAGGGATGTCGCTAGAACCTGCATTGCCAATTGGCACAGACAACACATCCAGCCGTCAGCCACTCAGCCGTGGTTGGCCAAAAACAAAAGCACTTTTTTGCTTGTGCATACTAATTGACTGACTAGATACGATTCACGAAAGATCCTGCTCACAATGAAGATTGGGTGCCTCAGCATTCTGAAATTTAGAAGTTCAACAAAATAGCCACAATCAAGAATCAGGGTACCCATATCGCCTCAGAACGAAGCAACGGAAAAGCAATGTTTACCTTTAAACAGTCCTCAAAGCTTGCACGGTCTGATCCGGAGAGCCTCTCCGCAATGCTTGGTTTTGAGGCAGACCCTGCCGAGCTGTCGGAGGCCATCGACGTCGTCTGCCCAAGACCAAGGTAATGACAATGGCGACTCACAATGTGCGTCAAAAAGGGCCCCAACCAACAGAACAAAGCCATGCAACATAGCTGCCATGCATCGAGCAGCGTCTCTCTGAACGTACGCATCCCAGCAACCTGCATCTCATTTCGCAAACGCACCCGTCAAAGTTGCATAATGCAAAGCCTGCATTTATGCCCTGTGAGGGCGCATGACATCACCAAACTGTAAGCTCGGGCATCATGCCAATAAATTGTGATAATTATTTCCCCTTTCTTCCTGGCGATGTCATGGCCAGTTATGGCAAGTCATACACTGCATGCAACGCAACGTGGCGCGAGTTTAGCGTCGACGAGTTATAACATCGACGAAGCACATCGCCTGATCATTTCACTACAGCTACAATGCTTTACAACGTACGTGATAAGGGTTGCGGATGGTGCCACGCACCTGTGAGCGGCATCTGGGAAAGTGAGTCCTTGGAAGTCCTTGACCTAGTGACGTTTTGTGGCTGGCCTGATCGCGTCCCGACTGCCATTGCTTTCGATGGCTCATGGAAGAGTGAACATGCGAGCACACGCCCCGGGCTATTATCTGGACTTGCGACATGATTTCCTGGGATTACCAGAGCAACGCTACCCTCTTGTGTGTTGTTTGTTAGAATTGGCTTTCAATTATCCCGTGCGCGAGCTGTCTAACAATTTATTTGACAGAGCGATGATACAAGATATATATTAGCTGCCCGTGGTACTCGTGAACACAAATTAGCTCTCATGAATGAATACATATCAGCTGCCCGAGGCAGTCGTGGCTCAGATGTAAACATCAAGAAGGATACGTGGCAAGCAGAAATTGCCGCCACGTGATAAATCCCAGACGAGCAGGCCAATTATTGCGGCGTTGGTTCTCTGGGTCCTTAGAGCAGATCTTCTGGCAGCCGGTTGGGCTGTACTCGGTGTGCACACGCCGCGCCGATGCCAGCATGCAATGAAATGGCGGTGCGCGATGTGTTGGCCACTTGGGCAAAATATTGGGCAGGCCGACCTCAGACCTGAATGACATCGCCACAGACTCATGGCAGTGCTGCCACAGCGTGTTTAGTGTGTGACGTACCGTGAACCCGGCGGAGGAAAACATTGGTATACGTGTGCATGTGACTGGTAACTGAGTGCAGGAGAAAGGGCCGGTTAGCGTTTCGCCCCCGTATCATGGGCGCGCTTGCAAGTCGCGTTTGATCGGGGAGCACGGCATGATTTGTACCCGGCCTCCGGCATCAGGGAGTGATGGAGTAACGCGTTGGCTGTCCGCCATGGTGGGTTAATAGCGAAGTTTATCGGTGCACGACGACGGCAAGGATGTTACGGGCATAATTGGGCATGTTGCCTGGAAATGCAGCTGCTGATAGAAGCTGCTTCCCTCCTGGCTAGTGATGCCCAGGGAAAGTTACGACAGAGGCTGCAGTGGGAGCTTGTCGACGTTTATGGGGTGTCTCCGCGCGTTATTTGCCCTGCATGGTGAGAGTACGACTGCGCGAATGGTGCGAGGTCTTTTTTCGGCAGAATGATCTTTCGGCCTTGCTTGCCGGGCGTTTGGCAGACCCGGCACCACGTTCGTTGTCATACTGTGCATTCCGGGCACGAATCCACGAGTTCTGGAGGTGGGCGTGGTGGGGACATCGCTTGCAACGAAGATGCTGGGTGGTGCCCCACGTCGCACTGGTGGAAACCAGGAGCACAGGGAGAATTCGCGATGTTCAGCTGCGGCTTCGGGAGGAGTTCCGCAGGTATTATTGGAGCGGCAGCGTGAAGCGTGGCGACTGGCACCGCCACCTCGCCAAGAAAAGACTACCCCTCGTTTCTCCTGGCCCCGAAGCTGACGACAAGGTTGCCCCCAGCATCAAGCCTGACAACACCCCCAGCATCGCCCCCGCCCCCAGCGCCACCCCCACCCCCAGTGCCCCACCCAGCGTCACACCCAGTAGGTCATCAGGACGTCTCAGCCATCATGCTGGCTACCGGGACAGGGAGGGCCGCCACCGTGACAGGCGCAAGTTTATGCAAGTGCTGCAGTGGTGCAGAGCAGGCACATGCTCGCGCAGCCACACATGGACTGTCTACCAGCAGACTGTTCAGTCCTACTTGGAACGCGGCCAGTTGGTAGCTCTGCTGGAGGATCTCAAGACCCACTTTCTGCCGCTGTGTCAGCCCCTGTCAGCCCACCAACTCGAGCTGACTGTGTCCGTCCCTGTCCCGACATCAGGCAGCGACTGGATTGCGGGAGGAGGGCGTTCTGCTGACGCGGGAGGTAGCAGGCACATGCCACGCGGCAGCAGCCAGCATGAACACGGGACGGCACCGACCAACTTGAGCACGAGCCAGCCTAAAGATGGGGCGGCATGTGGCATCAGCCAGCATCATGATGGGGTGGCGCCAGTGGATCATCATCATTTGACGCAAGGGGGAGATGGCAGCAGCGCCAGCAATGAACTGCAGCCAAGGTTAGACGGCAGCCCGGCCGAGTTGCCCTTTGCGTGGGGCTGGTTCGAGTGGTGTGTGCGAGGCGGCCGGACCCAGCCCAGAAACAGTGGCGTCGCCCCCGCCGACGCTGGTGCTGCCACCGGTGATGCAGCTGCTGGCACTGCTGCTGCCAGCAGTACTGGGGGTAGTGGCATGGTTAGTGCTGCCAGCAGTGCTGGTGGTAGTGGCACGGCTGGTGGTACTGCTGTCGACGGCATTAGCCGAGCTGGTGCCGCGCCCCCCCCCCCTGTCCTCCTCTTTGACACCATCATCTCCCAGTGTGCGCACCGGTTAGACTCCGTTGGTGCGTTCGACACGTTGGACCTCATGCTGGCATCCGGTGTGGCCCCCAACGCGTGGAGCCTGCGGGGGGCCATGCGCGCTGCAGCTGCCATCGGCGATGTCGCCACAGTGCGCCAGCTGTCCCGCAAGATGGCGGCATCGGGCTTGCCGCATGACCCCGTCACGTATGGGTACCTGCTGCGGGCAATGGCGTGGACGGGGGATCTAGCGGGTGCAATGTCGGTGGCCGAGGAGGCCCGGGCCCTCGGTCTAAAATTAGACAGGGCCACGTTGGGGATGCTGGCGGCGCGGTTGGCGGAGAGGGGGGATGTTGCAGGGGTGTTGGCCGTGGGAGCATGGCCAAATGCTGCTAGTGGGGCGGAGGGCTCGACCCCGCTCGCACCAAGGGATGAGAGCAGTGTACTGGGTGGTGGGGACAGCTGCCAGGACGGGGTTGGTGGTAGCGGCAGGGGGCCCCGCGAGGTGATGGGTGTGAACAATTTGGCCGATCCGCTCGCGGATCTCCCACCCTGCATGGACGCCAAGTACTGGCAGTCGCTCATCCGGGCGTGTGCGGAGAAAGGGGAGACTGGGCAGGCGTGGCAGCTGGTGCGGTTGATGCCTGACGTGACAGGTGGTGCGCGCGCAACGGTCGCGACCCTGAACACCCTGGCACACGCACACGCACGCAAGGGCGACGTGGCGGGCGTTCACGCAGCGATAAAAGAGATAGTGGGGAAGGGCAACGCCGGCATGGGCCCTAGCTCGCCTACTGCCGCTGCTACGATGGGCTCAGCTAAGGGGAATGCTGCTGGCGAGGATCATGCGGATGCCAAGGGGGGGGGTGCTGGCATCACGAACTCTGGGGCGGCTTGTCATGGGGAAGTTGGCCCCGGCGAGGTAGGTCTCGGCGAGGTCAATCTTGGCGAGAAGGTTCATTCTGGCGACGTTGGATCTGATGGGGATGTCGCCAGAGGTAGTCGTGCGATGGGTGTCTCAGCCAGGCACGGGCGAGCCCACAAGGAATGGCAGGGGTCGGCCTCTCAAGGCCGGGAATGTGTGGAGAGCGAGATGCCCTCAGGCCCCACCGCGTACACGCTCACGTCGCTCATCATGGCGCACGGGCGCGCGGGAGACCCCTGGGGGGCGATATCAGCGGTCAGCCACCTGCGGTCCTTTTCCGTTCGGCCCAACGGTATTACGCTCGGCGCGCTGCTGATAGTGTGCACGCACGCGCTGGGGGCCATGCCGGCCGACGCGCCGCGCGTAGAGCGGCTGAAGCTGTTGTCCGCGACACTGACCGAGGCCGAGCGCATGGTGGGGGAGGGGGTTGTTCTAAATGAGCGATCCTCGGGGGCGTTGCTGTGTGCCATCTCCGCGGCTCTATCGGCCATGCGTGGGGACGATGAGGCGAGCGTGCGGGACAGGTGTCAGCTGCGGCTGCGCGCGCTGCTCCTGTGTGCGCGCTCGGGTGCGATGGATAACGCCTATGCGCTGCTGCGGGCGATCGAACGGGAGACGCGGGGGGGCGTTGGAAGGGGCACGGGGCGGGAGGTCTCTGGTAGTAAAGGGCGGGGTGCTGGGTGGGCTGACTCGGCACTCTCTGGTACGGACCCCTTATCCTTGGAGGAAGACAAAGAGGCCGCCACCCGTCCTGTCCTGTTGTCTGGGGATGAAGGGAGCTCCAGTGCCGTCACCAGGGGGCAGAGCTCGGGTCAATCTACAGTGTCTGTAGGGCCACCTGGCGGCGAGCAAGGGCGTGCGCGTGGCCCCCCGCACCATGTGTCGGCGGACAGCAGCGACGTCAGTGAGCCGGCCCTTGGTACCTCTCAAGACCGTGATGCCGCATATGGACATCAGGGTCCCGCACCACATATTGGTCCCTGGCCGCATCGTGGACATGTGCATCCTGCCTCCAGTCCCCCCCCGCCTCCTGTTCCCTCGCAAGGTCACCGTCACTCTGCACATAATCTTCCCTCACATGCTCCGCGTCATGACCACTCTACCCAGGGCTCCTCTCCTCACATTCCCTGCAACCATGGTGGCCTGGACGGGGTCTTGAACGCGGCCTACAACGGCCTCGCCGTCGCGCACGCGCTGCAAGGGAACTTGGGCGCGTGCGTGCGCGTGGCGGGCCGGGCGAGGGCCAGGTTGACCCACGTGGCCGACGGCGGGCTGTACTGGGCGCTCCTGATGGCGGGGCGGAATCAGGAGGCAGCGATGGCCGGGCCGGTGGTGAACGTCAAGGCCACCCCGCAAGGGTACTGGATCTGGCAGGACGAGCCTCCACCGGTGCCGGAGGGGGAGGGGCCGAGGCGGCAGTTCCTGGCATTGCTCAGGAAGGCATCGCGACACATCAGCAATCTGTTTGGTTCCAGGGAGGCGGCAAAGGGAACGAGGGCACCTGAGGGGACGATAGCCGCGGGTGACGATGGCCGGAGTGTGCGCCAGGCTTATGCTCGCGTCGTTGAAACGGATGAAAAACAGGCAGAGGTTGGGGGGGGGGGGGGGGTTTGGCAAGGACACCGACGCGGGCGGGCCTGTCGGTTGGAATGCCAGGGGTATTGCGTGCCCGTCACACCAGAGTGGACGATAGGGAACTGGCAGACCTGCTGGAATGGGTGATGAGGGTGCCTGGGCCCAAGAACGGGCACGCGGAGCAAGCGCCAAGGAAGGATGCACCCGATAATGCCCAAGCCCAGGAAGCAAAGGCTCCGTGACTCCCAGCCACGTGTGGCTGCGGGCAACAGGTCACATTGATGCCTGAGGAGTTGAAGCTGGTATGAGGGATGTATTCCGTACCATGTCCAGAGCAAATGTGGTCGACATGTGTCTCTTCTTGGTGGCGTGCCTTCTGGGACGCTGTGTTGATAGTCTCGGCAATAGTCAAGAGAGAGTATGGCAAGCGAGAGTTGAACAGAAACGTATCAGGGACATAACATCTTAGAGCCGATTGTTTGGTAACACGTGCATTGCTGGTTGCATGGTTCCCGCTACCCCCCTGACAGAGGCCACCCGCAGACCTTTTGTTATAGCCGTCAGCACAGCTTTACATAATTTGCTTGCTATTTATTTATTTTCCAAACTTGAAAATCAGTTTTGGTATGGTACAGTTATTTGTTGTGTTCACCTTTTCTCGGACTTAACAGACTTATTTTTTGCAAACTTACCTACCTCGTGCAAAATATTCTAAGTCCCAAGCGTACGCCCTAAAAAAGCCCCACTTACTTCCCGGAATCCCGGTGCAGGTGCCTAAAATGGGACTGCACCCGCTGGCGCTGCGCCACTTCTTCGTGACCTAGATCGGACAAATCTCGTTTGCCCGTGCGAGGGCGCACTGCCAATTTCAACCCCTATGTACATGCCATCCCACTAGCCAAGAGCCACGAGCCACGAGGTAGCCATGGCTGATGGTGGAGCTCAAAACTTTCATGTCTAGTGGGCACCATGCGAAAATTCGGCCGTGAATATCACAATCGCTTAATTCGTCTTTATAAGACGCACACGCTGATATATCAAAGAGACAACCAGCGCAGGCCAGAAATCGGGAGAATCCGGACCATGGTAGCTCGAGCCTGCCGTTATCTTTTCCGCGTTTTCGAGTCGTTCAGGATGATGAAGATGAATGGTGATGGAAATGTGTATCCTTGTGCATTGAAATTATGGCTGGCTTACGTGTGGAGCGACTAGATGACCTAGACGGTGGGGCCGGAAACAGCATGCTTGATCAGGGCGTGTGTTTCTAGCCTAACTGGCCGGGAGTGTCTAGTGGTGAGCACCATTGCTGCGATCGCTCTCCCACCATTTACGAGGAAATACCCGCAAATGGAAAACCACTGAAAAGGTCTAGCTAGTCAGTCATCACGTTAGCCATGCCATGATTCCAAACGTCCAAGAACTGCACACGGTGCAAAGGCAAAAAGCCGGAGGACAGCACTTTCAAATGTGCGGCGGGAACCAAAAGCCCGCGGATGCCAGAAAACATCGTGTTGCGGCAGCGACGCGACGATGTGGACAACGAATCCAGTGCCAAGCTCGGAACGGCCGCAAAGGAGATCTGGCATCACAGGGTTCAGATGTGCGGAGATACTATGCGATCCAGCCGGTCCACGACCTGTTTGTAGAGCTTGTGCCAAGGGGCAGCACCGAACAGATGTGGGTGACGTTGCAAAAAACATCGGACTTGACGGAGCATAATGGCTCGGTCATAGTCTTTGACCAATAAACGCTGCAAGAGTTCAACAAGAGTCGTGATGAAATCAACACGATAAGAACAAAGACGGGAAAAACGATGTAACTGAGACGCACACGCTGATATATATTTCCCGAAGCTAATACGCAATATTATGTCGAGCAAACGCTCGACTACGCAACGCAGCCTGGCGGCTGCGATGAGCCAAGAAAATTCGCCTACAGCTCCGGCGGCTGTAGCTCCGCGCCCAGCCTGCCAGGCAGCGGTGACACTACTCAAGCGTTAGTAACTAGTGCACTCGGCTCCTGCGGCCCCGCCCTCGGCATCGCCTGACCCCAAACGCAGTCGCCCAGCAGCATCGCGCCCGGCCAACAGAACCGCGCTTTCGGCCCCACCGGCCCTTTCAAAGTCGACGATCATGACTGGACATGGCCCCGGCAATTGCAATGCACTGCATCTTCTTTGGGGACTATGCCTCGCTTTAATACCACCTGTGCCTCCATCTCGACAGCATCAACCGCCTTATCATCCCGGACGGTGCCCACCTGGTTTACCCCAGGTCAAGGCGACCAGCTCAAGGCAACCGAACAGAGTAGATGTTCGGTTGCCCCCGCCCCAAACTCCAGCACCTCATTCTCTGCTCCCTTCTCATGCGCTCTGATGGCGAGATCTGGTGGGCTCCTTCCATTACCGTACCCACATTCCGCTCCATCCTTACCGAAGCCCTTGCGCAGCACGTGACTCCCCTCGCTGCAGATGTGGCAGCAATGGGCAGCACACTGGCTGAGCACTGAGCTCCCTCACCTTTCCACCACCGCCACCTCCACCTCCACCCTCCTCGCCTCTACCTTAGTCCACCGCCACCTCCACCTCCCCCGCCGACATTAAGGCCCAGCTCCTCGACATCGACAAGCGCCTCCACGACAACGCCATCACCATATTGAGTGCCTGCAAAACATCGCAGGCCGTCACCGCCCAGGCGGTGAAGGACCGATTGCCGCCCGGCCAGCACCTGGCCCAGCCGACAATGCTCCTCCCACCCAGCTAGACCTGGGCGGCCGGACATGCTGAAGCACCGGCCGCTTCTGGACCATCGCGGCACAGCTCAAGCATCAAACGCTCGCGACCTCCACGGGGAGGCCGACATCACCAAGCGCAGCAATAATGTCGATTCACGAGTCAAGCACTTCGACCCTGATCCGGTAGGTGAGGACTCGGAGTCTCTTGCCATATAGCGTTCAAGCGCGACATTATTACCCCCATGCAACTCACAAGTGAGCTGCGGATGTACGTCGGCTGGACATCCGCCTTCCCCGCGCGTGCGGGGGAAGGCTGGCCCGGCTCCCGTGCTCCTCACCAATGTACATGGCGGATAAGCTGTTGTTTCTTAAATGCCGCAAGAAGCCTCTCGGCCCGGACTTCCTACACACTGGACGACGACTTGATGGGTCCTGGCACAGCAACAGCGGCGACGGGATAGCTATGGCCGAGGCCTACCTCCAGCTCCGGCAGACCGCAGGGGGCCGGCCGAAACCGGTATACATACTGGACGGGGGGGCGGCCGGTCATCCACGTCGACCACAAGCCCTGGCATGCGCACCCTGCCACCCCAGCAATCCCAGTCTAGCTAGGGAATATATAGCAGTACTTAGTGTAGATTAGTCAGGCTTAGCTTAGCAAGTGGCCCACGCCCCAGGTTGGAAAATGTATACGGTACGTACGCGGGGCCTGACTGCATGAATACGAGTATGTATATATTCATTGAGAAATTTGATAAATTACGGAGGTGAGATTGGCATGCAACATGCATGCAGAAGGAAAACCCCGAAAAGAAGAAGAAGGTTCCCTGAAGAAATTACTATAGTAAGATCTGACACGGACATGCATTTGAAGATCACGCCAGCTGCACAAGGTACAACTATCTACATCACAAAACTACGACATGCAGCAACATCGCTGCCGCCCACCATGTAGGCCTGGGAGGGATCTAGACCGCATGCATGGGTCACGACAAAGTCGGCCCGGGTGCGGCGGAATTACACATCAGCCACGGTGCGAGTGAGGGCGAGTGACAAGCGCTGCGTGGCGCCATGCAATACGAGGACCACGTGCGGGCAGACCACGGGGCGGTCTGACCCTTGATTGAGGTCGAGGCGGTCCTCACGGCGCTGGCAGCACTCGTGGAAAAACGAGTATATATATTCATTGAGAATGATAGATTACGGAGGTGAGATAGGCATGCAACATAAGGAAAAAACCGATAACTGGGAGAATAACCCTGAAGAAATTAATAGTAATCTGACACGGACATCCAAGGATCACGCCAGCTGCGAGTATATATATACGTCCCATGCGGTCTAGATCCCTTCCAGGCCTGCATGGTGGGCCGGCAGCGCTGTTGCTGCGTGTAGTTTTGTGATGTATAGTTAGTTGTACCTTGTGCCGCTGGCGTGATCCTTGGATGTCTGTGTCAGATTACTATTAATTTCTTCAGGGTTATTCTCCCAGTTATCGGGTTTTTCCTTATGTTGCATGCCTATCTCACCTCCGTAATCTATCATTCTCAATGAATATATATTAAAAATATAATTACTTACAGCAGAGTGAAATCACTCAAACCAAAGCAAACGCCCAGCTATAAACCTATATACAGAGCCATGTCAAAGCTCTATACTACGATAAGACCAATGGAAACGCCTAACGGGAGGAACCTAATAGCCCTGCTGCACCGCAAAATCAGCCCGCGTACGGCGGAGCATGATGTCAGCCATGGCCCGAGTCAGCGCCACCGACAGGCGCTGACGCCAATATGACGTCCAGGTCCGCGCCGACCATGGGGCCCGCTGGCCCTCCAGGTCCAGCCGGTCCTCCCGGAGCCGGCAACACTCCTTGAAGAAGTCAATGAATATATATACGTCCTGGAGGAGTTTGGGGCCATGGGGCCCCTGACCTCCGCCTTCTTCAAGGAGTGTTGCCGGAGTCCGGGAGGACCGGCTGGACCTGGAGGGCCAGCGGGGCCCCCCATGGTCGGCGCGGACCTGGACGTCATATTGGCGTCAGCGCTTGTCGGTGGCGCTGACTCGGGCCATTGCTGACATCATGCTCCGCCGTGCGCGGGCTGATTTTGCGGTGCAGCAGGGCTATTAGGTTCCTCCCGTTAGGAGTTTCCATCAAGGTCTTATCGTAGTATAGAGCTTTGACATAGGCTCTGTATATAGGTTTATAGCGGGGCGTTTGCTTTGGTTTGAGTGATTTCACTCTGCTGTAAGTAATTATATTTTTAATATATATACGTCGGGCCTGAAAAATACTTCGGGCAAACTGATACGTGTCGAGCGTGACTATAAATTCAATCAAAGACCTTTGAGGCCATTTGCATTAAAATTAAATATAACATGTCTCCGTAGGGAGATCATGTAGCACATATTCCTTGCTGGATGGATGGAGGTGGGCGAAGCCGCGTAATCGAACGAACCTAACTAAGCTATCTAGTCTAGAAAAATCCTAACTACACTATTCAGCAAAACGCCCTCTCCGCTTGGGGGGACCGGGGGCTTGCTCATGTCAGAGGGGCTGGCGTGTGTCAGAGCCTGGACAATCTTCTGCCACGTTACTACCGCTTCTTGTTCTGCATGGCTGCCAGTCCAAAGAAGAGAGAGGGAGTGAATGCGGTGTTCAAACTGAGCTGGGACCACTAGCTAGGTCGGCCAGCAACATATCTGGATGTAATTCATGGCAGGCTTACCTAGCTTTCTAGGAATGTCCTTGGGGCCAGGCCAGGTCAGGATGTGCCGCCCTGGTTGGCCAAGCCGCTGGCCGGGCCGGCCAGACTGGTCAAGGGCGGTGTCGACCTGATCGACCGCTGGTGTGAGCAAGATGTCCTACAAATGCCATCCTACGCGCTGCCTAATCTCGTCCGAAATGCGAGGCATACCTTGATACAAAGAAGACTCTAATGACCTTAGTATGCGTGGAAAACCCTACATTCAGGACCTGTCGGAGCATCCTGTAAACCGTGCCGTCTAGTTTAGCCGGGCCAGTGTGTCCGTGAGTGTCCATGCCTCGGCGCCATACGTAAGCACCGTGAGGACGAGGACCTTGAAGAGCATGCGCTTACAGTGCTCGCCCAGGCCCTTCGAGCGCCATGCAGCAGGTGTTGAGCGAACGGAGCCGGGCCCAGGCCAGGCCGATGCGGATGTCCACATCGTCGGCGGTGTCGGGGAGCAATGATGCTCCCTAATGTTCAGTTTGAAGCGATCACGGAGCGGGACCTCCGTCGATCCCGTCGAGCAGGCGCGGCAGCGGTGGTGTACTGGAGGCCCCAATTAATCACCATCGCCTCAGTTTTGACACTTCTAATTATCTCCAACCCCACCGCCCTCGCCTCCAAGTCCAGACAGTCCAGACAGGTCTGAATGTGCTCCGACGGGCAATTTGCATGGAAAGACATAAAAAAAGATTAGTATGAACAGAGAGAGCCATAATGATCAATAAGAGCATAGTGGCATTGAATGCCCTCGATCCGTCAAGACGCATAATATCCATGCCCACCACACACACCTACATACAGGCATGTTCAGTTGGTCCGTTATCATTTAACCGGCCCCCGGCCGGCCTGATTTCAGGCCGACATAAAAAGGAGGTGGAGTTTACCAACGTCAAATATAACATGGCAATTTTGTACAGCACCTCAAGACCTTTCTTTTGAGCCAAGAACGGGTCGACGCTGATCAGTGTTGCGAAAGTTATAGCAGTTACAGCGCTGCAATGTTGCCCAAGTCCGGGAGGCGTATTTGAAAAAATACGCGTATTTTTTACG
This sequence comes from Mesostigma viride, assembly GCA_009746045.1. Taxonomy (NCBI): domain Eukaryota; kingdom Viridiplantae; phylum Streptophyta; class Mesostigmatophyceae; order Mesostigmatales; family Mesostigmataceae; genus Mesostigma; species Mesostigma viride. The sequence goes on along the minus strand of RPFO01000253.1, from coordinate 235,609 downwards.
GGCCGCTAAGGTACGCGTATTCCTGTATTTTGGCAGCTCAGCACGGCCTATTTGCCAACCTGGGCTCACACCTGCGGATCCTTCTATACCCTGCATGCTAGCAAACGGCCGCGGCCGGGGCCCGTGATAATACAGGAGCATGGGCCACCCCTTAGGAAGGTGCTTCTCCTCGATCATGAGGTATCATCAGTGCTTGCTGCATGTGTAGTCCGGCACTGAAATGCAGTGACGGAATGCAATATACGCACGAGAATGCTCATAACTTTTGACTCAGGCCATGAAATTTCACCGGGGTCAGTTGCGGCAATAGACTCGTCTTTCGAAGAAGACTAACACGCTGACATAACTTTCTTTCTAAAGCTATATCACCCATGAAGATTTAGGCAGAGCTCTGATCGTATCGACTCCGCACCGGCTGAGTTTTTATTTTCCGGATGTACGAGCTATATGGCGGAAACCCAGACAGCCCGCAGCCGCCTCCTCTCCCCTCGCAGATGGGGAGGAAACCGTGCCCAATTACCATTAATTTCGCAATTACTCGCAGCGCGTTGTGCAAAACCATATTATTATATAGCGACGCAGCCACAGGCCGACAAGACAAGGCAGCCATTACCGCCCCGTCCAAGCGGCATTGCGTAGGACCCGAGGACGACTAATCGAGATTGATAGCCAGGTCCTTCCGCCATCGGCCGCACTTCACAGCTAGCGGGGAACCTTGTCCGCGAGAGCGCCCCCACAGTTATATACATCGATTCCTGCGGAATCGATACTAAGCGTCGATGTATGTAACTCCCACAGTCTGCTGATGATGCCATGCATCGACGACGCTGCATTTCGCCATGCGTCTTTCATGCCAGGCCTGCTGATCGATCGAGGTAGTGCCGAACCATGAGCACTTTCCGTTTGCGCTTTCCGTAGAGCAGGCGATCGATGGCACTGTGCTGCGACACGTGAAGGGTCTGGCCATTGATTGAGCTAGAGCTATGCTCCCCAAGCTAGAGCTGCTGCCAAGAACTTGTAGCCATGTATGCCTAGCCTACAAGCAGCATTTAATAAGGCACAACGTACAAAGATCGATTCGAGGTAGCCATATATGGCTGACGGCCACTCGAGCCACGAGGTATACCCAAGGCTGACGGCGGAGCTCATAACTCAGTCTCACGTTTGGGCACCAAATTCGGCCGTGAATATCACATTCTCTTCGTCTTTCTAAGACGCACACACTGATATAATTTTCCGAAGCTATTACGCAATATATGACGACTTATGTCTAAACGCTCATCTACGCAACGCAGCCTGGCGGCTGCGCTAAGGGCCTTGAAAATACGTCTGCAGCTCCGGCTGCAGCTTCGCCTAGCTCAGGTCTGGAAGCCGGCAGCGGTGACACTAGTCGCGCCCTGGTGGTTGCCCGGCCAGCCCCCCGGCCGGGCTAGCCTCGCCATCTGCATCGCCTGAGCCCAAGCGCAGTCGCCCTGCCGAGCGGCACTGGGACGAGACGCCTTTGACATCGATCAACGCATATGGCTACTACTGGAATCGAAGCCCAGGAGCATTCGATCATGGACTGAGACATTCATGGAAGACATCATGGAAGATGGTCCGAGGTCGCCTTTGACGTCAACTCCTATGGCTAGTACTGGAACCGAAAACCGTCAGCCTTCATGGAGACATGGACGATGTGTTTTTCGGCACGCACGCCTCGCTTGTTCATCTGTGCATGCGCCTCATCCGCCAGGGCCGAGGCAAAAAAACCAAGTTACGGCTCCCCGGATTGCTTCACTGTCGACTTAACCTGCCATGCATGCACGCTTGACGCCGGCGCCCCCGGCTTCATGCAGCGCCTCGCGGCTGATCGATCTGCTCGATCCCTCTTTGGGTGCTCCGGCCGAAAACTAGCCGAAATCTCCCCCCCTACCCTCCCAGGTGCCGTCGCGACCGACACCATCCGGCCTTACTTCGCACCGGCGGCCCTCCATGAAGGACTTAGCCTTCGAGCAGCACGTGACCCCCCTCGCTGCAGATGTGGCCGCCATGCATGGCCCGCACGCTGGCTGCCGGGAGAGCTCAGTCCCCGCCATCTCCGTACTGCCCGCCTCCACCCTTAGAACTCGCCTCCACCTCCACCGCCATGCTGCCACCACCGCCACCGGCCACCGATGCCATCACCGCCCAGCTCCGTGACATCGACCAGCGCCTCAAGGACAATGCGCCATCGCCATCGAGTGCCTGCAAACTGAACACGGCAGGCCTCACGGCCGCCCAGACGGTGAATCGGACATTGCATGCCGCCAAGCCAGCCCCGGCCTGGCACTGGCCCAGTAGGCGATGCTCCTCCCCAGGCTCCAGACCTGGGCCGCCGTAATGCTGAACCACACCACCACCTGACCTCCGCCATATCGATCGCCGCACAGCTCAAGCAACAGACGCTCGCGACCTCCGTGAGAAGGCCGAGCTCGACAAGCGCAGCCTTATAACGTCATGCATCGTCCGAGAACTTCGACCTGGTGGAACTGAAGGTGAGAACTCCGAGAATCTTGCACAGGCGTTTGCGGCCAGATCAGAATCCTTGCCCCCATGGCCGGCCTCATTGTATGTGAGCTCAAGCTGGAGGCCCTCCGCCTTCCCCGCTCCGTCGCGGGGTAAGGCGGGACCGCCTACGCGGCTGCTCATCTTTGGGACCATGGCGGACAAAATTTCGTTCCTCACTCAGACGCTGCAAGCGGCTCCCCTACACTCTGGACGACGACTTGACCCTGGCGCAGCAACAATTCATGAACGCGGGCGACGGGAGCTATATGGCCGACCTACCTCCAGCACCGGCAGACAGCGGCGGGGAAGAAGCCGGTATATACTGGAAAGGGGCGGTCATCTACGTCGACCACAAGCCCTGGCACCCTGGCAGACGACCCCCGCTGCACCCCAGCTCCCTCAGCAAACCCAGCAGTAGGCTGAGACTATAGAAGTATTTAAATAAAAAGCACTCCGGTGCTCCGTTAGTCCCCAACGGGAGCACGAGTTTAATTATAATTAAATTAATTAATTCATTCATTAATAGCAGTAGTGTAGAATAGTAAGGCTTAGACAAAGTGGCCATGTACATGTATCAAGGAGACAACCAGCGCAGGCCTATGATGGGCTCCACGCTGCAGCTGATGAATTATTTAGCCATGATTTAGCCAGTGCCTGATCAGAATATGCCCATGTACATGTTCCCCTCCCACTGAGGACTTATGCTCACGTGACGCAGTCACGTGTCTATTAATTAATTAATTAATTAATTAATTAATTAATTAATTAATTAATTAATTAATTAATTAATTAGTCGGGGTAAAATTGGCTCTTTTTTAGCAAATTAGCAAATTAGCGGAGGCGGGGGCCGAGATTAATTAAGAGGTACCTTGAAATTAAATAAGAGGCATGCCTCTATCGAGATATATGTATGGAGGCGAGTTTCTATTGGCGTTTATTTGTAGTATTGTACGACAACTGTCAAGGGTGACGGAAAGTACTGAAATCGCGGAAGTGGCGCGGAGACGTTTCTACTTTCTAGATCGATTGCGCATTCGACGGTTAAAAGGTAGAGACCTGTGCGGTCGACTGGCAGTACTGTACGACGGTGTTGGACGGAATTTCCGGTCAGCGATGCGGTCTAAAGCTTTGCATCTCACGTAGTCGGATCTTAGCCCATGCGTCGCGCTGTGCTGTGGCGAACTTATTCTCCGCCGTCAGATTGCACCGTCGATGAGCGTCGATGCTCGTCGATGAACCCAACGCAAGCCATGTGACGAAAAGAACTAAAAATTGGTGCGGCGGCACTCGGGAGCGAGTTTGGTAAATTACGGAACTTGCAGCCCGGCGACTCCGCGTAAAGCAGTCCGCAGGTAGTCCGCCGGCGTTAATTTGTTAATTTGTTAATTTGTTAACTGGGGACAACCTAGTCAGGGTAAAAATAATTAATTTAATTGATTAATTAATTAATTAATTAATAATTAATTTATTAATTAATTAATTAATGTATGCCTATGATGGATTGATGGGCTCCACACCAGATCTGATGCGTTAGCATTAGCTCATGCTGTGCCCATGCAGAGCTAGTTGCGATCTCTGCTGAGATGTTATGCCCTAGCTCTAGTGCCTAGCCACAATCATCTTCCACCCCATGTCCGCACCTTATAGCTGCTGGAATACATGGAGGTGCAGGTGCACCTAGTGCACCCAGATCTAGAATGCATCGAGCCATATGCATGCATGCCCTTATACCCTGCAGAGGAAGGTTTGCATGCATGGCCCTGAAAACCATTCAGACGTGCGCTCGATCGTCAACAAGTTCACATAGTACCAGTGACTACTTCGGGACCGCGCATCAAAATGCCGACGTTCCGGGAAAAGAAATGGCGTTGATGTGTTGATTTTTTACCCTAAAATGTTGATCTTTTTCTATAATTTAACTCGTTTGCGTCAACATTCGAATAAAACGTAACGTTATAGCAGATCGAAGCACTAGCTAGCTGCTGTGCATATGTTGCGCGCGTCACAAGACTGAAGCTGGTCACAGTCAATCTAGCTAAAACATCAAATTGTACCAGAGACAACTATCCATCTGCTTATCGACGGTTTATAGCTCAAGCAACAAAAAAAAACGCGTGCTCCCATTGGGGAGTCATGGAGTATAAACCCCAAAGCGCATGACACACAAGTACTTACTTATTAACCCCAATGGATGGATGGATGGATGGATGGATGGACAGCAACATGCATCATGCGCACGCCGTCAATGAGTTGGCTAGATCTTATAAGGCTGGCGAAAATATGCTAGATCGGCGCCACTTTTACGACTGTAGCTCTCCCGCCATCGGTACGGGGAATGAAAATAAGTGTAGGCCCTCCGAGGAAATACAGCTAGGATGGGCTTTGCCCATACGAAGGGGGTACTTTGACCATGCATGCACTTGTTCTCGATTTTGCTTCACAGATTACAACAGGTTCACTTGCTGTCTTATTGAAAACGCTATTTCAAGCAATGATGCCAGAATCCAGATACATGACATCATTTGGTGCACTACATTGAACAGGATGGCGACTTCTGACACCATCATGCGCGATGGGAGCTGTGGAAGCCATTTGCGCCTCATGGCAGATCGCAGGTCAACACCGTGTGCACACATCCCCCCCATTGATGAGATCCTGCCGACCTGAGCATTGGTTGGCTTATTAGTACCCCGGCAATGCGGACAGATCCACAATTCCATTGGCCAGGGACGCAATGTCCCACAGCAGCCGCAGCCGGTTTTTCCGCAGCTTCTCGTCCTCCTGCATCCATGACAACCAATAAAAACAGTTGGTGTGTGTGATATTAGTACAGCAGTACCCGGATATCATGAGAAAACTTTTACAACAGTGCTTTTACAAAACGACAAGGGCGCGCACTAACAAGAGTGCATGCACTCTGCCGCTTCTGGAAAAGGTGATGGCTGCAGACAGGAAAGCGGAGCTTATAGTAGAAAATTACGGTGCCTGCGGCCCGTTGCTAGCCAGGGTAGAAGTCCGCAGGTGGAGGTTATTGGTCCTGAGGATAGCCGCTACACTACCGCCTCGTCTACCATTACAGTAGAGGACAGCTCGGATGAGGATTACATCCCCATCTAGTGCTTAGCGGTTGGGGGATGATGCAGACGATATTTGTTTAAACTTTTGTGTAATTATTTTTCTAATGAGATTAGCATAGTACTCCGTGGCATGCCTTGCGCATGACACGCAAGTACTTACTTACTTACTTACGGTGCCTGGGTCAACCTAGAAGTAAACATGGCACTTTGAGTTTAATAGACATATTTGTAGGTATGATGAAGCCTAAAATAGCAGAGAACTGTCAGCAGAGAACTGTCAACAAACACGCCACGCAGTATCCTGCGTCGCTATGTTGTGGGTGCGACCGCAAGCCACATTGCAAAGCCCCGGGAGCGCATGGTCGCTGGCAAGCACGTCAGGGATGAGCAACAGGGACCAAAAACGTGGGCACACAGTGACCTGGCCTGGTACTGGGAACCACAGGCTGCAAAGCCCAGCAGAATTTGTCAAAATAAAGCATACTAGACAATCCAATTGATGTGTGCAAGCGCCACAGGCTGAGGGTCCATGGAAGCGCAAGCGAGCTGTTCACTCGGGGATGATACTGCATGTACTGGGAAGGCAGCATCCCCCATCATTGCTACAATCATTGTTGTTGTATGTGTCATTAACTGTTGCATGGGGGCAAGGATTCCTGGGATCCCTGTCATGACGTACCGCCATGACAAACACGTTGTTGAAGAATGCGTCCACGGGTCCCCGCAACGCGGCCGACACACGCACAAAGTCATCCACGTTCATCCCTGGAGGAGAGGGGCGTCGGTCCACGAGCAACCCAAAGATACGGGCGGCCACCCGCCAACCCAGGTTTTGATGAGGACAGCGATGTCAGCCAGCAAGCACGCAAGCTTGAGCAGCACTACTGTGCCTGTGTGCCATGCAATGTTGAGAGCACATAGAACTGGACTGCCGTGCAGGACAGGTTGGTGAGACCAGAGGGGCTAAATGGCAACAAACCACTCAAAAAATGTTGGACAGAAAAAGGGGATGATGCCCCGTCATTATAAAAACCACGCTACTTCAATCCAGTGCGGTGGTTCTCAGTATAAGGTTTTTAGTAAAGGGGCTGCCCTCACCTGGGGACACCTGGGCGGCCACCTGGCGGTACACGGCCCACAGCTGCTTCTCCTCGGTGCCCTCAAACAGGGACTCATCGATCTGCTCCGCGCGGGAGGGGGTGGGATCCAATATTCATATTCATGGGGGAGGGGGTGGGATCGCATATTCATATTCATGGTGGAGGGGGTGGGATCCCATATTCATATTCATGGGGGAGGGGGTGGGGATGATGGAACATGAGACATGGCCACGAGGCAGGATGACAAGAAACGAAATAGATGGTGTTACAAGTGATGACGAAGAAAAAGATGACATGAAAAATTATCAGCAGAGGGGACCAGGGGTGTGTCAAGCCAGCAACGGTAATGGGAAAGTGTGGGAACACCCTCTCATATGAGCTCGTTTGAATACATAGCTCCTAGAAAGCAGGGAAGACACTGTCAGAATGTTTGGTACTTTTCTGCTGTTCGTCTTTACTGGCAATATTTGCAATATTTTCAGTTCACATTGTCAAAGTCCAATGTAGTATAAATCGGCATTAAATATATTTTCAACAGTTTGCTGCCATCCGTACCGTACCGGGTACTGTCCTGCTGGTACTGTAGCCGTCTGACAAACTTGCCAGGATCCGCGCTCCGCGCCGACCTCCTGTTCACTAAGTGCTGCCCTGGAGGCGCAATGTCCTTGTACTTGCATACTAGTGACCCAACGCATCATTTCTGAGTTGATGCACGCCACCCACCCTTGTGTGGCGGCTGGCTACACCCCAACTGTACCGTAGATTATTCCTTGATCGACGGCTATAGATACGGTGTGTTTTCCACATAATGTTGCCTTCGCAATTGTCATGGTTACCTTGTTGGTCGGCTGAGCCTCAGTCTTATTAAGGCCTGTTGACAGCCTAGTTGGCTGCGTGTTTTAAGCCTAGTTGGCGTTTGCCTAGTTGGCACCTGTTTACTTTCGCACCTAGTTGGTGCTACATTATATTCTTAATACAAACGAGAAAGAAGCTGACTGCAAAAGGTTAAAGATGGTTTTTCCTCCAATACGCTTTCCATGAGAGCAGTTTCTAACATGGTATCGCGCTAGCGAGTTGCCTTCTGTAATCAGTTTCTCGAACGCTTTATGTCAAGATTCCACATCTATATGTCACTCAACCCACAGCCATTTAAACACATCACAATTCGTGGTGCTTCAGACTCCATTCCGAGCCTTGGGCAATCCGTAGAGGTCAAGTTTCACGACCCTGAGCTGGGACGAAGTGTCCGGATTGTGTATGCTGGGAACCGTTGTATTTACAAAGATTTCATCACCTACTTATACGCCAGGACTGCGAGGATTTTGACTAGAGGGCGCACTTTGGCCAACAATTTACAAGCGAGGCCATTTGTTGTATTCGAAGGGGGCTCCTTTGGCATCATATCATATAACGCCGAGGTCTGGCATACGATCAATTCCATGCTATACGACTGGACCCTGGTGCGAACTGCGACAATTGAGCATTATTTCCTAAGCGAGTAAATCTGTTTTATCCTTTGCGTAATCATGGCTGCGCCAGCTGCCGCGCGCGAGATTAAGGAAAACACTGTCCTGAGTGCGCTGCGAGGTCTGTCTTTTAATGGCTCTGATCCAAAACAGTTTCCATTCTTCAAGATAAAAGTTGAGGGCCTTTACGACGCCATCGGCTATGATGCAGCCCTGAGAGGGGAGGCACCTCTAGTCGAAAAGGCCCTCAACTTTTATCTTGAAGAATGGAAACTGTTTTGGATCAGAGCCATTAAAAGACAGACCTCGGAGCGCACTCAGGACAGTGTTTTCCTTTATCTCGCGCGCGGCAGCTGGCGCAGCCATGATTACGGAAAGGATAAAACAGATTTACTCGCTTAGGAAATAATGCTCAATTGTCGCAGTTCGTACCAGGGTCCAGTCGTATAGCATGGAATTGATCCTATGCCAGACCAATACGCTTTCCATGAGGGCAGTTTCTAACAGACACCGTGAGCACCCTTCATGCCACCATCACTCCAAGCCCAGACGTGGTTGTCCGACTAAAAGTCGTCGGAGGCCATGCCTGCCCCATCGACCGTGGTCCGAAACGCGGTCCGTGCAGTGCTTACCCGGGCATGCACATAATTTATGAAAATCGCTGCCCGCTCGGTTGCACGTGACGATCGATCTTGACCCCCCCGCTCATACATACGCATAGGCTAAGCACCTGCTGATGTTCTACACAATCACACACAGGCTACATGCCTTGCCTGCTAACGTTCCACAGTGTCTATGTTGCCAAGTGCATGCTAACGTTCCACTCGATCGAAACACGACGACAGAAACGGTTGGACCAGATATGCTCCCCCAGACGTGTCGGGCAGCACCATCCAAGCTTGCGCCTCCGTCAAGAAAGAACGGTTACACTATTTGGCTGCCAACACTGTGTGACAGACCTGCCAGTTGGTGTCGATGGCCTTGCCCTTGACGATGCGTGATGGGCGCGAGTAGGACTCAAGCACGCCTGCCAGCGCATCGCCCCCCATCACGCTCGACAGCTGAGGGAGCGGATTGTAGGTGGGACAACCAGTTTGTGGGGAGTGGGGGTGGGGGTGGGGTGGCGGTGGGGGGGAGCGAGCGAGCGAGAGCGCGGGGGGGGGGGGGGGGGGGGGGGGGGGCCAAGAAGATAATTCAACAGGAAATGTTTGGCATTGTGTGTCTGAGTGGCTGTCCCTGTACCTGCTTGGGGTATCAGCACACCGACCTTACAGCTTCAGAAATTAAAATCCGGGACTTGCCTGCTTCAACTATCATCATTTTACCCACATACGCACTCGCTTGGTCTGTTAATATACTAATATCCGTCTAAAAGCATAGCCCACATGCGCACTCGCTTGGTCTGTTAATGTACTAATATCCGTCTAAAATCATACTAATATCCGTCTAAAAACTTCATCTATTCACGCATGTACGTGTTTGCGTATCAGCACAACTTCCTCCATTCTTTGAATGACAGCCTCCTACATCTGCACCTATACACACTACATTCAAACTACTCGTTAGGTACCTGCTTGGCCGAGCGCAGGGCGAGTGCCGGGTTGGCGCCGCGCTCCGCCAGTACTGCGCGCACTGCGTGTACGTCCACGCCGCTGTCCGTCTGGCGCCGGCGGAAAAAAAGAGGTTTCGGTTGGGATGGAAGTTTGAAGTCAGGGTTAAAAACAGTTTTCATTCCGTTGGAGCGGGGCCAAGAACAGGTGGGGTCTCCCTTTCGACACATTTGGGCTCAGACGACCAAGCCCCCACCCAAATTAGGTGCACGGGAGGCGCATGTGCTGTGTCAATAGGTGATGACACCCACATAGCATACAGCATTTAATCAATCAGGAAACCAACGACATGAATGAAAACATAAACCAAGGACTCAAGGAGCGATTGCCTTGCGAAGCATGCTAGCGCGCCACGTGTCACTCACCAGCAGCTGCTCCAGTCGCCGGGTGACAAACACGAGGACCTGCGCGAGGTGGGACGCACAAGAGGAGAAATCAAAGTATATGGAAGTGAATAGAATGACCAGAATGTCATGCGGAGTCCACCAACACCAGGGTATCGTGGCTGTATTCTTGGGGTGAGGGATCCTAAAACTTATTAGGTATTGTGGATCAAAATACCTGCAAGGAGCACCAAAACGGGGGCAGTATGACTATCACCTGGCAGTAGCAAGGCATGGAGCTGGATAAGGTGTCTGGCTGGCACGTAAGCGGCACTTTGGACTGGGGTCCTGTGCACATGTTGGGTGAAGTTTTCTAGTGGACAGCTGGCATTGTGAGGTCCAACACTTGCAGGTTTGTACAGCTTGACAGGGCGCAAGCGGCAGCCTTCCCAGCCTCCCTGCCTCCTCGGGAAGTCATCCGCTGTCACCAGGTCTGACACAATCAAGGTGTTACCCTATTGCTTTGCCTAGAGCCAACTAAGGAACACGGTGTACATGTGAAGACTCGTTTGCTACGCCGTCTCGATGTGCTCCTGTCCACGAACCACCAACAATGATGAAGCGAAAAATCCATTCTAGAAGAAACACTCAGAATACGCAACGTAATGAAAAAAAAAATGCAATAAAACAAAGCAACAGAATTGGAGACAAACGAGGCTTGCCGCACCTCCTTGAGCGTCTCCTCCTTGACAGGGATGGGCTGCTTCTGGGCCGACACGGCAAAGGCCTGGCGTAGGTCCAAGTCCAGGTCGTTGGCCACCAGAGTTTGCACCTGCGAGACAGAGGCATAGATACACCCATGAGATACGTGCATGCACCATGTGGCGGCCACTGGAGGCAGGCACATGGATGAATGGATGAAAATGAATGGATGGATGGACGGGCAGGCGGGTGGGTGGGCAGCCGGCTGGCTGGCTGGCTGGCTGACTGGCTGGCAGGCAGGCTGGCTGGCTGAATGAATGAATGTATGAACATGGCCAGGCATACAACCCCATCGACATGCACACACACTTCGTCGAGCAGTGGCAATGGGCAACTGCATCCCGACTCATCCCTGGCTCCCTTCCTTGGACAAGACGATTGCCCGTGGGCTCACACCATACTGTGTCAAAGAATGGGCTAGGCTTCACACGCCAGCAAGCGCACGGACAAAAGACAAGGTCTGCCTAGAGCACAATGACGGTTGCAACCATTCCTATGAATGTACACATGAGGGGTGCCTTGCCAAGCCGTAGGATAATGCTTGACCAGAGAGCCTAGCTGCTCGCCATGAGCCCGTAACGCCACAAAAGTCTTCTGTGAGGGCCTTTTTAGGGGCCTTCCTAAGTACCTTATTAAGACATGCCTCGTGCAGCCTAAGTTGTTTGACATGTAGAATGAGAGATCGCGAGTCATCAACATTGGGGACAAGCACACACCATCGAGAGTCATCAACATTAGGGACAAGCACACACCATCGAGAGTCATCAACATTAGGGACAAGCACACACCATCGAGAGTCATCAACATTAGGGACAAGCACACACCATCGAGAGTCATCAACATTAGGGACAAGCACACACCATCGAGAGTCATCAACATTGGGGACAAGCACACACCATCGAGAGTCATCAACATTAGGGACAAGCACACACCATCGAGAGTCATCAAGATTGGGGACAAGCACATACCAAGCCATACGCGCTTCTCCGTAGGCCAAAGGGGTCCGCGTTTGCCGTCGGTTCGCACCCCACCGCGAACAGGCCGACCAAGCTGTCCAGCCTGTGGCTCCGCGCAGAGCACCCATCCCCACAGATACACGCACATGCACACATACACACACAGCATGCATCTCAGGCACATTGGTCGCGTTTACAGTGCCTCGGGGCATGACACCATGCAGCCACATACGCATTGGGTCAGGATGCGGCAAGGTACCGTGGAAAGAGTCAGGGGGCATCTGGCCAAAGGAGAGGGAGGAAAGGGGGAAAGGGGGACAGGGGCAAGATAAGGAACGATGAGGGAGAAAGAAAGGGTGACGAGGCACGAGGCCCAGAGGGCTGAAGGGAGGAAGTGGAAGCGGACCCGCAAACTTTCCCTCATATCCCCGCCAGCTGGCCTTGTATGGCGGTACTTGCGCATTGGTCTTGTAAGGCCATACTTGCGAATTGGTCTTGAAAGGCTGTATTTTTGTGGCCATGAGTGCGCGAGCACTTGAACACCCAGCAGGATTGGTCGTGTGTGGAGCCATTGAAAATGCCGTGGGCAGCTGTTGTGGCCTCGATCTCATGCTGGCATTGCCCTTGTCCCTTCTTTGTCCCTCTCCTTGCCACGGTCATGGTGGCAAAGGACCGCCCACGCTCAAAGGGTCCACCCCATGCCTGGAACCACCCTGGCTTTTTTGCAGGCTATTATGGCATCTCTATCATGGCACTTATATTATGGCATCTCTATTCTAGCATCTCTATTATGGCATCTCTATTATGCCCCTCTATTATGGCACTCTTTTCTGGCATAACACTATGGCATCCGTCGCCAAGGAATGTGGCATCTCCCCACCAGCATGATTTTAAGCACACACTACAGCAGCCTTCCCCTCAACGCTCCGCGAGCAAACAATCCACGGCCTCCCCCTCACCGGTGCACAAGCAAACTATGCAGAGGGGCCACCTCACCGGTGCGCCAGCAAAAAATACACAGTAGCCACCTCACCGGTCAGCAATCGCAAGCAGGCTGCCCGCGGGTGTCGCCGGAAGCTGGTCATTGGCCTGGCGCGGGAGGCAGCTCTCAAAGACCGCCTCCGCGACCTGTTGCCCGCAACCCCAGCAACGGCAAGGGTACGACCACAAGGGGAAGCGGACCACGATGGTGGTAAGGGGCGATGGTCACGATGGTGGTTAGGGGCGATGGTCACGATGGTGGTTAGGGGCGATGGTCACGATGGTGGTTAGGGGCGATGGTCACGATGGTGGTTAGGGGCGATGGTCACGATGGTGGTTAGGGGCGATGGTCACGATGGTGGTTAGGGGCGATGGTCACGATGGTGGTTAGGGGCGATGGTCACGATGGTGGTTAGGGGCGATGGTCACGATGGTGGTTAGGGGAGATGGTCACGATGGTGGTTAGGGGCGATGGTCACGATGGTGGTTAGGGGCGATGGTCACGATGGTGGTTAGGGGAGATGGTCACGATGGTGGTTGGGGGAGATGGTCACGATGGTGGTTAGGGGAGATGGTCACGATGGTGGTTAGGGGCGATGGTCACGATGGTGGTTAGGGGCGATGGTCACGATGGTGGTTAGGGGCGATGGTCACGATGGTGGTTAGGGGCGATGGTCACGATGGTGGTTAGGGGCGATGGTCACGATGGTGGTTAGGGGCGATGGTCACGATGGTGGTTGGGGGAGATGGTCACGATGGTGGTTAGGGGCGATGGTCACGATGGTGGTTAGGGGAGATGGTCACGATGGTGGTTAGGGGAGATGGTCACGATGGTGGTTAGGGGCGATGGTCACGATGGTGGTTAGGGGCGATGGTCACGATGGTGGTTAGGGGCGATGGTCACGATGGTGGTTAGGGGCGATGGTCACGATGGTGGTTAGGGGCGATGGTCACGATGGTGGTTAGGGGCGATGGTCACGATGGTGGTTAGGGGCGATGGTCACGATGGTGGTTAGGGGCGATGGTCACGATGGTGGTTAGGGGCGATGGTCACGATGGTGGTTAGGGGCGATGGTCACGATGGTGGTTAGGGGCGATGGTCACGATGGTGGTTAGGGGCGATGGTCACGATGGTGGTTAGGGGCGATGGTCACGATGGTGGTTAGGGGCGATGGTCACGATGGTGGTTAGGGGCGATGGTCACGATGGTGGTTAGGGGCGATGGTCACGATGGTGGTTAGGGGCGATGGTCACGATGGTGGTTAGGGGCGATGGTCACGATGGTGGTTAGGGGAGATGGTCACGATGGTGGTTAGGGGCGATGGTCACGATGGTGGTTAGGGGCGATGGTCACGATGGTGGTTAGGGGCGATGGTCACGATGGTGGTTAGGGGCGATGGTCACGATGGTGGTTAGGGGCGATGGTCACGATGGTGGTTAGGGGCGATGGTCACGATCGTGGTTAGGGGCGATGGTCACGATGGTGGTTAGGGGCGATGGTCACGATGGTGGTTAGGGGCGATGGTCACGATGGTGGTTAGGGGCGATGGTCACGATGATGGTTAGGGGAGATGGTCACGATGGTGGTTAGGGGAGAGCCTAAGGGGAGAAACATGAGCCCGGGAGTCAAGGGAGAGGACAGCAACTGAAACTGGTCTTTACTCGAAGTAAAGACCAGTCCACCACGACTCCCAGGTAGACCCATGCAGGCCATACACCGCTAGCATAGAGGTTTAAGAAGGGGGTCCGACCGATCCAGGGCTGCGATCTTAAACCTGAAATCAAATCCAGGGCTGACAATCTTAAACATCAGCTGTGCACGACCTCATCCTCATGTACCACTGACCGCTACTTAGCAGCCTTTGCCTACTAGTGGCCTACGTAGTGCCTACATTAAGATCTTTTTTCACAAAACCAGCCCAGCGATCTTAAACCTGGAATTCCAAAATCCAGGGTCTCAAGATCTTAAACCTGGGCTTCTTGAACCTCAAGCTGGCGGCGTACCTGAAATATCGACCATGCTGAGCATATAATTGTGCCATCATCTGTCCGCCCTGCAGAAACGGCCTTGCAGCGTGTGGGTGTCAGCAAAGGGCACGTTACATGCACGGGTACTATGCAAAGTGTATGCCTTTGCATGGGGCGCCACACGGCAGCCAAATAGAGTACTCCTAAACCCATTCCAGGAGAACCTACAATCATGTGTGTGCATGGCCCTCAGCCACTTTCAAAACAGAGCATGCATCTTTTTCCTCCACTAAACTACGTGACCGAGACCTGACATACTTTGGAACATTAGGCACTGCAGCAACCATCTCTTCTTCTGTTAGGCAACGCATGAAACATACAAGGCATGAGGCACGCAACGCACCGCGGGGCTGGCCCCCCCCTTGAGCGCATAATGCCGCCCCATCACGCCCGCGAGACCCGTGAACTCCACCACCATCGACGTGGCCAGGTCGGCTGTCGCCATCACGGCCGCCTCCTTGGCGACACCCAGGTCCTGCGCGGGCGTGCGGAGGAGCGACGCGAGCGGCTCGATGCACGCCTCCACGCGGCGCGACTTGTCCAGCATGGAGCCCAGCTTCTCCTGCAGGGGGGTGGGGAGGAGCGAGTGTTCAGGCTGGTGTGACGTGCGCAGGTATCCTGATGCAACAACTTCCCAATCCAACCCCCTTTAGCCGAGCCGCAGCTACATGATATATCCATCATGGCTTACACCGCCAGCAACTCCCCGGTAACCGTACCTCTTCCCATTGTTTCCCCCCCCCCTTCTTCTGTCATACCTGGCAGAAGGAAGGTACTAACTCATGGGTGGAAGTTAATGCCACTGAGCTGTGGTGTTGCTGCCGCTGGATCAGAATCACACCTCCAACCACCATCACAGCAACACATCCTATGTGCATGCCCCCCGTGCACTAGAGCGGAGCGCGATCGTGCGCAGCAGAGTACTAACCAATAGTCACGATACACACCATAAACATAAGCACGATACACACCATACACATAAGCACGACACACACCATAAACATAAGCACGATACACACCAAAAACATAAGCACGACACACACCATAAACATAAGCACGATACACAACATAAACATCATCAAGGAGCAGAGTATGGCTGCCGCTGGATCACAAGATTGAACACCCACGCAACAAAACCTTTCACGGTGGACCTCTCCCACAAAACCTTTCAACGTGGACGTCTCCAAGACAACCCCTCCCTCCGTACCTGGAAGGTGATCCCGCTGAGCAACGGGCGGAACTCGACCAGCGGCTTGCTCAGATCTGCGTCGTAGAAGAACTGCGCGTCCTCGTAGCGCGCGCTGGGGATAGGAGCCCAGGCATGTGCCAGCCGAAGCAACGTGGGAGTCAAGCCCAGGCAAATTTTGTGAGTGTGGTGGTGGTGGGGGGGGGGCGAGCCCGTGCACGAGAGGACTTTAGAGGTTGTGTATCAGAGCATGCAATCGAAGAGAATGAGCGGCCCCCCAAGAAGAAGACAACAGCCTCACGTTGCTGAATGAAATGTAGATTACAGCAACCAAACGGCCCGCGGGGAGGCACGGGGTGATAGCCGATTCGTGACATGTGACCCAATCCCGAATGCCCATGTCAGGGACGTGCCCAATCCCGCATGTGGGCAGGTGAGGGCAGTGCGGAGGGTAGCATCGCGGCATACCCCGGATGGCCGTGTGCAAGGGGCCAGAGCACCTGCCCACACGTCCACGGCTAGCTGCACAGCGCTACCGCCGTTGCTTGCCTTGCCTATGGCGGCAGAGGGACACGCCGGCCAAAGGCACGTGCAGACAGGCTAAAAACAAACATGCTCGCAACATGCTCTCGTCATGACACATGCACACAACATGCCATGCACACGTGCCAGGCACGCATGCCACGCACGCATGCCATGCACACATGCCACGCACTCCCCTCCCCACGCACTTTCCTCTGCACTGGCACCCACCCCGCCCTTATCACTCGCCCATGGGCCACCCACACTGCCGCAGTGCCTCCACGCCTGGACAACCCTTCGTCACTCATCTAGTACCTGCACACGTCACACGTCGCCCCCTTATGCCTCACCGCACTCCCCACCAGACGCCCCTTCCCTGGCCACACACCGCAGCACGGCCTCGTTGCCCCCATCATTCCCCGGACTCACCCCATCCCCCCCCACACATGCGTAGACGCATCGTCACCCCCCTGTTCCCTCACCGTAACACCGCCTCGTTCCCCTTGCGCACGAGCGCGTCATCGGGCTGGAACTGGCCGTTGGCGACCTGCAGAGAGACGCCATGCAGCAGACAGGCAGCGAGGCGTGGTCGCCAACCCCAAAGTGGACAGGCAGCAAGGGGTGATCGCCAACCCCAAAGCGGACGGGCCGCGAGTAGACAGGTCACGTGCATTCCCAACCATGGGGGCTACTATGTGGGTGCACCTGTCACGCCTAGATTGCCCTCACACTAGTAACAGACATCAAAGTACCTAGTACCACGCTAATAGCAGACGCCTTCGCTGGGGGCGTGCCAACCGCCCGGCTGGCCGCCATGTGAGGAAGGCAACCTGGCTATTATTGAGCCATGAAGTGAATGCGCGAATCATGAGGACAGCTCTTCATCCCATGCGAGGGCGCCCCCCTTGTGCGGACCATTACAGTGACCATTACAATGACCATGATCATTATTCTCGGCTTTGCGAGTGCGCCACCCTTGTCACAAGGGGTCGCTTTCAGAAAGAGATGTGGCATAAATGGTTGCTTTGCCCAGTTCTAGCCTAACATGACATTCTAGTGGGGGGGGGCAGAGCACTCATCACACGCATGGGGTGGGTACGTTGGAGCCAAACTGACACATGGTTGACCTTTCTTGGGGGCGCATGCGTACGAAGGATTCCCGAAAACAGGACAGGGACAGCAGGGTGCCACGGAACCCTTCGGTAGTGGTAGTGTACGGCTAGCAAGCCAAGTGTCCTATCAGGTTTCGCCACCGCAGGAAGATCATCTGCATGGAAAGCCAAGACGGGGGATGATGGCATGACAATGTGTGGGGCGCTTACGGTGATGAAAAGCGGCAACAGGTTCCCGCTGCTGGCGTCCTCCACAGGGAAGTAACGCTGGTGCTTGCGCATGACCTGCGGAGGCGCGGACCATGTCATGGGTAAAGGTTTAGGTGCCGGATGCCATGCCCACGCATGCCAGGTCACGCCAGGCCACCGCATGCAACTGGTAGACCGTTTACATGAACGTTCACAAATGGTGGAAATGTTTCAAGAGTAAGTGCTGCTCCCTTTCAACATCCAAGCGTCTGCGTACCTCCCAGGCAGGTGCCATCGTATACTCACCCTCAGCGTGATCGCTCTAGTCCACGCAATACCTTGTCTATCGATGGAAACTGCCCATGCCTTACACTACTATTATAACAGGCAGCCCCAAGTAGATGCGCTGCACCGACCTCTTTACTCAAAAGAGCAACGCTTAGGGTGGCGTCCTCACGTGTAGCACGTGCTCCCGGTCAGCTACATCCGTCCATGGCCACTGTTTGGCCTCGCATACCATGACCAGCAAGTCACGTACCGTGACCAGCACCTCCCGGGGCAGCTTAAGGAACTTCTCGTCGAAACGGCCTAGCAGTGGCCACGGCGCCTCCACCAGGTTGGCCACCTGGCGGCAAGGAGAGATGCAAACGAGAGGCACGAGGAGGTGGGGCGCAAGGAGGAGACACACGGAGCGGGGGGAGGGGGGGGGGGCAGGGAAGGGGGGGGGTCGCAAGGAGGAGACGCGAGGCAGGATGCAGACAGAGGCAGGGCGCAGGGAGAGACGTGGGGAGAAACGCAACGAGGAAACACGAGGGAAGGCACAAGGCACAAGGGTCTAGGGTTTAGGGTCTAGGGTTCAGACGAGGGCAGACCGTATCTGTCGTGACCGGGACAAGGAGATCCCGGGACAGTGCATGCCCGCGAGCGATCTGTGAAAAAGGCAGGCAGGCGCATGAGGAGGAAAACTTGCCCGTTTTCATTCGAGAAGCACCTTGCGCAGACGACCACAGCACCGCGGTGCCGATGCGGGGGCGGGGACGACGCGGTGACAGTCCTCTGGGCATGGGCCATTTTGTTCTTAAAAAGCCCGGCGAGACAGGCCCAGGCCATTTGCACTGACGCTGCCTACCGTCGGTGTGTATGGGGACCCGATGGGCACCGGATACAGGCAGCGCATGGGTGTTGAGGGCATTCTGAAGTGGGTGACATTATGGTGCCAGGGGTGGACATCATGGTGCGAGGGGTGGACACCATGGTGCAAGGGTGGACATTGCAGTGCAAGGGTGGACATTGCAGTGCAAGGGGTGGACAAGAACAGCATTCACTGGAATAGCACAGCCAGATTCCTCGAATAATGAAGCATGAGCAGCCTACTGCGACATCATGGCATGAGCAGCCTGTTGCGACATCATGGCATGAACAGCCTATTGCGACATCATGCCATGAGCAGCCTACTGCGACATCATGGCATGAGCAGCCTACTGCGACATCATGGCATGAACAGCCTATTGCGACATCATGGCATGAGCAGCCTATTGCGACATTATGAATGGTGGACAACAGCATGAGCAGCCTATTTCGACATCATGAATGGTGGACAATGACAACAACAGCGCCGCACCTCCTGCAACAGGCCCTCCTGGGACGAGGGGGGCACGCGGCCTCCCGCGCTGGCGGCCAGCTTGCAGGCACCCGCCCAGATGAGGTCACGCCGTTGCTGTTGGGGCATGACCGTCAGTGGGGCGTGCAAGTAAGTTGGGGTACAGTGGGGTTGGGCATGACAGCGAGCGGGGTGGGGTGGGGATGGCAGTAAGTGTGCAAGCAGATGGTGCCCGCATCAGGTCGCGCCGTTGCTGGTAGGGCATGACCATTAGCTGGGTAAGAGGGGTGGGGGTGGGGCATGGCACTGGGCGTGCAATGAGGCCGGTGTGCCATCACGGCAGCACACCGGAAGGATCAGGGATGGATGGATGGATGGGAGCGTGTGGTACCGAGGGGCAGGAATTAATGAATTGATTTCTGCCCTTCAAATTAACTACCTGATTGATGAATGGAATGCGGTGGACAAGCGTGGTAACCGGCTCCCTGGGAATGTGGAATCTTGCCGCCCCTGCCGCCGCATGTGAACCCGCCGAACCCTGGGTTTCTGCTCCAAATGTCAGCCATTTGCGCTGTGCAGCATAACGTGGGTGGCTTGTGGCATGTGTGTGTCGCTCGTTGCTAATCTTTGAGCTTGCGTTCCGACTGGCTGTATCCCACGAGCCGCAGCTCATGCAGACACCCGCAGACAGGGACGCGACAGCTGGCGAATCATCGACATCCACGTCCACGACACCAGAGCAGAGAGAGAAATACGGCCCTCTCCAACTTTTTGCAACACACTGCCAACCCTGCCATCCCAGACATTGCTGACCAGGAGGGTACCGACGTACAGGCGACGACGTGTCGTGTGCGCAAATTCATGCAGCTGGGTGCTTAGCTGCGCATCCAGCAACAGGACATCCTACGTCCTCACCTGCACATCCAGCAACAGGCAAGCCTCACCTGCACATCAAAGACAGCATTCATGTCTAAAAAACTGCCTACCTGCACATCCAGCAGCAGGCCCGCCTTTGCGATGGCGGCGCTGTACTCCTCGGCCGAGGGAACCTGCGACGCATGAGGGCACAGCGCACCGAACGATGGCCGGGCAGGTGAATGGAAAGAAGGAAGCGTGGAAGGAGACAAGCGAACCAGTGACCGAGGGTGGCTGTGGCATGGGGTTGATGCCGGTGGGGTCGCTTGCGTGGATGGACGGCTGGACGGGCGGACGCAGGATGAAGCAAACTGGGGAGCACATAACTGTAAGCGAGGGGAAAACGTCGCGGGGGCTGACAGATGGCAACCGTGATAGCTGCTGCTTTCTCTCGTGAGCTCCCCCCTATAGGCACAACAACCGCATGGTGGGATGTTATTTAAGCAACGGCACAGCAACCGCATGGTGGGATGTTATTCGAGAAACGGCACAACAACCGCATGGTGGGATGTTATTCGAGAAACGGCACAACAACCGCATGGTGGGATGTTATTCGAGAAACGGCACAACAACCACATGGTGGGATGTTATTCGAGAAACGGCACAACAACCGCATGGTGGGATGTTATTCCAGAAACGGCACAACAACCGCATGGTGGGATGTTATTCAAGAAACGGCACAACAACCGCATGGTGGGATGTTATTCGAGAAACGGCACAACAACCGCATGGTGGGATGTTATTTAAGCAACGTACCGAGATGACGGGCGCCGCCGCGTTGCGCAGCACACGGGAGGTGCGGTTGCTGCGGGCAGGGGCATTGCACGGCAGGACAAGACAGCCGAGCAGGCATCAGCCACCCAGCAGGAGAAGAGCAGCAAGAGCGCAAGCAGCTAATATACTGGAGGGGACATGGGGCACAAATATTGAGGATGAGCGGACCATCGAGCGTGCGGCATGCACCTGGTAGGGCCATGGAGGGTAGCGCGGGCTGATCGTCGGGGAACGAGCACAAAAGACTTGCAGAAAAGTACCCAGGAAGCGGTCGCACCAGCCACCAGTCCTTTCCACCCACTCTGCACGAGCCCATGTAGCTGGCTCCTTGCTGCGCATCCTCTCACAGATGGGAGCGCTTCCAACCACGGACTACCACAAGTAGGATGGACGTTGATGTCTGTTTCACAGTCATCAACTCCCAAGTCTCGTTCCTCCTAGTTTCATGCTAATTCCTCCCAATCTTTCTTCTTTCCTCCGTTCGAGTTCTTCTCCAAAACTAAGATCTTGGAGCAAGGCCCCACAGAGCACCGGCTGCAAGGCACCGCCTGCCCTTGGCTCCCAGCATTACCACAGCCGCATCGTCCCGCCAGACCACAGACTGCATGAATGCCTGCCTCATATGGTCATGCAACTAGATGGGGGCAACGGATTATGGGATAGCTTAGGCATTACATTGAAATGATACTAGCGCCCAGCGTTATAGTACCTAGCTCTGGCACCTCGTGGCCATCAGCTTGCGACTTAGCCGACGTCTTGAGCCCACCTCACCTTTGAAGCATAAGCTTATAAAGCTATGCGTAAGCCTACCTATGGTATTGCATTGGTTGTATTGCACCCACCGTGTTGCGCCCCGGCACCATGCTGTGGAGAGAGCGCTCTGTGGCCTGCCCACTCACTTGCGGCAGTGAGAGAAGCTAGGGCGCCCTTGCTCCTCGTTTTGTATACTACTATAGGGTTGAAGGTTCCTTTACTCTGTATTGGCATCTACGTGACGCAGTCACGTGCTTATTAATTAATTAATATGGCCATGCAACACGTGGATGACTAGCCCTGCGCGCGCCCCCCCACGCCTCTCCTCCCTCTGTGAGGTCGCACCTCTGCGCGCCCGCGTGGTTGAAGCTAACGATAGCCTCCCCATGCAGTGCCAGCAGCCAACGCAGCGGGCGGCTGTAGGTGGCCTGTGGATGCAGCGTCAAGGGAGGGCAAGGGGAAGGGCAAGGGAGGGTGAGGGCAAGGAAAACAGAGCAAGGGCAAGCAAAAGGGCGCAGGCCGCCAAGTACGATACAAGCAGAGAGTCAGAGCAGCAACAACACAATCGTGCTCGTCACGGCTTGATGTGTGGTGAGCAGATGTATGAGACCGAGTCATCCATGTGGTTGAGGCAACGCCTGGTATGCAGTGGCCTACTTGTGCAGATGCTGCGGTTGTGGCTGCCTGCAACTCTTGGGCAAGGGGGGGCACAAGAGAAAAAGGCACCGTCACACACAAGATCCACCAGCCCCCAAGGGTTGGTTTCAACTGTCACACCGGCTGCTGCTTCAAGTGCCTTTGATGCAGGTCAGCGCGCACTGCCCACCGTTGCTTTCTGGACAATGGTGCGGATTCATGCTGCTTACTGACTAGGTCTCCTTGCTTGAGCTGCGACCCACCCCGCCCTGTCGCTGGCACCATTACCCTGTGAGGCTTCCACGATGCCCTTCAGATGCCTGGATAAACTGAGCCAGCATCCTGTGAACATGATCTGGTATGCCTCCCATCTTCTCCTGTGCCATGCTTGACACAGCAATCGTGGCCTTCACGCAGATCCTGCCTAACTCCTTCGCCCCTTTTTACCAGACTTTGACCAAGCATACATAAAAAAGGCCGCACTCACCTCGGCTGTCCCAGCAAATAAACAACCAGCAAATTGCACCCACCTCGGTTGTCAACACAAACACGCAACAACCACCGTCGGTCGTCAACAGAATCGCGCAACAACCAACCTCGGCTGTACAGAACAAATAAACACCAAGGTACAACCTCGGTCATCCAAAACAAGTACCCACCAAGCAAACAAAGCACCCACCTCGGTCGTCCAGCGCATGCTCTTGGGGAAGGTGATGGACGCGATCATGGCCTGAAGCTCCTTGGCCAGAACCTGGTCACGGCCAGGCGTGCAAAGGTGCACCACGACGCACGCAAGCGGGGTTGGCACGCAAGCGGGGTTGGCACAAGACACGGGTCCGCGTGCATGGATGTCAAATGATGCACTTGAACACACATGGGTGCGTGGCTTGGCCATGACGCCAGGTTTGCGGGCTGAAGGCTAAGGCAGGCAGGCGCACTCACTTGACCAGCTGACTAATGCACAAAGCAAATTACTTTCATCTATCCACAAGGCAGCACAGGGTCAATTATATATGCAGAGCAGATCAGCGCTGCCTCCTGTCCAGAAAGGTATTATACCCCGACACATGCCATCCCGACATGCCCCCACAGCCCCCATCCCACTGACACTGGACCGAGAGAACTGCACCGATGCTGCCCTGGCCAAGAGACCAACCGTGGCCGGCCAACGACTTCACCATGCCTAGTACGTGGCTGCCCACCTCGTGTGCTGGGCGCCCCGGCAGCTGGATGGTCGCAAACACGTACTCGGTGCCCTTGGCTGTGGCGACAAATGAAACAGACAGGGCACATGAGCATCGCCCCAAACATGCATATGCCCATGCCATCCCGACGCGCCACGCTAGGTAAGGCCGGGAAAAATCAGCACCGCGGTTCGCACGCAGTTTCCCATCGGTGATCGGCTTCATGACACGACGCTGCGCATACTGCGGCGGACCCGCCTACAGTCATTCACGCCTTAATTTGGGTTCGAGGTTTTCGAGGGGTCAACCCAACTTAAGGCGTGAACCCAACTGAAGGCCTGAATGGCTCTACTAAATTGTCTAATTTGAACTAAAGATACTAAAATATACTGTTCGGAACTACTTTGAACTTAGGATGCCGAAATCCTGTGCGACCCAACTCTAAGCGTGAACACAACTTAAGCCAACCAAACTTAAGGCGTGAATGACTGTACTTGAAGCAGCAGGTGGCAGGGTGTCACCATGTCGTGGCAAGTGAGACTCAGCAAAGATGCAACCATGGCCATCTGCCTGTGTGGTCAACCAATGCACACTTATCATCCCAAATGGGGGGATCATGGCTGTTGCAAAGACGACGACGATCATCCTAACCAAGGCATGGGCCATCCAAATTGGATGTTGCAGCCCCGCTCTTCCCAACGCAGCCATCGCAGCACATGCACATCAAACATTGCCCCTGGGTATATCCACCCAACGGTACTCTGTATTGGGGGCCCACACCTTACACTCTCTCATGCCCATGTTTAAATCTCATGCCCATGTGAGGCGGCCGTGGTCGATGGTGATGGCCACCCCTGCCACGCGCGGGGCGGGTGCTGGCGGCCTCCAATGTGCTCATGCCATCCTAGAAACGAGCCCCCGTCACGTGCGCTAGCATCCATCACGGTATGCACCTAGCCCACCACCGCGACTACTGACTTCACACAAGATTTGTCCTCCACCCATGGCCACCGCTCTCATTTTCCCCAAACTAGTAAAAACAGTGCATCCCTCACCGTCGGCCTCCTTGTCCAGCGCGTCCAGTGAGGCGCCGTTCTTGCGCAGGAAACCCTCCAGGGCCTGTGCATGCACGCGAGCATGAGTGGCATCGCAGCATGGCAGGTGGGAAGGGGTGTGGCTTCAGCCATCGCGTAATTGACCTATTTACCTAGTCCATAGGGCTATTACCCTAGTATTTGGCAGGGAATTTCCCTCGAGGCCACACACACACAGGCCAGGTAAACAAATCAAGGCATGCTCATGGGTTCATTCATCCTGTGCTTTAACTAGTCCCGCTGCACAAACGTACCCTGGAATGGGCAGCAGTCACCTCTCTGTGGAAACCCTGCTTTATTTTCCAACCCTCCAGTTTCCCAAATCACCACGAGGTGCCCTATATTTTCTCCCCCACCCTACCTATGTTTAACTCGGAAAACCAGAAGGCGTGCCCCTCTATTTGATGTACTGGCCTTGGAGGACTGATAGTTTATACACGTCTCAAGTGGCCTTTAGAGGCATGCCGTCCTACTGGGCACACACATAACTTGGTGACTTTGTTATCCTACTCACTACACTGCTAATCACTTCACCCACCTTGGTCGGCTTGCCGTCCTTGTCGTACGCCGTCTTGCAGGGCGGGCCCCTCACGCGCTCGGCGCTCTCGCTCTGCCACGCGGCCAACGCGTCCACCATCACCTGCGCATGTCCATCATGTGATGGTGGGAGGAAATGTTCGTGATGGTGATGTGTGGGGGGGGGGGGTAGCAAGCAAGGTGAGAGCCATGGCAACAAGGATTTCATGTTAGGGGGCTGCGTATGGTGGGCACAGGGGCAGTGACCCAGCCTGGGGAGAACCATAAAACAATTCCAAGGGTAGATAGAGGGCTATTCTCCCACCGATTCCCACGAAACAGGGACACATGAAACAGCGTCCACCCACCGTGAGGCGGCGCGGGGTCCCCTGCACCGAGATGGCGCCGTGCTCCAGCCGGAGCTGCTTCAACAGCGCTGCGGTCTTCTCATGCAGCTGCATGGTGTGCAAGCATAAGGTGGACAGTGTTTTCAGTAACGTGATGGTTGTGCAAGCATAAGGTGGACCACGTGGAAGCAGGGGGGGGAGTGCCATGCAGATGGTGCCCTGATGAGGCATTTGGGGAACAGCAGAAACAGGGGCTCGTGGAATGGCCATTTAGACAGATTATGATTGCAGGCGCGTGACGTTTCAAAGAGCCTTTGTAGCGACCAGAGCTGGGGAGAGGTGCTTCTAATGGGAATAAGGGGGATTAATCATGCCACCGATAGGAAGAGCAAGGGGTAGGCAACAGATAGGATAAACATTCATCATAGATAGGATAACAATTTTTCATCAAATACACAGCATTTACCCTCTATCACTCCAAAAGATTCTTTCCAGCAGGTACCCCACTGCAACCTCGATGTACGCATGCCACCCGAACCCCGGTCCACCCACCGGCGCTAGCCCTGCCTCCACGATTTGCAGCAGCATGCATCTGCGCAAGCCCCGCCTTCATCCACCAGTACTTCCCCCCCCTATTGCTACACCTCGTGGCGGCACACACCAGCACAAATCCTGCCATGACAAAAACTCCTGCGCTCGCCCTGTCCTCACCCACCTGCGCCAACCCCGCCTCCACATCCTGCGGCGGCAGCTCCTCCGACCCGATCTCGAGCACGAACATGCGCGCCTGGCCACGCGCAGGGGGCGTGCCCATCGCATCCTCATGCGGGGGGGGGGGCAGCGGGGGCGGCGCCGAGACCCCCAGGGGGTGGCCCAACTCCTCCCGTGTCTTGATCCACTGTTGTGCGCACTGCCGCGCCAGGCTGGCAGACGCACACCGCCACCCAGTTGCACCATCACTCGACATGGTTAGCGTTAAAATGCCACAGCAGATTCCGTTTCCCTCCAGGACATGTTAACACGCAGCAAGCGGGGAGCCTCGTTACCTTGGGTCCAGAGGCCAACGATAGGCTGGGAACCCATGGAGAGGCGCCGGTTTGAGAGAATATGAAGGCCTCTCCCCGAGCCTGAGGGTTGGCTTGATAAATTGGGTCCAGGGTTCAAGGTCCATGTGGGCATAGTGTAAGGGCACTGACAGCTGAACACACCTACTGGAAGGATGACACAATACTGCAAGGGTGACAACCAGGCAGAAGCCACATCGATGCTGCTGGCAGCACGATTGCCATTACGCTGCAGCCGCCTAGCCAACACGCTGGTTCAAGGACGTGATGCCCCCTTCCTAACTCCCAGCGATGCACCGCAGACCCCCCATTCCTTGAGACAAACCATCAACAATGGGCGGGTGGCAGGACCAAACCCTCAACCAGCAGTTGCATAAGCGTCCTTGCCTGTCCTTTAGAGGCACAAAATCACAATCAGCGCATAGTCGCGTGAGTAATCCGCCAATTGCAAGTCGAGGCACACAAAAGAACAGGCGGCAAGCTTGTTATAATGAAGCTGCGGGTGACAGCATTAACCCCCTCAAAAAATTTACAGGGGCCACCGCTGCGCAAGGCAAACCCTTGTTGACAAGGGGTGGAATTCCCCTCACCCTTCTCTGGGGGTCAACCAGCCCTCACGCACATTTCCTCCACACACTACTGGCCAACACGCTACCGGCCAACAAACTAGCGGTGGGGCTAGGGATCCTCACGCGCGCATGCGGCCGAAGAAGCGCGCGCGCTCCGTCACGCCGACCGCGCCCCTCGCGTCCAGCACGTTGAACGCGTGGGAGGACTTGAGCAGGTGGTTGTACGCGGGGATGACGAGGCCCAGCGCCAGCATCGACGAGGCCTCCTGGTCGTACAGGTCGAACCGGGCACGTGTGCGGGCCACGTCCGCGCGCTCCAGGTTGTACGCACTCATCTCGCGCCTGGCACACGGCACGGTACACACGACCCAAGGGGTGGCATACGACATGGGGCCATATCGTAATCGTGATGCAGGGGTTGGTTCCTAGGTATGGCGCACAGCACGGGGCATGCGACACATGGCATCGTGGGCGGCGCATTCGACACAGCAAATGACACATGATGCAGAGGGGTGGTTGGTGGGTATGGCAAAGGGCACGACAGGTAAAAGAGAGGTAGGGGGGGTCAGTGGGTAGGGCGCACGGCACAAGACACGTGACAAAGGGGTTGGTGGTCCGTGGCGCATGGCATCGAAGACTCGCAGACTGTCGGGAGGTAAGGGGTGGGGGGTGGGGGGCAGGGGGGGCGGGGGAAGGTGTATGGCACGGCAGGTGAATCTGTGATATCGGGCGATGTGGGTGTAGTGGGTAGGGCAAAGGAGAGAAGCCAGCATGGGATGATGACAGCAGCAAAAGTGCCACTCGTCATTGCTCTAATTGAAGGAGCTTCAAGAGAGATGCAAGCATGGGTGGACAAATGGTAGCAAAAGTGAGCGCCACTCACTCGTTCTCGAGGAAGAGCTCGCCGTAGCTGATGGTGGGCGTGTAGCGGATCTTCTTGAAGTGGTCCACGCCCTGCCACATGGCACACCATCACACGCCACTCGACAAATATGCCGTCAGATGAGGTCGCAGTGTAAGCCGGTGCCGTGCCATGCCATGCCATGCCATGCCGTGCCATGCCATGCCATGCCCCTTGTAGCTTCCCCAGCATACCCAGGGGCAAGCTTCCCAGGGATGCCAGGCTGCGAGATGAGCAGCATTCGTTGGCTGCCCCGGCCTCAGCGGGCAGCGCGCTCACCTGCAGGGACATCATGATGCGCTCCATGCCGTAGGTGATCTCCACCGACACGGGGGAACATGCGATGCTGCCCGCCTGCACGGTGAGGGGTGACGGCATAAGGGTGAAGGTTATGCAGCAGTGTGGAGTGAGGGCGCGCGCATGTGGGGTGAGGGTGGAAGCGTGTGGGAGCGATCGCGTAAAGGGCTGCCAAGGATACTGCGCAAGTGATTTGACCATGGCAAGGATTCCCCAGATTTCTGGCCTGCGCTGGTTGTCTCATGGATTCCATGGTCACTATAGTATCGTAATGCCTGGCCTGCGCTGGTTGTCTCATGGATATCAGGCCTTTAAGATGCTGACATGGCACAAACACAAGCACCCATGGGGCATTACAGGACGCCACCATTCGCGGTTCCTCCCCCTTTGACCCCCCCCCCCACACACACAATACCACCCTCCCCATGTGCCCCCCCACTCCATCATCACCACCGCCACTATGCTCATCCTACAGCACCTGCCCGCCTACTCATTGTAAAACAACTGCGCTTTGACTCGGTAGCTGTGTCCATTCCTTGATCTTTCTTGCTGAATGGCACGTATGTTTAGTTAGCCAGCCTCAACGGGACTGTCTAGTGCTTGCCTCGCAACGCTGTACTTTTACGCTGCACGCTGTACACTGTACGCTGTACGCTGTACGCTGTACGCTGTACGCTGTACGCTGTACGCTGTACGCTGTACGCGCGCACGGACGCAGCTGGACGGCCGCAAGGTGTACGGCGCTACCTGCGTGCGGCAGAGACGCGCTCACCGACCTGTGAGATATATCGCCCCTGCACCCGGTAAACATCAACCCTGCACCCACCTGCTGGAAGTAGGTGAACTGGGTGATCTCCATGCCGTCCATCCACACCTCCCAGCCGAGGCCCCACGCGCCCAGCACCTGCGAGGGGGGAACGGGAGGGGGCAAGGGGAGGGCAAGGGGTGGGCAAGAAAAGGGCAAGGGGTGGGCAAGGGGAGGGCAAGGGGTGGGCAAGGGGTGGGCAAGGGGAGGGCAAGGGGTGGGCAAGGGGTGGGCAAGGGGTGGGCAAGGGGTGGGCAAGGGGTGGGCAAGGGGTGGGCAAGGGGTGGGCAAGGGGAGGGCAAGGGGTGGGCAAGGGGTGGGCAAGGGGTGGGCAAGGGGTGGGCAAGGGGTGGGCAAGGGGTGGGCAAGGGGTGGGCAAGGGGTGGGCAAGGGGAGGGCAAGGGGTGGGCAAGGGGTGGGCAAGGGGAGGGCAAGGGGAGGGCAAGGGGAGGGCAAGGGGAGGGCAAGGGGAGGGCAAGGGGAGGGCAAGGGGTGGGCAAGGGGAGGGCAAGGGGAAGGCAAGGGGAGGGCAAGGGGAGGGCAAGGGGAGGGCAAGGGGAGGGCAAGGGGAGGGCAAGGGGAGGGCAAGGGGAGGGCAAGGGGAGGGCAAGGGGAGGGCAAGGGGAGGGCAAGGGGAGGGCAAGGGGAGGGCAAGGGGAGGGCAAGGGGAGGGCAAGGGAGGGCAAGGGGAGGGCAAGGGGAGGGCAAGTCAAGGGCAAGGGGAGGGCAAGGGGAGGCAAGGGGAGGGCAAGGGGTGGGCAAGGGGTGGGCAAGGGGAGGGCAAGGGGTGGGCAAGGGGTGGGCAAGGGGTGGGCAAGGGGTGGGCAAGGGCTGGGCAAGGGGTGGGTAAGGGTGGGTAAGGGAGGGCAAGGGGTGGGTAAGGGGAGGGCAAGGGGTGGGCAAGAGGTGGGCAAGGGGTGGGCAAGGGGTGGGCAAGGGGTGGGCAAGGGGAGGGCAAGGGGAGGGCAAGGAGAGGGCAAGGAGAGGGCAAGGGGAGGGCAAGGAGAGGGCAAGGAGAGGGCAAGGAGAGGGCAAGGAGAGGGCAAGGAGAGGGCAAGGAGAGGGCAAGGAGAGGGCAAGGGAGGGCAAGGGGAGGGCAAGGGGAGGGCAAGGGGAGGGCAAGGGGAGGGCAAGTCAATGGCAAGGGGAGGGCAAGGGGAGGGCAAGGGGTGGGCAAGGGGTGGGCAAGGGGTGGGCAAGGGGTGGGCAAGGGGTGGGCAAGGGAGGGCAAGGGGTGGGCAAGGGGTGGGCAAGGGAGGGCAAGGGGAGGGCAAGGGGAGGGCAAGGGGAGGGCAAGGGGTGGGCAAGGGGAGGGCAAGGGGTGGGCAAGGGGAGGGCAAGTCAAGGGCAAGGGGAGGGCAAGGGGAGGGCAAGTCAAGGGCAAGGGGAGGGCAAGGGGAGGGCAAGGGGAGGGCAAGGGGAGGGCAAGGGGAGGGCAAGTCAAGGGCAAGGGGAGGGCAAGGGAGGCAAGGGGAGGGCAAGGGGTGGGCAAGGGGTGGGCAAGGGGTGGGCAAGGGGTGGGCAAGGGGTGGGCAAGGGCTGGGCAAGGGGTGGGTAAGGGGTGGGTAAGGGGAGGGCAAGGGGGGGTAAGGGGAGGGCAAGGGGTGGGCAAGAGGTGGGCAAGGGGTGGGCAAGGGGTGGGCAAGGGGAGGGCAATGGAGGGCAAGGAGAGGGCAAGGAGAGGGCAAGGGGAGGGCAAGGGGAGGGCAAGGAGAGGGCAAGGGGAGGGCAAGGAGAGGGCAAGGAGAGGGCAAGGAGAGGGCAAGGAGAGGGCAAGGAGAGGGCAAGGAGAGGGCAAGGAGAGGGCAAGGAGAGGGCAAGGAGAGGGCAAGGAGAGGGCAAGGGGAGGGCAAGGGGAAGGCAAGGGGAGGGCAAGGGAGGGCAAGGGGAGGGCAAGGGGAAGGCAAGGGGAGGGCAAGGGGAAGGCAAGGGGAGGGCAAGGGGAGGGCAAGGGGAGGGCAAGGGGAGGGCAAGGGAGGGCAAGGGGAGGGCAAGGGGAGGGCAAGGGGAGGGCAAGGGGAGGGCAAGGGGAGGGCAAGGGGAGGGCAAGGGGAGGGCAAGGGGAGGGCAAGGGGAGGGCAAGGGGAGGGCAAGGGGAGGGCAAGGGGAGGGCAAGGGAGGGCAAGGGGAGGGCAAGTCAAGGGCAAGGGGAGGGCAAGGGGAGGCAAGGGAGGGCAAGGGGTGGGCAAGGGGTGGGCAAGGGGAGGGCAAGGGGTGGGCAAGGGGTGGGCAAGGGGTGGGCAAGGGGTGGGCAAGGGCTGGGCAAGGGGTGGGTAAGGGTGGGTAAGGGAGGGCAAGGGGTGGGTAAGGGGAGGGCAAGGGGTGGGCAAGAGGTGGGCAAGGGGTGGGCAAGGGTGGGCAAGGGGTGGGCAAGGGGAGGGCAAGGGGAGGGCAAGGAGAGGGCAAGGAGAGGGCAAGGGGAGGGCAAGGAGAGGGCAAGGAGAGGGCAAGGAGAGGGCAAGGAGAGGGCAAGGAGAGGGCAAGGAGAGGGCAAGGAGAGGGCAAGGGGAGGGCAAGGGGAGGGCAAGGGGAGGGCAAGGGGAGGGCAAGGGGAGGGCAAGTCAATGGCAAGGGGAGGGCAAGGGGAGGGCAAGGGGTGGGCAAGGGGTGGGCAAGGGGTGGGCAAGGGGTGGGCAAGGGGTGGGCAAGGGGAGGGCAAGGGGTGGGCAAGGGTGGGCAAGGGGAGGGCAAGGGAGGGCAAGGGGAGGGCAAGGGGAGGGCAAGGGGTGGGCAAGGGGAGGGCAAGGGGTGGGCAAGGGAGGGCAAGTCAAGGGCAAGGGGAGGGCAAGGGGAGGGCAAGTCAAGGGCAAGGGGAGGGCAAGGGGAGGGCAAGGGGAGGGCAAGGGGAGGGCAAGGGGAGGGCAAGGGGAGGGCAAGGGGAGGGCAAGTCAAGGGCAAGGGGAGGGCAAGGGGAGGCAAGGGAGGGCAAGGGGTGGGCAAGGGTGGGCAAGGGGAGGGCAAGGGGAGGGCAAGGGGAGGGCAAGTCAAGGGCAAGGGAGGGCAAGGGAGGGCAAGGGGAGGGCAAGGGGAGGGCAAGGGGAGGGCAAGGGGAGGGCAAGTCAAGGGCAAGGGGAGGCAAGGGGAGGGCAAGGGAGGGCAAGGGGAGGGCAAGGGGAGGGCAAGGGGAGGGCAAGGGGAGGGCAAGGGGTGGGCAAGGGGTGGGCAAGGGCTGGGCAAGGGGTGGGTAAGGGGTGGGTAAGGGGAGGGCAAGGGGTGGGTAAGGGGAGGGCAAGGGGTGGGCAAGAGGTGGGCAAGGGGAGGGCAAGGGGTGGGCAAGAGGTGGGCAAGGGGTGGGCAAGGGGTGGGCAAGGGGAGGGCAAGGGGAGGGCAAGGAGAGGGCAAGGAGAGGGCAAGGGGAGGGCAAGGAGAGGGCAAGGAGAGGGCAAGGAGAGGGCAAGGAGAGGGCAAGGAGAGGGCAAGGAGAGGGCAAGGAGAGGGCAAGGGGAGGGCAAGGGGAAGGCAAGGGGTGGGTAAGGGGAGGGCAAGGGGTGGGCAAGAGGTGGGCAAGGGTGGGCAAGGGGTGGGCAAGGGGTGGGCAAGGGGTGGGCAAGGGGAGGGCAAGGGGAGGGCAAGGAGAGGGCAAGGAGAGGGCAAGGGGAGGGCAAGGAGAGGGCAAGGAGAGGGCAAGGAGAGGGCAAGGAGAGGGCAAGGAGAGGGCAAGGAGAGGGCAAGGAGAGGGCAAGGAGAGGGCAAGGAGAGGGCAAGGAGAGGGCAAGGAGAGGGCAAGGGGAAGGCAAGGGGAGGGCAAGGGGAGGGCAAGGGGAGGGCAAGGGGAGGGCAAGGGGAGGGCAAGTCAAGGGCAAGGGGAGGGCAAGGGGAGGGCAAGGGGAGGGCCAGGGGAGGGCAAGGGGAGGGCAAGGGGAGGGCAAGGGG
This sequence comes from Mesostigma viride, assembly GCA_009746045.1. NCBI lineage: Eukaryota > Viridiplantae > Streptophyta > Mesostigmatophyceae > Mesostigmatales > Mesostigmataceae > Mesostigma > Mesostigma viride. Next base: position 202,440 of record RPFO01000253.1, on the reverse strand, counting down.
AGGGCAAGGGGAGGGCAAGGGGAGGGCAAGGGGAGGGCAAGGGGAGGGCAAGGGGAGGGCAAGGGGAGGGCAAGGGGTGGGCAAGGGGGTTACAACCAGCGCTTGAGGGGACAAGGCGGCGCATCATTGGCAGCAGGGAACCATGGGGGCCATCAACGGCAAGTCGCACGAAGGGGCATGCAAACACACACCGATTGGGCATGCGCACAAAACAAGTGAACATCGGAAAGCGCAACCACCGATGGAAACCATGGGAGGAATGGGCGGCTGGCATCCTTGCCAGCCAGCTGCCTGTCTCCCACAGGGCTGGGGAATCACACCACGACACCCGCAGCCATGCATGACGACTCATGCGAGCGTGCTTCGGCAGAACAACGGGAAGGGGCGGACGGCAGACTAATTGATAACGTTGCAGATTACAGGCAAGGAATGAGAAGCGCGGAAAAGACTGCAACACATATTGAACGATGACATGCTGCACACTATCCTCGTCCGTGCGTCCACCCACTGGCAAACCCATAGAGAAAACAAATGAAGAACGATATGAATTGATCTGCAAATCATGCCTCTGCCCACCCACCGGACTCTCCCAGTTGTCCTCCACGAATCGGATGTCGTGCGCGTGCAGGTCGATGCCCAGGGCAGCCAGGGAGCCCAGGTAGAGCTCCTGGGCATTCTGGGGGTCCGGCTTGAGGATGACCTGCGCCGGGGCCAGCATACGACACGGATGACAGGGAATACATGCGTACCGGGCGCCAGCATACAACAAGGGGCGCGGGAAACACACACAACACATGTAACCCGTGCGATATCAACATCGCCATCACAAATGCCACCATGCGTGCGCACACCATGAAACCAACAGGACCAGATGCGTCCGGGCACAGTTGCGTGACGGCAGCAGGGACCAGCACTGAAAACGGGAATGTTTGATTGGGTAGGGACAAGGGGCATGGGTTCAACCAAGCATGGACAAGGGCAGCGGCCAGCATGCAGCACGGAGAAACTTGTCATGGTGCTTGCTCGCATGAGAGAGAGTGAAGCATGCCAGCCGTATAGCAAAGGCGCGTGAGGCGCTCCTGGCCCACGACTGGGACCCACTCGACATCAGCACTGACTAGCAGTGCATGTCGCATCCGGCCACCAGGCCACGTGCCCTTTTCACGGTTAAGCATGTCGTTGGCCCTACTGCCTCAAGAGGGAGCCCCTCCTGGCCGAGGACCTGGAACTGCCGTAGGCATCAGCATTCAACAGCAGGACATGTGGCATGCCAGGCACCAGACAGTGATCGCATGGACCTGAGATATATGGCTAACCATGCCCGCTGCACGCACCTGGAACTGGGTGTGCTGCTGCACGCGGTTGGGGTTGTCGCCATAGCGGCTGTCATCCGGACGCACACTCGGCTCGATGTACCTGTGGGGGGGAAGGGGGGAGACGCGTGTGCAATCAAAGATGCGATGGGTGGGCGGTGTGCCCATGGTTGAGGAGGGCACTACAAGGATCTGAGCGCGGGGCATCTGCAATAATCGTTGCGCACGAGCACCCCGTGCACAGCCATGCGCGCATTGGTGGATGCGTTGGAGGTGTGTCAAGGAAGGGGGGGGGGGAGAGTACATGGTGGGTATGATATAGGGTGGTAGTACCTATTGGGTATGATATAGGGTAGTAGTACCTACAGGGTATGATATAGGGTAGTAGTACCTATAGGGTGTGATGTAGGGTAGTAGTACCTGTAGGGTGTGATGTAGGGTGGTAGTACCCACAGGGTATAATATAGGGTAATAGTACCTATAGGGTGTGATGTAGGGTAGTAGTACTTATAGGGTATGATATAGGGTAGTCGTACCTAAAGGGTATGATATAGGGAAGAATGTGGACAGTACATGGATTTGTGCGTTGAAGAAACGGGAGGGCAACCGTTGACGGAAGAGGGGTATCAGGATTTGATGGCAGCATTTGTTATTTAATACTACACTCATATAAGCTTATTTTCTATCAACAGCCGGATGAAACAATCCTGAAATCTATCTCAAAACAATGTGTTTTAGGTGATTTGATATCAACAGCTGAACTTCTCAGCGCTGTGTGCATTCGGCCGGGAGCCCACTTTTATGACGTTGCACACTCCCCCTGTTGCATGAGCGGATGAATCAGGTACTACCATGCTCCATGAGAGGCGAATTCGCGCGCCTACTTAAACCCCACCCCACCCACCCCATGTCGCAAGAAGCGTGCATAACAATACGCGCCCACCCCGCACAAACAGTGTTGCGCACTTACGCGCCCACCCCGCACAAACAGTGTTGCCCACTTACGCGCCCACCCCGCACAAACAGTGTTGCGCACTTACGCGCCCACCCCGCACAAACAGTGTTGCCCACTTACGCGCCCACCCCGCACAAACAGGGTTGCCCACTTACGCGCCCACCCCGCACAAACAGTGTTGCCCACTTACGCGCCCACCCCGCACAAACAGAGTTGCCCACTTACGCGCCCACCCCGCACAAACAGTGTTGCGCACTTACGCGCCCACCCCGCACAAACAGTGTTGCGCACTTACGCGCCCACCCCGCACAAACAGAGTTGCCCACTAACGCACCCACCCCGCACAAACAGTGTTGCCCACTTACGCGCCCACCCCGCACAAACAGTGTTGCGCACTTACGCGCCCACCCCGCACAAACAGGGTTGCCCACTTACGCGCCCACCCCGCACAAACAGTGTTGCCCACTTACGCGCCCACCCCGCACAAACAGGGTTGCCCACTTACGCGCCCACCCCGCACAAACAGGGTTGCCCACTTACGCGCCCACCCCGCACAAACAGAGTTGCCCACTTACGCGACATTCCAGGGCTCTGGCCCCAGCACGCGCAGGTAGGTGGCGGGGTTCATGGTGCCCGCGCCCACCTGGAAGGGGGGGGAGGCAGGAGGAGAGGAAGGGAGGGCATGACATCAGCCGGAGGCGTCGGGGGTTGGGCCAGTCATGGGGATGGCAGTCTTATACACGCGAGTCTCCTTGCTATACACGCGAGTCTCCTTGATATACACGCGAGTCTCCTTGCTATACACGCGAGTCTCCTTGATATACACGCGAGTCTCCTTGCTATACACGCGAGTCTCCTTGATATACACGCGAGTCTCCTTGCTATACACGCGAGTCTCCTTGCTATACACGCGAGTCTCCTTGATATACACGCGAGTCTCCTTGCTATACACGCGAGTCTCCTTGATATACACGCGAGTCTCCTTGCTATACACGCGAGTCTCCTTGCTATACACGCGAGTCTCCTTGATATACACGCGAGTCTCCTTGCTATACACGCGAGCCTCCTTGCTATACACGCGAGTCTCCTTGCTATACACGCGAGTCTCCTTGCTATACACGCGAGTCTCCTTGCTATACACGCGAGTCTCCTTGATATACACGCGAGTCTCCTTGCTATACACGCGAGTCTCCTTGCTATACACGCGAGCCTCCTTGCTATACACGCGAGCCTCCTTGCTATACACGCGAGTCTCCTTGATATACACGCGAGTCTCCTTGCTATACACGCGAGTCTCCTTGATATACACGCGAGTCTCCTTGATATACACGCGAGTCTCCTTGCTATACACGCGAGTCTCCTTGATATACACGCGAGTCTCCTTGATATACACGCGAGTCTCCTTGATATACACGCGAGTCTCCTTGATATACACGCGAGTCTCCTTGCTATACACGCGAGTCTCCTTGATATACACGCGAGTGCGCCCGGTGTACGTGGGAAAGGGATGCAGGCATGGACGCACGCAGGGGCGGATGCTAGAACGCCATCGGAGGGGGAAACCGGTCCGAAGGCCAATTGAAAGCCAAAGGAACCTGCCCTCCCACGAAAGAGGTGTGTGGACAACAACCCCTTACACTTCCATGGCTGCCACTTCCATGGCCCGCGTTGGTAATGCCCATGCCCATGCCTCATGCAGCGGTCAGGCATCGGTATGGTAATGTCGCATCCACTTCCTTTGCCCGCATAGGCAATGTCTCCAGGTGTCAGGTGTCAGCAGCCAGGCTCACCTCTGTGTTGTATGGCGTGACAACGGCGCACCCCTTTGCGGACCAGTACTCCTGCAGCACGATTGCATGACAGAGTGGCATGCAAAGACGGCATGTTAAGGAAGCTGCCAGGTCCTAAACCCAAAACAGTACTCTTGCAGCCTGATTTTGGGATGGTGTGGCATGTGACCAGCTGCCAGTGCAGCTGTCAGGCAGCCAGGGTGGAGCACGAACCAAGGCAGCATACGAATTTCAGAGGGCGACGGACGTAACCTCGAAATCAGGATTCCCCCAAACCCCAAGCGAACGTGTTACGTTGGACCGGCGGGGTGAGTTTGCAAAGGGATTGCTGAAGGGAAGAGAAAAGCAGTAGCGGGATAATACTGCAGGGGATGGAATGTGGTAATTGAAACTTAAGTCACAGGACGCATTCGTTGGTATGGAGCTTCTGCGAGAAAATAATTTGTTGAGTCAAACTGCCCAATTCGCTTCTGGAAATGCAATGCCTTCAGTCGAACTGGCGCTCCCAACAAGAAAAGTACAAGTAGCTTAACCCCGTACATAAATTTTCTTGCATACAAGATAGGATTATGATAGGAAAGGTCGGCCATTAATTACCTGGAGCCTTTGCAAGGCCTCCTGGAAAGTAAGGGTCCCCGACACGGGACCCTTGCTGGCTGCCGCATCAGCAGCATTTGCCGAAACAGGCTTTCCCCCGGCCTGGACGCCCGCTTGCCCCGCAACAGCGGAGCATCGCACTGTCGAGAGCCGCGCTGTCCAGGAAGTCGTAATCGAGGGGAAGCGTTGCCGCTCGCCAATAAACCGATTTCTCCTGGCAATGGCATTAACACCACCAGACCTGAGCACTTTGGCAGCACCCACGGCTGCCACGCCAGGAATGGACGACCTACAGGACAGAAGGTGCATGTGCCTCATAGGTGACAAAAGCAGTGGCAGATATCCAGGCTTAGCGGTAACTACGGCAGAAGGCGACATAATTAAGCATGCATGCCGCTGGGATAAGGCGGCCATATCCAAATGGGCCGCAAAATGCGTGTATATTACGCGACTTGATAGTTGATACACGTAGCGCGCAGTCGTAGTGTAAGGCTGTCGGATGTCAGCGTGTTCACCTCTCAGGGTGGGCCAAGTCGACCGGTAGAGGCCGGGAATGCTTCACGGCCACCTGGCGGGCTTCTGGCTCGTTTACTCTTTTGGGTAGGGATGTGGCGGTCGTCAGCATAGGCAGGTGGCAATCGGTGCACGTGCGCGAGTCAAGGCCGAGGCTTTTTACGGTTTTATGGCCTGGTGCAATCTTCCGATATGGCAAATTGCGATGTGACCTCAACCTGTGTCTACAATGTTTGCGTCGTGCCCGCCATGTGCCGGTAGTCTACCTTTACGACCAAGTCCACAGGAAATGCAGCCTGAGTCTCACGAAGGCTCTTTAACCCATTTGAGGTTAGCTTTGAGATTTTATGGCACGGTCTCGCCTGTTATCTTTCGAGCAAGTACACTATTTTATTTTTTGGGTTATCCTTGCAGGAACTATTGGCAGTGGCTAGGAGCGCAGAAATGGCCATAGTGGCCAAGTTGGTAAGCCCAGAAGGCGTGTCTTAGCCTTGCATTCCTCTCGTTTCCGCTGTGGCTTCGCAGAATGCCAGAATGCTTTTACCTGCACTGCAATCAATGTCGGCACTACAATCGACCTGAACTATCGCTGATAAAGGCCCGACTTTGGTTTGAAATGTGACGTCGCTTCTTCCTGCAGGGATCGATTGCGATTCTCTCCTTGTTTTTCGTCCCCACCCTGTACACTATCATGCTGTCACTCTACAATGGATCGAGCGCGCCGGAGCCCGAGTACCCGAAACTCGGCACGGACGCAGCAAACGCGCAGCGAGACGCCGCCGCTGCTGATTTCCAACGCCAACGGGACCGCTGCCTCGCCAAGTACCGCCTATCCGGGAATGTCTCCATCGACAACCCGATAATGGACACCGAGGGCGCGGCGGTCGACCGATCCATCGCCGTGCTCGTCCGCCTGCTGCAGCGATGCCAGCACGGCGCCTGCCGCGCACAATGCCCCTCCCTCTTCGCCCCGGACGGCTCGCCCATCGACACCCTCCCCTTCCAGCTGTCGTACGACGACCTGCTGTCCCTGGATCCCGAGACCGCCTCCCTGTCAGGTGCCAGTGTGCAGGGCTCCCGTGCCGGCCACATCCTGCCCGGTACCACAAGGAGACCGGAACCCAAGACTGGCAACCATCAAATTATTGGTGGTGCCGCTCCCCTGGTCCAGCAGCCCGTGAGGATATTCCGCACTGAGGCCGACCGCGTGCCGTGGTCGTACAAAGGGTTTAAGGCCGTGTACCTGGTACGAGGGGAGTCCTGGGTCTGGCAGCAACGTGGTGTGTTGTGGTTGTATAAGGGCTTGGGAGTCGTGTACCTGGTGATTGGCATGCGTATTTCATAACCAGGTCGGTTACCTGGTTATCGAAACCCTTGGTTGGTTGTACATTTCAACTAGGCCGTTTCTAAGGCGCGTGCATGCGCTAATAGTATAATAAATAATGGGCATGTGCCTCTGGTACCTCGCCACGCCGCAGGACCTCTCGATGTGCTACAAACATTGCTCATGCGCTCACGCACACACACACAGTCATTCACATACACACATGCTTACCTATCTGCTTGTGGGGCTGGCCTCATCCCACACAGGACCGCTCGGTGTGCAACAACCTCATCTCCAAGTGCGAGGCGTGCATCGCGGACGCTGTCGGACACTGTCGCTGCAGCAGCGGCTGCACCACGCGGCGACAGTGCAACGAATGGTACCGCCAGCATGAGTGTTGTCATGACAGCAGGGCAAGGGATGGTAGCCGTTGCATGCCCCCCTTTTTCCTGCACTGGCACTGTCTTGCCACCAGCATGAGCATCCCAGCTGGCAGTGCAAGGAATGGTAGCGCGCCGCCGCCATCCACTGCACTGCACTGCAACAGTGCTTTACCCCTAGCAACATCTCGACCTTTTTATATTCGTGGGACTATTCATGCCACCTTCAAAATGCTGCAGATGCCAGGTAGGGACGTAGACATGGCCCTGCCGACGCTTTGCGATCAGGAGTGCATGTCTCTCCCCTCGCATGCGATGTCTCTCTGGTCATGCCTCTGCTCACCTGATATATTGCATGAGCTGCTCCCCAAGTCTGCATTTGCGGCCGAGTCCTGCACGTTGCATGCGGCTGGGGGTCATGCTGCTGTGGATGCTTCCCATGACGTCTGGCTGCCTCTATTCCTGAATAGGCAGCATGCAGCATGGAAAAGGGGCTACATGCCACGTCTGGCCATGCGCCGCATGTTAGTCTGTGCGCCGCTGGCTGAGTTATGCTGGCGTCCAGCTCCTGGCTCCCGATGCTGCCTGCTAGGCTGGTGTGGTCTGGCTCTGATGCGTCCCGGTCGATTGATCAACAGCAGCTTGGGGCATTCCTAATTGGTGCAGCATATTTCGCCCGGAGCGGTGCCTTGCTGCTGGCACCCGCATCGGCTCGCCTGTGACTTGGCATACCTCTGGGTGGGTGTGTCCGTGGGTGCTTGTTTGCCTGCTCGTGACCTCTGCCAGGTGTTCCACCAGTGCCGCCCTCTACACGCTACCCCACACGCCATACCTCCTCTACGCGGAACGTGCGGCCGTGACCCGCAACGGCCAAGTGTACACACGCGACGCCTTCCTCGAGCCCCGCGGCGCCTGCAACAACATGCGCGAGCCAGTGCCAAACACCGATCCGGCAGTGGCGGTGTCGCGGCGCTTGGCCAGCGTGCTGGTGATTGACCACATCTGGATCGGCCTCTATGAGTTCATCATGGAGGGGTGGGTGCATCAGCTAGCAGATTAGTGAGGACAGGGGAATGGAGGGGTGGGTGCATCAGCTAGCAGATTAGTGAGGACAGGGGAATGGAGGGGTGGGTGCATCAGCTAGCAGATTAGTGAGGACAGGGGAATGGAGGGGTGGGTGCATCAGCTAGCAGATTAGTAGGGACAGGGGAATGGAGGGGTGGGTGCATCAGCTAGCAGATTAGTGAGGACAGGGGAATGGAGGAGTGGGTGTATCAGCTAGCAGATTAGTGAGGACAGGGGAATGGAGGGGTGGGTGCATCAGCTAGCAGATTAGTGAGGACAGGGGAATGGAGGGGTGGGTGCATCAGCTAGCAGATAAGTAGGGACAGGGGAATGGAGGGGTGGGTGTATCAGCTAGCAGATTAGTGAGGACAGGGGAATGGAGGGGTGGGTGTATCAGCTAGCAGATTAGTGAGGACAGGGGAATGGAGGAGTGGGTGTATCAGCTAGCAGATTAGTGAGGACAGGGGAATGGAGGGGTGGGTGCATCAGCTAGCAGATTAGTGAGGACAGGGGAATGGAGGAGTGGGTGCATCAGCTAGCAGATTAGTGAGGACAGGGGAATGGAGGGGTGGGTGCATCAGCTAGCAGATTAGTGAGGACAGGGGAATGGAGGGGTGGGTGCATCAGCTAGCAGATTAGTGAGGACAGGGGAATGGAGGAGTGGGTGTATCAGCTAGCAGATTAGTGAGGACAGGGGAATGGAGGGGTGGGTGCATCAGCTAGCAGATTAGTGAGGACAGGGGAATGGAGGAGTGGGTGCATCAGCTAGCAGATTAGTAGGGACAGGGGAATGGAGGGGTGGGTGCATCAGCGAGCAGATTAGTGAGGACAGGGGAATGGAGGGGTGGGTGCATCAGCTAGCAGATCAGTAAGGACAGGGGAATGGAGGAGTGGGTGTATCAGCTAGCAGATTAGTGAGGACAGGCGAATGGAGGGGTGGGTGCATCAGCTAGCAGATTAGTGAGGACAGGGGAATGGAGGGGTGGGTGCATCAGCTAGCAGATAGTAGGGACAGGGGAATGGAGGAGTGGGTGCATCAGCTAGCAGATTAGTGAGGACAGGGGAATGGAGGAGTGGGTGTATCAGCTAGCAGATTAGTGAGGACAGGGGAATGGAGGAGTGGGTGCATCAGCTAGCAGATTAGTGAGGACAGGGGAATGGAGGGGTGGGTGCATCAGCTAGCAGATTAGTGAGGACAGGGGAATGGAGGGGTGGGTGCATCAGCTAGCAGATTAGTAGGGACAGAGGAATGGAGGAGTGGGTGTATCAGCTAGCAGATTAGTAGGGACAGGCGAATGGAGGGGTGGGTGCATCAGCTAGCAGATTAGTGAGGACAGGGGAATGGAGGGGTGGGTGCATCAGCTAGCAGATTAGTAGGGACAGGGGAATGGAGGGGTGGGTGTATCAGCTAGCAGATTAGTGAGGACAGGGGAATGGAGGAGTGGGTGTATCAGCTAGCAGATTAGTGAGGACAGGGGAATGGAGGGGTGGGTGCATCAGCTAGCAGATTAGTGAGGACAGGGGAATGGAGGGATGGGTGCATCAGCTAGCAGATTAGTGAGGACAGGGGAATGGAGGGGTGGGTGCATCAGCTAGCAGATTAGTGAGGACAGGGGAATGGAGGGGTGGGTGCATCAGCTAGCAGATTAGTGAGGACAGGGGAATGGAGGGGTGGGTGTATCAGCTAGCAGATTAGTGAGGACAGGGGAATGGAGGGGTGGGTGTATCAGCTAGCAGATTAGTGAGGACAGGGGAATGGAGGGGTGGGTGCATCAGCTAGCAGATTAGTGAGGACAGGGGAATGGAGGGGTGGGTGCATCAGCTAGCAGATTAGTGAGGACAGGGGAATGGAGGGGTGGGTGCATCAGCTAGCAGATTAGTGAGGACAGGGGAATGGAGGGATGGGTGCATCAGCTAGCAGATTAGTGAGGACAGGGGAATGGAGGGGTGGGTGCATCAGCTAGCAGATAAGTGAGGACAGGGGAATGGAGGGGTGGGTGTATCAGCTAGCAGATTAGTGAGGACAGGGGAATGGAGGGGTGGGTGCATCAGCTAGCAGATTAGTGAGGACAGGGGAATGGAGGAGTGGGTGTATCAGCTAGCAGATTAGTGAGGACAGGGGAATGGAGGGGTGGGTGCATCAGCTAGCAGATTAGTGAGGACAGGGGAATGGAGGAGTGGGTGCATCAGCTAGCAGATCAGTAAGGACAGGGGAATGGAGGAGTGGGTGTATCAGCTAGCAGATTAGTAGGGACAGGCGAATGGAGGGGTGGGTGCATCAGCTAGCAGATTAGTGAGGACAGGGGAATGGAGGGGTGGGTGCATCAGCTAGCAGATTAGTAGGGACAGGGGAATGGAGGGGTGGGTGTATCAGCTAGCAGATTAGTGAGGACAGGGGAATGGAGGAGTGGGTGTATCAGCTAGCAGATTAGTGAGGACAGGGGAATGGAGGGGTGGGTGCATCAGCTAGCAGATTAGTGAGGACAGGGGAATGGAGGGATGGGTGCATCAGCTAGCAGATTAGTGAGGACAGGGGAATGGAGGGGTGGGTGTATCAGCTAGCAGATTAGTGAGGACAGGGGAATGGAGGAGTGGGTGTATCAGCTAGCAGATTAGTGAGGACAGGGGAATGGAGGAGTGGGTGCATCAGCTAGCAGATTAGTGAGGACAGGGGAATGGAGGAGTGGGTGTATCAGCTAGCAGATTAGTGAGGACAGGGGAATGGAGGGGTGGGTGTATCAGCTAGCAGATTAGTGAGGACAGGGGAATGGAGGGGTGGGTGTATCAGCTAGCAGATTAGTGAGGACAGGGGAATGGAGGGGTGGGTGCATCAGCTAGCAGATTAGTGAGGACAGGGGAATGGAGGAGTGGGTGCATCAGCTAGCAGATTAGTGAGGACAGGGGAATGGAGGGGTGGGTGCATCAGCTAGCAGATTAGTGAGGACAGGGGAATGGAGGGGTGGGTGTATCAGCTAGCAGATTAGTGAGGACAGGGGAATGGAGGGGTGGGTGCATCAGCTAGCAGATTAGTGAGGACAGGGGAATGGAGGAGTGGGTGTATCAGCTAGCAGATTAGTGAGGACAGGGGAATGGAGGAGTGGGTGTATCAGCTAGCAGATTAGTGAGGACAGGGGAATGCATACTCTGGGCGCTCTCAAAATAGGTTTGCCTTGGAGGGCTGCGTGCTTGTGCACTCGATCGTCAGCAAGAAGTGGGTGCTCGTGTAATGTTTGCAAATGTGTCTTGAGATGCAGGTGGTGTGTGCTGGTGTGGCACGGAGAGGTGTGCGGCAGCTGGAACGCTTTGCTGGCAGCCAAGCCCGCGCCGTGTGCTACAAACAGTGCGGTGGCGATGTGATCAGAAATTAATGCTATGTACACAACCTTTTTCAGACTGAACAAGGCTTTTATCATTACCGTGGCCACCGTTGCAGTGGCAAGCAACGAACGAATTGCCCGGCGGGTGCCATCACAGGTTGCACCCAACGGTTGAAGCACACTTGTAAATAGCTTCGAATAGATTCCTCACTCCTTGAAGGACAAGGGTACAAAGGAAGGCATGTACCGCCACAATCATGGTGCAGATGCGCTTGAGTTAGAGGGGGGGGAGCTGAGGGGGAAAACATGCGATAGCTGACAGTCCATGGTTGTCCTTCATCATATCCTTGTTTTCTAATCCAGTTGTTGTTCGCTATCCATATCTCTTGTGCTCGGCAGCCTCTCCCGCCTGGCTCTTTTCCACCCGGAGGTGACCCAGCTGCCCGAGATGGCCATCCACGTGACATCGGGAGTATACCTGGGCCACACCGTGCCAGCCTACGTGCGCGGGTGGATGCAGTTCCTGGGCGTGGCGCCGCAACGCATCGTACTCGGCGAGGTTTTTGCTGACCAGGTGAAGGGGATAGGGTAGGTAGATGGGGGGTGGCGGGTGGGGGTTGGGGGGGGCGAGGTGTTTGCAGACCAGGTGGGGGGGGCTATAGGGGGGTAAGGGGGGCTAGGTAGGGGGGTATATAAGGGCCATGAGGTGGCGTTCAACCACAAGGGGAGCCGGCGGTGGGGGGAGGGGGGCTAGCAACGCCTCACCGTCTGTCTTTGAGTTGCGGGGATGGGGCCAGTCAGCGTAGGACGACGGAGGGAGGCAGAGCTGAAATAAAGTATTTTTGCTGGCTATTTCCCCATCAAGCGTGTACAGAGGGGACTACTAAGTAGCCAGCACAAGAGGCAAGGGTCTGAGATATGGTGTCAGTGTGTGTGCTGCCAGCTGCCCCACGTACATGCCTACCAGTGCCAGGCGCATGCCAAAGGCCAGCTGTGGATATGCTGGCATAAGTCAGCAGGGCAATCTAGCTCAATGGCACGGGCTACTGGCGATAAGATGGATCGTGCCGGAGGCCATTAAGAACCAAAAACACACCATAGTCCCGCCGGATGCGCCCGTGGCCAAAGAGCTAGATTTCTTGCCTGCAGCCTCTACGTGGTACTAAGCTAATATTAAGCCTCATGTACTTTGTTTCCTCTCCATCCCTTTTACCTTACCGCCCTCCCTGGCAGGTGCTCGTCCCTGAGATCCCCTGCACCCGCAACCAATCGGCGCTCTTCCAGCGCAACCTGCGCGATGTGGTCCACCGCCAGCTGGGCGTGCCGCTCACGCCTCCCTCCTCCTCGGCCGAGCCCCAGGCCGCCGCCGCCCGCAACACCAAGCTGATCACCAGCCACGGCGTGCCTCTCTTTCCTTCTGCTGACCGCCGCACCGTTCTGGTCATATCGCGCCACCGCCGCTGCCGCGTGGCCAACAACGATGCCATGGTGGAGGCGCTGGGGACCCTCGTGCGCCCGCTAGGTCTCAAAGTGGACGTGCTGATGGATGATGTGCTGGATAGTGTGACGGGTGCGGCAGCCACCGGCGAGGAGCAGGCGGAGCTTCTGCGGCGGTTCCACCGGGCGGCGGTCGTGGTGAGTGTGTCCCTTAGCGCACAGCACTGGTAATACCAAGGCGTGTGCATGATATGATGAGTGCAGGCAGTGACGGGTGGCAGGTGCATGCGTGGTGCGTGCAAGCTTCGTGTTTAATTACTAGGCTTTTGGTGAGGGCGTTTTTTTTGCATTGCCTTCATCCAAGTTCTGGTGATGCAAGATGCCTTGATTCTGCACGGGCAAACAACATGACCACTGCATGGCATAGCCGGCCAGGCGCGCGCCCGCCATGCCTGAGGCATCAGCATGTCTGCTACCTGGCTCACTTAAAGGCCTGCTTAAGACAGTGACATGTACCGTTGACCATCCCATTTATACTCACGAGCAAATTTATTGATGACTCCGCGCACCCTAATGATGCCCGCCCACTGCATGCATGCATGCATGCATGCTCAACGCTCTTGGATGCTCGGGTGGCAGATTGCTCCCCATGGCCCCAGCCTCAGCTACCTGGTCGCCTGCAGGGAGGGGACGGCGGTACTCGAGTTCCTTCAGCCCTGGGTACCCAACGGTGACCCCACGAGCATGAGCACCCTGTTTAAGGAGGTGGCCCACAACCTGGGCCTGCGATACTACGCAACCGTGCCCCAGTTCCAGCGGCAGATGACCAAGGTATGTTGTGACGGATGCACGAAGCTTGATGTGCACGAGCTTTGTTTTCTTGCTAGAAGATGTACTCGTTTACCTCTCATGATCGTTGTATGTGTATGCACAAAGAATATAGTATAGAAATATAGCACAGAAATATATTCATGAATACCCCTCACTCAGCTCTTAAATTGTTTTACATGTGGTGGCAGCTCGCATGGGACCATGACGGGAGTGGTCCTTTGGGACTATGAAATCTCTAGCTGCATTTTGTCCGATATTTGTCTACTTTGCTTTGCAACCACCTGCACATGCTCTCTGATGCAGCAATCAGCTTCAATGACACGCATGGTAATGCATGGTGTTTCTCTGTCCGCTGCCGCTAATGCCTACAAACTCTATTGCACTTTTTAATACCTCGATCATGCCGTACAGGTGCTTTCGGATGATGAACAGCCTGAGACCGACGATGTATTTATTGTGGATGTACCGATTCTCCTGGACCATGTCTCCAGGATTCTGGCAGAGATAGAGCAGTAGGCTTAGTTAGTTAATGAAGAGCCATTCAGGTGTACCCAGGTCTATGAGTCGGCAAGGCTGGCAAATAGCTGCAGTTTGCGAATGCCGCGGCCACATCATGCAGCCAGCTGTAGAATTCAGCCAGCTGTAATAATACCTAACAATCATGAATAATGGCACGCATGCCATGGCCAGCTGTACAGGATATGTGCGCCAAGCATGCAGCCTGCTAGTCTCATCCCGTGACTAGCCATATGTTAAGTTCTAGTAGGTGAGTTGTCCTCATGTTACTTGGGGTTGACCTCGATCAGATCTAGTTGAGGAGTTGTTGATTGATTACTGGTTTTGGCATTAATTGTGCATGAACTGGTGCGGTACATATACCCATATTATTATGTGAGACAACTATTCCTGGACCCATATGCAAAACACACGGATATATTGCTGGCACCCGTATACATCATTGCTGCATGGTAAAATTATACACAATCGCGCGCCACCGTACCCATTCGTGCATGCACACGGCTATCCCCAGCTGGGCTTGCATGCAGACTAAAGGATTCGGGTGTTCGGATTCGGGCGCCGGATTTGATGGCCGGGTTTGTGGACCAAATTTAACGCACTATTCGGCCATTATCCGGTCATTATTCTGCCATTATTCGGCTATTATTTGGATTCGAAAGAGGCCAAAACACCAAATCTTTAGACTATTCGGATAATATTCGTCAAATCTTTTTACACAGCTTGCATGACAATGATGTCCGGATCGATATATGTTTAAAAAAATATAATTACTTACAGCAGAGTGAAATCACTCAAACCAAAGCAAACGCCCAGCTATAAACCTATATACAGAGATCGATATATGTACACTTCTGGTAAATAGGTCATCATGTCGCTCTACACGCGTCAGCAAGCCATTTAATTTCAATGCACAAGGCTACACATATTTCCATCTCCATTCATATTCATCATCCTGAACGGTTCGAAAACGCGGAAAAGATAACGGCAGGCTTGAGCTATAACGACCTGCACGACGGCCCCGCTCATCAGCAGCGCAGCAGCGACGTACGAATCTGTGGCCGGAGCCGGTACCTTGATCCGCCAGAATTTATTAATTATTTGGAACACTTGCTAAGTACCGTTGGGGAGTCACGGATTGAGCGCACCTGAGTACGTGCTTTAAATCCCTGAGTGTGCATGCACAACGGGTAGGGCTGGGTGCCCAGAGACCCCTCGGCCTTCCCTCAGGCCGGCCACAACAGGCATGCGCATGCCACAGGGTGCTCAATCAGACCCGTCTAACTAAAGTTTATAAACGATCAATCCGGGGCGCATCCCCTGTGGGTGCAATGACATTTCCCGTGTGAGCATTACATTAATTGCTATGGAGACTGTGAGCATGAACAAGCAGTGCTAGGCGAGGCGCACTTATAGCTAGGCTCATGCATGGCGGATATCTGTTGGCTACTGGTTAGGTTATAGGCATGCATGGCGCTTGGTACGTTCTACCCTGCATTCAATGACATGCATTGCACTACTACAGGCCGGATGGCGATGTCCAGGTTGCATCACCTGCCATTAACCATGCATGGGCCGGTGTGACTATACATTATCAAGGAGACAACCAGCACAGGCCCTAGAAATCGGGAGAATCCGGACCATGGTAGCTCGAGCCTGCCGTTATCTTGTCTGGACATGTTTCAGTCGAGTCGTTCAGGATGATGAACATGAATGGAGATAGAAACGTGTAGCCGGCCTTGTGCATTGAAATTATGGCTAGCTTACGTATAGCTCGCGACTATAGATGATGTAACAGTATTTTCTGACAGTGTGTATACTGTTACATCCAAGTGGACGCGAACTTGTAGTTCAGCGTTCAGTGTAAATGGCTGAGTCCTTTGTACGGCCAAAGTGTTATGATTCCTGGCCTGACTTGACTTTTGGGGACTTATATGCGGAGTGCCCTTTTGATGGTCCTTTGTGTTGGGCCCTGGACGGTACGGGACAGTATACCTTGGAATCTATGTGTAATCTGACTGATGTCAGTTAGTATCTTTCGTAAGTTAGGGGTGTAAAGCATATAGAGAGAGGACCTTACCGGTTCATCGATGTGTTCTGATTGGCTGAGACCTGTAGGATTGCGTTGGACTCCTCTGTGTCGGCGGGGACATAAGCTTTGCCTGTTTGTCACCATAGCCATCAGGCGGATACCCCCAATTATGTGAAGTCATTTCTAATAACCAAACATGCTCACTTCAGGCCCTGTTATTGGACAGCCATATCCGATAGACAGGAAGTCTTGTGTCTGTATGAACAAGCAGAGAGACGCCCGACCAAAAGGGGACCACCGCTCTCTACCGCGTAAGTACCGTCTCGTAGGAATGGCCTCCAGACGGGAAACGACCACCCTCTACGATTCCTGGAGAGTGCTAGGAATCTCCCCTGTCTCTTGGGGTTTGATAAGTCCGTTCTGTCTTTAATGACAGGAGGTAAAAGATCTGTGCATTTAGTGGAGCAGAGACCACCATTTTATTCTGTTACATTGGTATCGGAGGTTTGACCTCTGAACAGACTTATCAAAGCATGGGACGAGTTTCCGTGTACTGACTCTTTCAGTATACATCAACCATTTCCGCCTACCACGTTTTTTCTACCGAGGGAAGAACAAGAACGATAGCATTCGTCCTGGTGGAGACATCAAGAAGAAATCTTTCTATCTAGCTCAGCGGCCAGTCACCTGGTGGTTTCACTAACCCTGCTGACCTGTATAGAGCGCATTCTTCACTGTGCAGCGAATTCATATTTGCAGTCTGTGTTGCGGAGTAGGCTATGCGTCTGGCATGGGACGTTCTCACGAACAAGCCGAGCCAGAGCACATTTTCCTGAGCCCAAGCTAACGCACCAGACCAGCCAACTCAAGTGATTCTGCTGCTGTCGCCTATTCGACACTGCGTCAATCTGCCCGACCCGCTGAAACGAGCTCTAGATCTACACGACAACAACAATCAGCCGACACAGTGTGGTGGTGGCAACGAGTTCTTCCAGTCGTGACAATGCCTTCTTTTTCAACGACTACATCTGCCAGTTTTAGTGACAACATCTTCATGTTTCGGCAACAACCTTTCGCTCTAGCGCCGCCGTTTGGCTGTAGCAGCGACTTCTGGTTGTGGCGACAGCGTCGTCTGCTGCAACGGCATCTGCTAGGCCAACATCTTGAAAAGCAGGTGGGCACCTGGTGATCTCTTTTGGTTGCAGAAGAGATGCCTAGGGGATGAGACATTTTTCTTTCTGTTCACCACCATGATGCTAGAATGGAGAAGACCCAGTCCTGTAAGCAGTTTGGAGGAAGGTCTTTTCCCTGTTCTAGTCATGGCTTGTAAAAAGGGTGACAGTCCCATGTCGATCTCTTAAGGTGTGCTGCAATACTGCTGACACCTTGACGGTGTTGTGCCTAACACCTGCGTGCCTAGTTAGGGAGTGCTGGCTTCTTCCCCCATAGGGTGGGAGGAGAACAACCTAGTTGTTCCCATCATTACATTATTCCATGCCTGTGATGCTGTTTTAGCATTGCTGTGTGAGTCTGAGCTTTTAGCACTCACCAAAGGCTTGCGTGGAGTAGTAAATGTTTTGATTGGTGCCTGTCACTGCCCTCTAGTAGTGTATCTGGTACATTGTAGGGTCTCACCCATGCACCGTAAAAATTTTCTGGGAGGGTGTGGATCTGACCAGACACCTTGTGCATGGTTCTGGCACGTACCAGCACACAGCCAGATAGTTAGTAATAGAAAGGCTATCTATTCCAGGATGGTTTTGATAGTCAGTAGTTTATTTAGAATACAACCAGGACTTGGGTCAGCCAGCATTCAATGTTATTTCTTGGTGCAGGCTGAAACTTGTACCCCTGTCCTGGGTAGTCACGGACACTTGTATTATCTATGGATGGTGTGCTCTATTATTGCATCTATGGCTTGGCTTGCCTCTGTAGATGTGATAGAGTACTGCACTCTATTGATAGTATGACGTGCACCTCTTCAGTTGCATAGACATCTTGCAGCTGTAGGTAGCTACTGCGGTGCCTCTTTTGAGTGCATGCTTCTGCAGTGCCTCCTTGGGTGCATCCCTGCCATGTTCTCTGGTCTTGCACACATAATAGGTGCCTTGATTGCGTGAACTAGCTATTTTGTTCACTGCTGAGAACATTGTAATGGGCAGTGTCAAGTCTTTCCTTTTCTTCTTTTTTTAGTAGAAAGGATGCTTGTTTACTGGGTCCCATAAGGCCGGAGTATGGTCATCAATTTTGCTGCATAGGACGTACTTTACGTCTGCCCTTGATGACTCAGGTTGGCAATAGTGCCTTTTAGCAATCTGCTGTAGTCATAGTTTTATAGCTGGCTTGTCCTAGACACGTGGGCTGTTACGTGTTGTCACCCCGTGTCTTGGTTAAGACCTGCTGCTTAGGGGAGCCACTAACAGTCTCCCTGTCACCTGATTTAGGCCATACAGTATTATATAGTATTATAGGCCACCTGTTGGGAGAAACAGTTTGTTTGTCTCCTGCCCCTGCCAAGGTTGCCTGTACTGGTTAGTTCTAGTTTTAGGTCGCCTGTTGGGAGACGCCAGCTTTGTTTGTCTCCTAACCCTGCCAAGGCCGCCTATATTCTGCAGTACTAGTTAGGGCTGCCTGTTGGGAGAATTTAGTTTGTTTGTCTCCTAACCCTGCCAAGGCTGCCGGTATTTTCTGTACCAGTTTTGGGCTGCATGCCTGTTGGAAAAAAAAAAAGTTTGTTTCTCTCCTAACCCTGCCAAGGCTGCCTGTAGATTCCAAGTGCCTAACTCTTACGTCAGTCACTCAGGTTTACATCTTTCTTGTGGCCATTGGGATGGTGTAGACGTTGTGCTTATCATGGATGACGTCTATACAGTTGCCCCTGGTTGCCTTATTATGGAAAGATGTACAGTTGGTTGATAGATGCGTGACAGTTGTTTTTCAGTCATGAAAGCAGTCACTATAGCATCTGTCCCAGTGTTGGATATACCAGAATCCCCACGTGGTTTTGGTTGTTTGCAGTGGTATTAGAGCTTGCCCGAGGATAAATGCTGTGCCAGTACGCCATGGCTGAGTTTTAATGATTTTGCTTTTTCCTCAGTGACCTGGACTTCAATCACTTGGGCTTTCTCTGCATGTAAGCCTTTCTTGTTAGCTGTCTGCTGACTACTGATGAAGTTCATATGGTCAGAAACAGCGGGAGTCATACTTCTCATGTGATTCCCTGTTTTCAAGCTCTCTCTCTCCGCGTGCAGTCTGTGACTCCAGTGCACCAGGTATACAGACTGTGTGCATACCTAGAGTACTCATCTTCTTCAGTTCTCACTGTTATGAGAGCTTTGAGTATTCGCACGGCCTATGGAGTGGCCGAATGGTGTGCATCTTTTGGAGCAGTGGACATCATGAACAGAGTTGCTAGGGTGTGTCAAGGACGTTTTGTGGCTATCATTACAGGGATGCAGACGAGCATTCGTTAAGTGTGGAGTTTACCGGTGACTCTTGTTGCTCTAACTCCTCACTGCTTGTCAATTGCTTGCCTTTGTTATTATTGATCCTTGCCACTGTCCTCTTGACCCCCTTCTGATCTTTCCTTGCTTGCTAATAAGCCTTGTCTTGGGAAGATCTCACCTCTCACCTCTGTTCATTTCTTTGTCTATCTTGCTGCCTCCCATGAGTGGACTTTGTGGTATCCTCTCATGTCTGTCTGATGAGAGCCTCTCTCTGATAGAGTTTTAATTGGGTACAACAGTATGCTGGCATCTGTACCCTGAGTGCCTACTCACTCACCTTCAGTTGTACATGATGCAAGGGGTCTTGCTACAGCTCTTGAGTATTTCTCTATGCTGACGGACCCTTCCGCCCTTGAGCTGCCCACAGTACAACAGCGTTCTGGATCAATGGACAACTTTTGTACCCAGGATGGGTTGTGATCAGAGTGAGATCGTACGTTATACGCGTTATACGGTCACGGTGGAGTATAATGTATAATACGGTATGATACGGTATAGTACGATATTATACGTTATTGTACGGACACACTCAGAATACTCTGATTTTACACATTTTAAGACACCCACCATCAATCCACATGTTTTTAACACTGTTTTGGACATAATCCAAGGTTGCCCTACCCTCGGCTATACTCTATACGGTGGACATTGTGGACACGATCGATGTATTGCATGTAATACTGAGAATGTAAACGTGCGCATGCATAATTGTGTGTATGTGTGTATATATGTGGCTTTATATTGGTTATGTTTACTTGGGTGCCTTCACTTTGATGCAAGTAATTATATATTTTAATATATATATGTGGCTGTGCATGCACGCAAATACTACAGTAGTATACAATTAATGCATGTAGTATGTTTGCATGGTGCGATGCTATGTGAATATACTGAGCTGCATGTGACTACAGGTGTGTGACTCGTGGTGTGCATTAATTAATTAATTAACTGAATTAATTAATTAATATTAATTAATCTCGTGTCCCCGTTGGGGGACCACGGAGGCTAAACAGGTGGGGATGTGATAAGTAACTCACATATTCTCACCTTCCATACAACAACCTTGTTTTCCAGCAGGCTGAAGAGCATGACAGGCGTCTATGAGCTCGCCAGCTCCTTGCAACGGTGATGCCGCTCCCAGGCAGTGAGGCAGCTAGGGTCCTTGACTACGCAATATAGAATGTCTACCGTGTGAAAACCTCCATATTACAGGAAGCGTAGCAAAGCCAGATAACTGCCCGATCAATTCTGGGTAGCTTTAGGAAGCATGGCATACGCAGCGTAAGGAAAACCATTGAAAGCTGCGGAAAATCTGATAGCACAACTGCAACAAGTGGAGAACAAAATAGCAAGAAAAACCCAGAAACGGCGCAAAAAGTTTCATGCCAGGTTCATTAAGAGCGCAAACAGACTGGGCGGTGACATGCGGCAAATCAACGTACCACCACGGCCGGCATTATTTCCTACCCAGGCGCGCAAGAAAAGCCAGCCAGCCATGGATGGATTAACCGCGGATCGCGCAGGCCTGAACGAAATCATTTTAGAAATGACAGGAAATGGCCGCAGATCGAAGATGCTTAGGTTATTTTCATGGTGTCCGTTACTAAACGGCTCTTGCTGCATCAAAATAACCCACGAATATCGAGTTCTACCGTCGCAGGCACACATGCTAGATTATTCATCGCGGCCAAATTGTTGGATGAGACCCCCGTGCAAATCTGTACCAACAAAGGCGGCGAATTCGCAAATAGTGCAGATCTTGCTATGAAACATCATAATTGAACATCACTTTTAACCATCGGCTTAATTTTTTCGCCTGTCGCCCGCCGGATTAGCCATATTTTAACGGAACGCACGTTGCCATGGCCACCTCCGCACCTGCGCGGTGCCTGCACTGTGCACCACAATTTCAAAATAAGATCGCGTCGAATTGTGAAAGTTCAGACGGGTCAGTACTTAGTAGAGATACGAAATCTGTGGCTTCAAATCGTTGCCCTGTCGTTCTGGCATCCTAGCCGCGCAAAACGTAAAAAAACCGCGGAAAATACGGCATTATACGGTATTATACGTCATTATGCGTCATTATGCGCTAAAACGTATTACGTATGAAAAATTATACGCTAAAAACCAGCGCATAACGTATTATACCGTATTATACCGTATTATACCGTATTATACGGCGTATGATCTCACACTGGTTGTGATACTGTTGCTGAGAGTCTTAACCTAGGAGCTGTGAGCTCTCTTTGTGTTGACCTCGTCAGCCTTACCCGCTGCTTGACACCAATCTGCAACCTTATGGCTGTCAAGGATTAATCTGGACATGTTGTGTGGTCTCACAGGAACATCTTATGGAGGGAGCCTGTCTGACCTTGTTGTCTTGTGGGTTTGAGATGCCCTCACCCCTACACCTTGACAGGGTTGGCTGGCCCCATCCCCCTTCCTGTGACTGACCCATGACTGTCCTGTGACCACGCCGTTGGCAGATTGTTGGCAGTATCATTGCCTGCTGATTGCATCCAGTTAATCAGTGGCAGATTTGGGAACGAGTTTGTCTGCTGGTGGTATCCAGTTCACCATGCAGAGACAGCACCTCTGTTTGGCCAGTGCCTTCTGGTTGTTTCCAGTTTACCCGAGGCGGCCAGATGAATGAGTACGCTTACGTGCTGGTTGTCTCCAGTTTACCAGCTGTTGAGTAATTGGACAATGGCTCTGCATGATCAATGATGTGCTGAATTGCCTTGGTCTAAGGTGTCACTCACCACCCTTGGCACTGAGTGATGCATTGAGCCTTGATGATGGTGGCGGTCTTGGGTTACCTGAGTCGTTCCAAGACCGTTGGTTGCTTTCACCAAATGTTCCAGTTGCGAGAGACTGATGAGTGTGCCTTGTTCATTTAGGGCCACTTGTTTGTGGGTTGAGATGTGGCTGCAGCCTTTCCCTCACCCTCGCCCCTTGAGTCTTGTCTTAAAGGGGAGGAGATCTATGAGGTCTATGGCAGATGGACATCACTAATTGCCGGTGAAACTGATAATAGGGATTTTCAGTTTCTTCTTTTGTTCCCTCATAGATCCCATTCTGTCCTGGTGACCTGTGCCTTCATGGCAGACTTGCTGTGGTCACCTGACTGAGGGCACACCTGACTGAGGACACATTTCTGTCTTTCAGTTCTGGGCCTCTGGTCTACATTAAAGCTGTGGTCAGCGTGCTTTGGTTAGCAAGTTCTGCTTCCAGTGGTTGACATCCAGAGACGTCTTCCTGCTGCAGTTTTCCTTCTTGGAGCCGATCCAGTGTTTGACCTGCAATCCAGAATGTGGACCTCGGATGGAGAATCTGGAGTGGCCAGATTTGCATGGGATGGAAAATCTGGAGTGGCCAGATTTGGATGGGTTGGAGAATCTGGGGTGGCCAGATTTTGGAGATCAGTTTTTACTACGTGCTTGCACTGATCCAGTTGTGGGAGACCTTGTCTTGCACGCGTGGACTTGGTGCAGTCTACCTGCTTTCTATGGATCCAGTTTGGGATGTGCAGATATGGCGCAATCTTTGTTGCTAGTGCGGGATAGGCAGAGAGAATCTGTTATAATGCTTACTGTGATGGGCATGGCGGATTCCATGAGTGAGCCCTCTCAACACTGCGGTTCCTTATTCTCTGCTTATGTGTCTTTTAAGGCCATGCTTGCCTTTCTTTAGAAGACACTTCCTGTACCCGCAGATCCAGTTCCGGTTCTTTTTCCAATTCCAGATCTGCTTCCAGTTGCTATTTCCAGTTCCAGTTCCAGTTCCAGTTCCAGTTCCAGTTCCAGTTCCAGTCCTGTTTTCAGACTTTTTGAGTCTTCAGCTTTTAAGGCGGTTGTTCCTTTCACCTGCCTTGGTTGATACCAGTTGTGTCAGATGACAATAATGAACCTGCAGAGTACTTGGGTCTTTTCTTAGGTAGAAGTTAAAGATGAGACTAGTACCATTTAGTCTTTTCTCTGGCTGGAGTCCCAGGAGAAGACAGTAGTTGGTTTAGAGTTTTGGGTTTTATTTTGTGTGATTTCTGTGTTTTTGAGTTTTGTGGTAGTGTGACAACTTCCTCCCCAGATAGGTTGTGTGTTATGTGTTCAGGCTGTGAGTCTTGCCCATGAACTCAGTTCCCAAGAGGGTTGATGACGCCTTTGTGGTCGAGACTTAAGGCCTGGAGGGATAACTGGGTCGTGCGGCTAGCCTGTGCTTTGCAGACCTTTTCCTTTGTCCATAGACTCAGATCCTTGCAGGGTCAATGATGCCGTGTTGGCGGAGACTTGAGGCATGTGGGGATGTTGGCAGTCATGCGACTGGTCTGTTTGGCAGAGCTGGTAGCTCTGTTCTTGGGGGGAGGAATGTAACAGTATTTTCTGACAGTGTGTATACTGTTACATCCAAGTGGACGCGAACTTGTAGTTCAGCGTTCAGTGTAAATGGCTGAGTCCTTTGTACGGCTGCAAAGTGTTATGATTCCTGGCCTGACTTGACTTTTGGGGACTTATATGCGGAGTGCCCTTTTGATGGTCCTTTGTGTTGGGCCCTGGACGCGGTACGGGACAGTACCTTGGAATCTATGTGTAATCTGACTGATGTCAGTTAGTATCTTTCGTAAGTTATAGGGGTGTAAAGCATATAGAGAGAGAACCTTACCGGTTCATCTGTGTTCTGATTGGCTGAGACCTGTAGGATTGCGTTGGACTCCTCTGTGTCAGCGGGGACATAAGCTTTGCCTGTTTGTCACCATAGCCATCAGGCGGATACCCCCAATTATGTGAAGTCATTTCTAATAACCAAACATGCTCACTTCAGGCCCTGTTATTGGACAGCCATATATCCGATAGACAGGAAGTCTTGTGTCTGTATGAACAAGCAGAGAGACGCCCGACCAAAAGGGGACCACCGCTCTCTACCGCGTAAGTACCGTCTCGTAGGAATGGCCTCCAGACGGGAAACGACCACCCTCTACGATTCCTGGAGAGTGCTAGGAATCTCCCCTGTCTCTTGGGGTTTGATAAGTCCGTTCTGTCTTTAATGACAGGAGGTAAAAGATCTGTGCATTTAGTGGAGCAGAGACCACCATTTTATTCTGTTACAGATGCATGACCTAGACAGTGCAGGGCCGGAAACAGCTTGCTTGATCAGCTAGGGCGGGTGTTTCGAGCCTATAACTGGCCGGGCCGGAGTGTCCAGTAGTGGTGAGCACCATTCAGCTGCGATCGCTCTCCCACTGGTCATTTACGAGGAAATACCCGCAAAATTTGGAAAACGTACACTGAAAATTGTCCAGCTAGCTAGCCAGTTGGTTCCGTTAGCCATGCCATGCTTTGGCTAGTCTACAGTAGCCCGTGGGGGGCTTCCAGTCTTCCACAGTTGGTTGTTGACGATCAGGTCCCCGCCCCTCCAGAACAGGTGCCTTGGGCTTCTTTGGGTCTTGCTTCGATCAGTGGCAGTCTAGCTGGTGGAGGTACCGCCGGCCACCGAGGTTACATCGACGTTGCTGGCGGCCGGCTGCTGAGCCGCGGGGGGTCCGGCAGTGTCGTTGTAACAGAATAAAATGGTAGATTCTGCTTCGGTTGGAATAAGATCTTTTACCTCTTGCTTATTGTAGCGAAACTGACTTGGAAGCTCCTTGGAACTTGGAGAACTCCGGATATTCTCTAGGAGTCACTGAGCTTGGTCGTTTCCCGTCTAGAGGCCGTTCCTACGAGACGATACTTACGCGGTAAGGAGCTGTGGACCCCTTTTTGTCGGGAGTCTCCTTGCTTGTTCGTACTGACACAAGACTTCCTGTCTACTGGATATGACTGTCCAATAACAGGGCCTGGAGTGAGAATGTTTGGTTATAAGAATAACTTCACATGTTGGGTGAGAGGTAACTGGCTATGGAGACAGAATGACGGCGCATATGTTCTCACGGCCTCAGGTCTCCAACGCAATCCAAAAGACACTAGCCAATCACCATTCAGGCCATGAGGTAAGGTTTTCCTCTAGCCATACTTCACGCTCTTAACTTACGAAAGATACTCAACTGACTTTCAGTCAGATCACACATAGATTCCAAGGTACTGTCCCGTACCGTTCAGGGCCCAACACAAAGGACCATTGAAAGGGCACTCCGCACATAAGTCCCAAAAGTCAAGGCAGGCCAGGAATCATTACACTTTGGCCGTACATAGGACGCAGCCATTTACACTGAACGCTGAACTACAAGTTCGAGTCCACTTGGATGTAACAGTATATGTACACGATGTCAGAAAATACTGTTACATTCCTCCCCCCAAGAACAGAGCTACTAGCTCTGTCTGACAGACCAGTCACATGACTACCATCATCCCCACAGGCCTTAAGTCTCAGCCCACGTGGCATCATTGACCCTGCAAGAATGTGAGTCCATGGACTCAGGAAATGGTCTGCCTAACACAGGCTGGTCGCATGACCCAGTATCCCTCCAGGAGGAGTCTCGACCACAAAGGGCGTCATCAACCCTCTTGGGAACTAAGTTCATGGACAAGGAAAGCAGCCTGCACACACGTACACACAACCTAATTGGGGGTGTTGTCACTCTAACACAAAACTCAAAATAACACAGAAAATAACCCAGAAAATAACACAGTTGAAGAACCCAGCCCCCAGGGCACATCAAATCTTTGAAGATTCCAGTTGCTCAGCAGTCGTTGAAGAACTGAGTAACACAGTAGTCGAAGACCCAAAATACTCCATCAGTTGAAGAACAAAAATACTCCAGCAGTCTTCGAACAAGGGAAGACTCGCAGCTGTCAAGTCTTTTGTAACAAGAAAAGACTCCAACTGCCTTTGATGGTCGGCAGTGCCACCGCTCAAACCTGGTACCACACCCCAGGTTGATTGTCGCGGCCTTGTACTCCAAACACCTCAGGGTGTTCTTTGATCATCGAGTACAGGAAAGGCCATGATCTATTAATCGAGACGGCGAGACAAGTCTGAGCAGGAGCCCCTAGCATGGGCTCATACTTCTTCAGCACAGTAGGGTATGCTAAAGTGACCACAGCCTTCCTCAGAGGATCACCACGCCATCCATCCGTGTGTCGCGCCATCAGATCCTGATAGGCCCAGTAAAACTTGAGCCAACCCATCAGGTGATGAGATTCCACCGTCTGGAGGGGAATCAACATTCGGTAGGGAGTACTGATCTCTCTCGCATCCCGAGCAGGAGGGAAAGGTGCGTAAGGAAGGGGGACAAGAGAAGATCCGGCACTCAAGGGCCAGCACTCCGCACTATTCCTCAGCACCAGAGTCACATCAAACTCTCTATTGGCTTCCACAAGCCCCACAAGAAGATTCCACAACGTCATCGGCTTCTGGATGCCACCAGAAACAGGAGCTGCAGAGTCCACCACCAGTTGCTGAAGAGCTATCTCTAGTGCAGGAGGTAGCTCAGCATACAAGTCTTCACCCTCATTAGCCTCCATGTCCAGGCTCTCTAAGGGCCACTGTTTCAAAGCCCCGTGCTGATGTAACCACACAGCTGGGTGAAGATGGTCCACATTGCACTTGGCAGTGAGCAGTCCATCTACCTCCACCTCACAGTCCGTCTCATCCTCCTCATCATCCTCATCATCCCCCTCTCCATCTTCCTCTCCCAACTCATCCTCATCACTCTCACTAACCAGGCCAGGGCACTCAGTGCCATCCTCACTCTCACTGCCAGTTTCTTCCTCAATCGGAATCTTCCTAGAGGGACCACCGGGGTCAGGCACCCCAGACAGGGAACATGGCACGAAAGAATCCAGAGAGTGAGGAGAGCCACAAGACGGCTCCTGGGCAGGGACCTGGTCAGACACAGGGTGAACATGCACATCCTCGGGAAGAGAGGGCTCTGGTGCCGGCTGCACAAGCTGAGTAGGGGTAGCCCCAGTGCCCGTAGGAGTGGGAGCAACAGACTGCAGATAGCCAACCACGTTCTGCAGCAGAGCCAGGTTCTCTTGTAGATCCCTGAACTTCAGCTCAAAGGTTTTCTCCAGCTGGTGAACATTGCGCTGATAACCATCCACCATGGTAGAGAGACAGTGGAGAAGAGAGGAACTAGTCTGACCTGTCTTCACAGATTCTGCCACTAGAGATTTCAGCTCTACCAGCTCTTTGAAGACAGCGTCCACCTTAACATCTGTCGCCTCTTGGCGAGCCACCACCGCCTTCTTGAGATGGCTCATGTCTTCCTGCACCTCATGGAGCTGCCTCTGAGTTCTCAAGATCTGGTTGCCCGCCTCTTCCACCGAGATCTGGAGAACTCGCATATCCGATATGCCAGGGAAAGTGGTCATTGTGGGTCTGCACGTGTTGTGATGGCATGCAGCATGACACACTCAAGACATGTTAACAGACACACAGTTGTGAGCTATGAAGTGCCCAACAACTCAGACACATGATCTAAATAGTCCTTAGGCAGGTTAACACCATGCTTTTTACTACAGTACTCAAGGACCAAGTCAGCACAGTTTGTCAGATCACTCAACCACATCCAGTTGGCTGTGCTAGGATTCTCTCCTTTCCAGTGAACTTTAAACTGTAACTGCTTTGTCCGACCTCTACCCTTTGACCTGTGAGCCAAGAGTTGTTCAACTTCATAGATCCTCTCCCCCTCTGGATCTAACTCATAGGGTAGGGGTGCTGAGATTCTGCCCTGAATCTCGTTCTTCTTGTACAGCTTGACCTGGCTCAGGTGAAAAATATTACTCTTCAGTTTCCAGTGACTGGGGAGCTTGACAGAAAGAGTAGTACCACCATGGAATGTGTCCAGAACCAAGAAGGGTCCCAGCCACAGAGGCTGCATTTTCCTGCACTGTTCTTTGTCAGAAAGAACTCGGTTAGCCTCAAGCAAAACCAGGTCACCAGGAAAGACGTGGGGGTGTGCAGCAGTCAGATCTTGCCAGGCCTTCTTAAGGTACTTCTGCTGAGACAGCACCATCTGATGGGCCACCATAGAGTGAGTCTGGTGGAAGGAATCTATCAAAGTGGAGATAGATGCCAAACGTTCCTTCAGATGAGGGGCAGCATCATAGTCCGGTAAGGCAAGATCAAAGGGAGTTAGAGGACAGTGGCCATAGTTGATTACAAATGGAGACATCTGCAGAGGAGAGAGTGGAGCATTGTTGATAGCAAACTCCACAAAAGGCAGCTTCTTGTCCCAGTCTGCGTTGAAATGGTCACAATAATGCCTCTGACAGTCTCGGACTACCCTGTTAAGACGTTCCACTGCGCCCGTAGAGGCGCAACGGTAGGCCACTCCGTAGGCCATTTTGGTGTCCAGAATCTGCATGAACTCTTTCCAAAACTGGGCAACCCACAGAGGGTCTTGGTCAGTGATGATGACTCTAGGCATGCCATGGAGTCGATAAATCTCTTTCATAAAGAGATCCACACACTGAGCAGATGTCAGTTTGGAATTGCAAGGGATCAGGTGACACATCCGGCTGAGTCGGTCCATGACAACCAGGATCCTGTCATTCCCTGCATCAGAAAGAGGCAGACCACAAATAAAATCCATAGTGATGGAAATCCAGGGTCTGAGGGGAATAGGCATAGCCATAGGGAACTCAGGCTTAGCATGGTTTCTAGCCTTCATTCGCTGACAGGAGTCACAACTCTGCACATATGATTGAATGTCATGGAGGAGACCAGGCCACCAGAATCTCTTCTGGACCTGCACTCGGAGCTTTTCCACTCCAGGGTGAGCACAAGTGATGTCATCATGAAAGCAATGCAACACCGTGGGAACAGCAAGTTTAGGCACATAGATTTTGCGAGTTACGTTGCCAAACTTGTCCTGAGTATGAACATATAGAATACCATCCTGGTACTCTACAGGTCGGTTTCCAAATTCACCCTGCTGGATGGCTTGGGTGGCCAGCTCCTCAGTTTTGGTAAAGTCCCTAAGAACATTCATCAGAGAGATAGACAAGGGATTAGGCAGAACCAAGGGGGTGTCTGGACCCACTGGAGACAGAGGAAGGGGAGTATCCTTCTCTATATCTCCAGTAACCCACCTAGATGGAACTGTGCTCTTGTCGATTGCGTCATCAGAAATATCCTTGTGCGTTGCAGCACATCCTACAGTCCTAAAGAACTCTTCTAAATAATCTGGTCGTCTAGAAAGAGCATCTGGCACCACGTTCTCTGTCCCCTTGACATAGGTGACTTCAAAGGGTGAGAACTGTCCTAGGAACTCTAACCAACCCATCATCCTCTTGCTGAGCTTAGTCTGACTCAACACATGAATGAGAGGCTTATGATCAGTCATAAGGGTAATAGAGGTTTCACCCTTATCATTCCTAGCGGTACTCTCTACAGAGAATTGAGCACCCAAGAGAAGGTGCCTCCAGTGGTGACAGGCCCACACTAATCCCAACAGTTCCTGCTCATGAACAGGGTAGTTTCTTTCTGCAGGGATCATGGTTCTAGAGGTATATTCTACAGGCTGAGGACCATTGCCATGATCCTGAGTCAAAACTGCTCCTATGGCGCCTTGTGAGGCGTCAGACCTAACCTGGTAAGGAAGGGAGGGATCGGGGCCAACCAAGACAGGTGCAGAAATAAGTTTCTGCTTGAGAGTGTCAAATGCAGTCTGACACTGCTCAGACCAGGTAAATTGAGAGTCTTTCTTGAGAAGGGCTACCAAAGGTAACGTGATAGACGCCATCTGAGGGATAAAACGTCTATACCAGCCCACTAGTCCAAGAAAAGATTTCACCTCACTGACAGTCTTGGGCACAGGCCACTGAGCAATAGAGGCCACCTTAGAAGGGTCAGGAGAGAGACCATCGGCTCCTAGCACATAGCCCAGGAATTGAACTTGATGGCCCCACTCTACCTTAGACCTCTTTACGGACAGGTGCCTTGCTTGCAAGACCTTCAAGGCCTCCTCCACATCCTCCAGATGATCTTCAAACGTCTGTGAGAAGATCAAGATGTCATCCAAATAAACCACACAGCAAGTCCTGTGCAGTTTTCTGGACTTGTCATACTGAAAGGGAAAGTCACTAAAAGCAGGATTCTTCAAATCTGGAGAAATCTGCGGTAAACCATTCCCGTCATATGACCAAACAAACTGTTCACGTACATCTGCATGGTGGCAGGTGAGTTACTAGCACCCATGGGCATCACTGTCCATTGATATTGACCCCATGGAGTAGTAAATGCTGTTTTATGGATGTCTTCCGGTGCTATCCTGATCTGCCAGAAAGCATGTCGCAGATCAAGCTTAGTAAAATACTTAGCACCAGCTGTACGCTCTAGTAACTCATCTATTCTAGGAAGTGGGTATTTAGACTTGACCGTAATCTTGTTGAGACCTCTCAAGTCGATACACAACCTCCAGCCACCATCATGTTTAGGAACTAGTAAACACCCAGAACTAAAGGGGCTATTGGCTGGTAGGATGAGGCCAGCCTCTAGAAGACCGATGAGAATGGTCTTTAGTTCTGCCATTTCAGCAGGGCCCATTCTATACATGGGAGAGAATGGAGGCTTGCTGCCAGGCTCCAACTGGATCCTATGAACGATGGGACCTTCAGGAGGATAGGTGGGCATCTTTTCTTCAAAGATGCTAGCATACTGATCTAGCAAAACACTATGCCTGCTAGCTTCTTCAGGGGTGAGCTCCATAGACACCGCATTAAGCTCATGACCACCTAAAGAAGAAATACTATCTACTAGCTGTTCAGGTTTCAAGAAATACAAGGGAGCATTGGGATGTGTCCTCATATACTTCTTGAGTTGTCGTGCCGATATAATGCGTCTACCTGATACTAGATTTCTACTCCTACTCCTAGGGGTAGGGACAGAGGGGCCATTCACAGCCTGCACCATAGAACAACATTCAGTGCTGACTGACCCATGCCCACTATCGACACTTGACAAACTGCTCCAGGTACAACCATCCCTGAAATGAACAGTTTGCTTACCCCATGCTATCTGTGGTTCATGCTCTATGAGCCAGGGCATACCTAAGATGACATCGGCAGCTGTCAAAGGAATGACATCAGCCTGCACCCTCATAGTCTGCAAAGAGTTGACTCTAAAGGAGAGATCAACATAACCAGGAGACTCTGCACGCCTGCCATCTGAATAGATGACTCCAACTGAGGAAGAGTGAGGAAGGATAGGCAGCTGGCACATGGCCACAAAGGAGGCAGAACAAAATTACTGCCTGCTCCTGAGTCTATAAGGCACATAAAAACGGGAGGTGCCTTAAGACTATCATGGCTGCACAGCCTAGCCTTGTAACGTAATAACTCACTCTTCACAGGCGGGGTGGGCTCTACACCGGTACGTCTTACTGGAAGACTGTTGACAGAAAACTCCTCCTCAGGGGAAGTACGTCTTCTAGGAAGACAGTTGAGAGGAAGCTCCAATCCAGGTGTAGTGCAGTTGCCGGAAACATCTTGCGGTTGCCCTGCACTCAGTTTTTTGAAGGCTCAGGGGTGTGGGGTAGGACATCCACAGGAAGCTGTGAGCCTGAAGAGGGAGAGTCTTCTCCTGCATCACTGTGGTCAGATGAAGACTCATCCATGATTTGAGTGATAGCATTTAGCAGTCTAGCAGTCCTGTCCCTTCTTCCGTCAGGCCTGCCTGCACGTGGGTGACGATCAAAACGTGAGTTAGAAGGGTGTCCAGGTTTACGGTCATCCCTAGGGCGTCTCTGGAAGTTGGGTGTGAACCCAGGCTGTTGATGGTGTGGTGTCTGCATAACCCCAGGTGGCAGTTGGTCAGGTCTCTTGTGAGGGAGAGACCCCATGGGGCCACGAGTGTCCGGAGGAAACATGTTCCTCTTCTTGCATTCTTTGGCAAAGTGACCCTGTTCACCACACACGTAGCAAGCGTTGTCAGTGTTAGTGGCGTTCAGCTCAGGGGAAAAATCTGGCTCATTGCTGTTGAGGGGCAGATTCTTGCCTGCTGGCTTGTTTGACGTCCACTTGCCTGCAAGAGCTTTCACACGGCACAGAGTGAGCACATAGCGTTGCATATCTTCCAGTTTCCAATCCTGCATGGGGACAGCAGCGAAGTTCTTGTCCAATTCTTCTCTGACGGAGGGCGCCAGACCATAATAGAACCTGTATTTGGCCTCATTGCGGTCACAGTCATAGACCTTAGCCTTCAAGTCGCTCCAGCCCTCGTAGTACTCACGCAGAGACAGACCCTCTTGTGTATAGTTTTCGAACGCTTCCCTGTCAAGACGCAGCTGGTCTTGTGGGAGGAGGGAGACCTGGTATGCATTCAACAAGACATCCATGTCGGTGAATTCCGACACAGCCTGCTCAAGCATGCGTTCAAATCTGTTGCGAGCAGCTTCAGACATCGTCTGTTTGACGAGAAGGACCTTGATCTGAAAGGGAATCTTGTGACCTGCTTTCCCATAGTTAGTCTCCCAGATAAAGAAGAGTTCTGTCACAGCACGTTTCCACACCTTGAAAGTGAGAGGTGTGAGATTAGTAAGGTGCAGACGAGGGAGATTGTCCATGCGAGGGTAGGCAGGAACGCGGTCATCACCACGACGAGAATCATCAGTGGGGTTAGTAGACGGTGTGGGCGTCACAGGCAGGATGCCGGGCACATTCAAGAGTCGTGACATGGGATCTGTAGTTACGGATGAGGCTGCAGAGGTCGCCGGTTCTTCTGTACGTGTCGCCTGAGAGACAGCTGGGGCCGAACTGGTCACCGACGGCTGTTGGGAAAGAGACGTCTGCAATTCAATAATGCGTGATTGCAGATGAGAGCGCTCAGCCATGAGAGTGTCGAGGCCTTGACTAAGGGCCTTCATGTGCTCTTCCAAAAGAAAGAGCTTTCCCTGACGAGGAGAGGTAGCCACCTTGGTGTTCTCTCGTCCCAGACTGACAGACGCCGAAACAGGGGTAGTAAGTGAAGTCGTCGGCTGATTTCCGGAAGCGTCGCCAGTTGTGTCTTGAGGTCGACAGTGACCAGTTTCTGATCTGCCACAGATGCATCATCATTAGAAATGTCTACCTGCGTAGACTGAGACATTGTCTGCATGCGTCGAAGAACAAAATCCGAAAATTCAGGGGGGTCGGGAGAGAGCTAGAACCAATCGTACTTCCATCCGGGTTTGGTGAGTGGTGGGCAGTCGACTCAGAAGGAGAAAATGCCGACATCATTTTTGTTGTTGTTTATTTTCTAAAATGCTAACCTTGACGTTGTGTCTTTACGAGAAGACACTAGTACAGTCTCGGGAAGACTCTTCTTCCTGAGATAAGAGTCTTCCTCGCTCGCTCGTCGCGGTCTGCGAGAATAATGTGTGTGTAGTAATGCATACTGATGGAGTCAGTACACGGAACTCGTCCCAATCTTGCCAAGTCAGTTCAGAGGTCAAACCTCCGATACCAATGTAACAGAATAAAATGGTAGATTCTGCTTCGGTTGGAATAAGATCTTTTACCTCTTGCTTATTGTAGCGAAACTGACTTGGAAGCTCCTTGGAACTTGGAGAACTCCGGATATTCTCTAGGAGTCACTGAGCTTGGTCGTTTCCCGTCTAGAGGCCGTTCCTACGAGACGATACTTACGCGGTAAGGAGCTGTGGACCCCTTTTTGTCGGGAGTCTCCTTGCTTGTTCGTACTGACACAAGACTTCCTGTCTACTGGATATGACTGTCCAATAACAGGGCCTGGAGTGAGAATGTTTGGTTATAAGAATAACTTCACATGTTGGGTGAGAGGTAACTGGCTATGGAGACAGAATGACGGCGCATATGTTCTCACGGCCTCAGGTCTCCAACGCAATCCAAAAGACACTAGCCAATCACCATTCAGGCCATGAGGTAAGGTTTTCCTCTAGCCATACTTCACGCTCTTAACTTACGAAAGATACTCAACTGACTTTCAGTCAGATCACACATAGATTCCAAGGTATACTGTCCCGTACCGTTCAGGGCCCAACACAAAGGACCATTGAAAGGGCACTCCGCACATAAGTCCCAAAAGTCAAGGCAGGCCAGGAATCATTACACTTTGGCCGTACATAGGACGCAGCCATTTACACTGAACGCTGAACTACAAGTTCGAGTCCACTTGGATGTAACAGTATACACGATGTCAGAAAATACTGTTACAGTCGTCGTCCAGCCGGTCCAGAAGAGGTCGTGCAGCTTCTTGCGTCGATCACGAGAGGAGCTCCGCCATAGGCAAGACTCCAAGAAGCCCATGCAACAACTAGGTGTTCTGGAGGGGCGGAGACCTGAATGATTGTCAACAACCAGAACTTATGTCGAGGCCCCCGCACCGGTTAGACTAGCAATGAAACAAAATCGATCACACCCATGTACGTTAGGGTGATGCAACCTAGCTGCATGGACACTTCTTAGCCATTTCAGTAAATTAAATTTGAATTAAATTATAACATGACTCCCTTGGGAGATCATGTAGCACGTATTTACTTGCTTGATGGATGCAGGTGAGCGAAGCGCCGCGAAACCTAACTACTAAAAGCTAACTATCTACCTCAGACTCGAGAAAATCCTATAACTACGTACTCAGCAAAGCGCCCCACCAGGTTCCTCTTGGCCAGGGGGAAGGAGCGCTTTCCTGAGTAGTTACGGGGGGGCGGCCCCCCCCCCCGGGGGGGGCTTGCCCGCAGGGGCTGGCGTGTGGGCCTGGACAACAATGCAGCCATTTCATGTGGACCGTCAATGCAGGATATATTAATTAGACCGCCAAAGTATGCATAGCCTAACTCGATCCAACTGCAGTAGTTGATCACTACTGACAGCGCCATATGGTATTGATCAGCCTGTACTAAGCTAGTTGTGCCTCGCCTATATAGCACTACATATTTGCTCACGTCTCCGCTTTATACTGCAATGCTCATGCACCCAGGTCGATCAGTATTGCACCCGCATGAGGAGATGCCGGATCGTTTAGACGGTTCTCTTTGTGTACCTGGAGTGTGGCATGTATATCCTAATAATGGCATATGAGGCTAGCTGGGAACCGGGGGTTCAGTTGTCAACTCGGGCCCGGCCCCTTCGATCCCGCTTTGCACACTCTGGGATTGAAAGCACTCCAGATGGCGCTCCGTGATCCTCGATCCCAAACGGTAGCAAGATAATAATATAGCATGGTACGGCCATGACTGACATACCCGGCTCGTGCATGGCCGGCACACATATGCAAGCACCACAATTGTGGACTGTATGTCAGACCAGGTGAATACCGATGTGGGCCCTGCCCGGGGGGCAGCCAGGTAGACATGCACCCATTGTAATGTCCCATGGCAGGGTCCTTGGATCCCGTCGCAACCCGGCACTGGCAAACTTGCGTGTGCGCCTGCCTGGCCGTGGCGCGGCGATCGACCCGCGGGGTTAATATATATTCATTGAGAATGATAGATTACGGAGGTGAGATAGGCATGCAACATAAGGAAAAACCCGAGAACTGGGAGAATAACCCTGAAGAAATTAATAGTAATCTGACACAGACATCCAAGGATCACGCCAGCGGCACAAGGTACAACTAACCTTTAATATATATGTGACACAACTGCTTGAGGACATGCAGTGGTTCTGCAGGACTATTACTACTCGATCGATCCGCCCCCGCGTGATAGACAAGTCCTGCTCAAGAATTTATTTATTATAGAAGCACATGACTGCGTCACCGGTGTGTGCCCGTGAATACATCTACTAAGTAAAGGAACCTTCACCCCTACTACTACATACACAACGAGAACGGAGGCCGGAGGGACTCAGGGCGCCCAGCGCCCTAGTAGCTTCTCTTACTGCCGCAAGACTGGGCAGGCCACAAAGCGCTCTCTCCACAGCATGGTGCCGGGGCGCAATAACACTGTGGGTGCAATT
Organism: Mesostigma viride; assembly: GCA_009746045.1. Taxonomy (NCBI): domain Eukaryota; kingdom Viridiplantae; phylum Streptophyta; class Mesostigmatophyceae; order Mesostigmatales; family Mesostigmataceae; genus Mesostigma; species Mesostigma viride. Next base: position 166,011 of record RPFO01000253.1, on the reverse strand, counting down.
TACAAGCAAATATGACGTGTGCAATACCATACTACTATATATAGGTAGGCTGACGCACTAGAATAGCTTATGCTACAAACGTGAGGTGGGCTCAAGACGTCGGCTAAGGCGCAAGCTGATGAATCTGGCCACAAGGCCTGCCAGAGCTAATGTTGAAGGTACAATAACGCTGCATGCGCTGTAATAATCATATCATATCATCATCATGCATTTCAAGTGCTGTCTAAGCTATCCCATAATCGATTGCCGGCCCCCGTGTAGACAACTAGCGTGAGTTCTCTATCCCGGGGGAGCCCGGGTGGGCCTCCACAGCTAGTTTCTTGTTGACATAAAGGTCCGGCCCGCCCCGCCAGTCGGTGATTCTCGGGGTTGAGTCTTGTGGCGGATGTAGTCGGGCCACTGATCGCGGGCGGCGTTGCTGCTCACTGGGCTGGCGCCAGTCGTCGTCAAGCGACCCTGGTCAGGAGGTGTTTACCAGCTTCTTGGGCGGCGAGAGATCGAGGAAGCGCCACTCGGGCTGCCTGTCGCTGAAGGTGAGAACCACTGCATGCCGGGCCCCCGCAGCTAGGCTGCCTTGTCCCGTGGATGGGGCAGGCGGTAGGCGCCAGTGCAGTGTTGCACCTGGCAGCTCCATGCACTGACGCCAAGAGTTGTTTCTTCAGCCCATCGAGAAGAGAGTCTGGGGTCTAGCTCCTCCGGCTGCATGTCGAAGCGCCTGAGGATGACCCGGCAGCGGCGACGGTCGCGGTCAGCGGCCTCGACGTCGAGTGTCTTCCAGCTGTTGGTGCATGGTGAATTGGTGATGGCAGTGGTGGTAGAGGTTGCCTGGCTCTTGACCGGCGCAGGTCAGCCCCGGCAGGAGGCGCGAGTCGAGCCGGGTCAGTCATCGCTGGCCCTACCACGGCAGGTTCGGGCGGCGATCGATGGACCGTGTCCGTTCGCTCGGCGATCTCGGGGACTGACCTGCGTGCATGGCCGGCCAGCCAGGGCGTCTACCTTGGTAGCAACCGCCTCAAGTTTCACGGTGCCTCAAGTGGCCGACTCGGCCTTGAATCCACAGCTGCATGGTTATATATAAGGCGGGAGGTCACAACTTGGCTGTGGCCTCGGAACCCTTGACAATGTGCTCTTGTGTAGCAGTAAACTAAGGCTGGAGCTTAAGTGCGACTCTGGCTCGGCAATGACAAGGAGAAATGGGCTGCCATCTGCGATAAGCACCTTCCTGAGGGGCCCCGCGGCCTATTGCTAGCCAGATATACGTAATAGGTCCGCAGGTGTCCAGAAGTTAATAAGTATAAGAGTAAGTAGCCACTTGAGTGTCATGCATGCGCATGGGCCGATGCCATGCACAGAGTACTATGCTAATCTCATTAGAATACTTAATGACTAGAAAGTTACAAATGTATAGCAATTGCCATGGTCCGGTCCGTTTTCCCCCACGTGAACATCCGGTCTTAGGATGCGGACAGCGCGCGGCTTTCTACTCCCCACCCAGCCACCGACCTGACATCAAGGTTCTGGACTTTGAGGGAGGCGGGCGGCACTTGCTCATTGACGTTTCTGTAGCTTACCCCTTGGCCGCTTCACCATGCGGTTGGTGCATCCCAGGTGCATGGCGGGCTACCCGGCGGATCGGGCTGAGCGATCGAGCCACCCTAGCTCACGGCCGGCCTATGGCGACGTCGGGCACCCCCGGGTGCCAGGTTCGAACCCTTTGTCTTGGAGGAGTTCGGGGCCATGGGGACCCTGACCGCCGGCTTCTTAATATGAGGACGGTGCTGCGGCGGCACCCGGGAGGACCGCCTGGAGGCCTGGAGGGCCAGCGGGCCCTTTGGTCGGCGCGGCCCTGGACGTCGTACTGGCGCGCCAGCGCCTTTCGGTAGCGCTTACCCGGGCTATGGCTGACATCTTGCCCCGCCGCACGCGGGCTGATCAACTTAATGCGGCGCAGCACGGTTATTAGACTGTTTTACTTCATCCCGCGGTGTGGATCGAGTGTCCCATGCCGGCTGTACGTGGTTATTTTGTCGTAGTAACTCTTGTTAGCGTTGGCTTTGTTTATTCTTAATTGGGTGCCTTCACTCTGATGTACATAAATTAAATTAAAATTAAATTACAACATGACTCCGTTGGGAGATCATGTACATAGCACGTATTCCCTTGCTGGCTGGATGGAGGTGGGCGGAGCCGCGGAACCGCGGAAACAAGCCAATTCTAAGCTAATCTAGATAGAAAACCTGACTACTCTACTCAGCAATTAAAGCGCCCCTCAGTTTCTCCTGGGGGCGCCGGGGGGGCTTGCCCACAGGGGTTGGCGTGTGAGCCTGGACCGACAATCGTCTTCCACCTCTTCTTGTTCTGCATAGCAGTCCAAGCAAGAGAGAGGGAGGAAATGCGGTGTTCAAACTGGGCTGGGACCACTAGGCCGGCCAGCAACTGCTGTGTAAAGGTCATGGCAGGTTTACCCATCTTTCTAGGAATGTCCTTGGGGCCAGGCCAGGTCAGGATATACCGCCCTGGTTGGCCAAGCCGCTGGAGGCCGGCCAGACGTACCTAGGTTGGTGTCTACCTGACTGGTGCGAGCAAGATGTCCTACGAATGCTATCTACGCTGCCTAATCTCGTCCGAAATGTGAGGCATACCCTGATACAAAGACCTATCAAGGAGACAACCAGTGCAGGCCAGAAATCGGACCTATGTGTGCGGACCAGCGCAGACCTATGTGTGGAAAACCATACCGGTTCAGGACATGTCGGAGCATCCTGGTAACCGTGCCGTCCAGCCGTACGCCAGCATGTCCGTGAGCGTCCATGCCTCAGCAGCGCCATAGGTGGGCACCTTGAGGACCAGGACCTTGAAGAGCACTCGCTTGCGGTGCTTGCCTAAGTCCTTCGAGTGCCAGTAGGGGTTGAGGGAACGAAGACTGGCCCAGGCCAGGCCGATGCGGATGTCCACATCGATCGTCGTTAATATATATTAAAAATATAATTACTTGTACAGCAGAGTGAAATCACTCAAACCAAAGCAAACGCCCAGCTATAAACCTATATACAGAGCCATGTCAAAGCTCTATACTACGATAAGACCAATGGAAACGCCTAACGGGAGGAACCTAATAGCCCTGCTGCACCGCAAAATCAGCCCGCGTACGGCGGAGCATGATGTCAGCCATGGCCCGAGTCAGCGCCACCGACAAGCGCTGACGCCAATATGACGTCCAGGTCCGCGCCGACCATGGGGCCCGCTGGCCCTCCAGGTCCAGCCGGTCCTCCCGGAGCCGGCAACACTCCTTGAAGAAGGCGGAGGTCAGGGGCCCCATGGCCCCAAACTCCTCCAGGACAAAGGGCACCACACGATGGTGCCCGACGTCGCCGTAGGCCAGGAGCTTGGCCCGCTCCGCCCGGTCCGCCGTGTAACCTGCCGTGAGGGATTCGTTAATATATATAGCAAAAGGATTATATCGTCGTAAATATATAGCAAAAGGATTATATCCCCCTCTAAATGGTTGGGGCATGGATGCAGGCGCTACTCGTAACTTTGTCTCCTTGATAGTACTCCGTGGCATGCCCATTTGACACGCAAGTTTCCGCGGACCGGCACTGAACGCATTAATGGTTTTCACCTCAATTTGCGGCGTGCCAAATCAGAATATACGCTCAAGTGGCTGATCTCGATAGTACCGGCTACGCCCCCTTCTCAAGAAGGTTTCAGCCGTGTTCAGCCCGTCTCACGTGTCGAGACTGAACAAGTCTCGAGTGGACACGTGTGTAGTACTCCTACACACACAGATCTAGAATGATTTATCTAGTGCAAAATCCGAATGGCTTGCATCACACCCCGGAAAGGAGAACTTTTGCGGTTGGACTGGAGGTTTCAGCTGGCGATGCCTTATGATCCGAGGTGACGTCCGTCCTATAGTCAGCAAAAGTTGGTGCGAGAGGTCCCCAGTTCGATTCCGGCCTGGATTCATTTGCAGACCGCGTTTTCCGCGGACCGGCACTGAACGCAAATGTTTTTCACCTTTGCGGCGTGCCAAATCAGAAATGACACGCAAGTACTTACTTACTACTTGTAACTTAGTGCGTTAGATCGGGCGCGTACATGCAAGCTAAACCAAGTGGAGCACACGACAATACACATGAATAATATTTAAATTATATACTAGTAAATTAATTACATAGAAAAGCATTATTATGAAAAAGATGCAACTTGCGATCTCTCCTGGTAAGAAAATTGGTGGGCATGTCATCGTCATGCATGTCCACCATACTTGGTGCACAAGTATGTGCAAGTCCAGGATTGTCGCATGGTAATTCATGCTCATCTCAACCTACGCTGCCACCAGGACAGACAGGATGAATGCTGCACAGTCTGGGGGCTCTATATTGCTAACCTAGGCTGGCTGCAGACTAGAATGAAAAACAGAAATGTATGGTATGGGCATCAAGCAGCCCGGTGGGAGCTCCGTGGCAAGGGCATCTACAAGGGGGTTCATGTAATCTCTAGGTCTGCAATGGTCCATTATTATCTGAGATCAAACCCTGGAATATCCCTTCCAGCCTCACTAGCATATATGAAAGTCGGGGTATGTAATTCTGGCATTCTCGCAAACAAGTAGTCTCTGGCGCCGCAGAAAGGAGGGCTTTGAATCACCACATCATCCGATAGCGCCCAGTTGCCGCTCCCCTGGTCAACTCTACCACCGGCTGTCTGGCAAAGGGTGTTACCCCTAAGGCGAACCAAACAGGTGTTTGCCATTAGGGTGTCTACCCAAAGCCAAACCCTTATGTTTACCCAAAGCCGAACCCTTGGTTGGCCTCATGGATGGCCAGCAGCAGCCGCTCCCTCAGCTGCTCCTTGCTGTCATATTCGAGCAGGTCAAGTTGGTTGAAGCTGCCATAGGCCAAAGCACACGAGGAAAATGGCGAGAGAAAGAAACGATGATGCACGCCCGTGTTAGCAGATAAACGGATGATGCATCGTGCAGTTAGCAGGGCATTACTGCAGACAGTCATGGTGAACCCACAATGACACGCAAGCAACTACATTATACCAGCACGCGCCACGCAATCCTGTTCCATCAGGAGGGCGATTCGTGGGCGTCACCACGCACATGAGCACCACCCGCGCGCACGGCAGCCGCGCAAGTACTCATTTGCATGCCCACAGCCGACTAGTAAGTGTTCTACCAGGCGACTAGAAAGTGTTCTACCAGGCTGCCTACTGGCATGCAACAGCTGCCAAATTTGGCACGAAACATGAATGACCATGACGCCAACTACCATACCACTCACCAGGTGTGTGCCGAGGGCAGGCGGTCGGTGCTGCCGTACGATCGGTGGATCTGGAACTTCTGTGGTCCAGAGATGCCTTGGAGGTTGTCAAAGCCGTCCAACGGTACCTGTATAAATTGGCACCCCCCAAGCCCCCCAAGCCCCCCAAGCCCCCCCCCCCCCCCGAAAGACCATCACCAAGCCAGCAGTAGCGCACACAGGCACGCACGCATGCAGACAAATAAGAAAAATTCTTCTTGCACTAGAGAGTACACGCCCACACACGTCAAACAATGTATACCAAGCCTCCACGTTGCCAGCAACCATGCCCACAGCAAGGGTCCATGATGGTGACGCATGGGAAGTGCTACTCCGCCAATCGGAGAAGTGCTGGCGAGCTATCGTGACATTGTCGTGAGGTGGCAGCATGATTCCAAGCCCACGCCATCATATGCCCGGCACATGCCTTGCCGCAGTAGTGCATGCAAGAGCATCACGCGCGCTCGTAGGATTATAGAACCCTACCGTCAGGCAAGGGTGTGGACACGCAGTCTAATTGCCAACAACGACTTAACACTCAGTCAGTGGCCGGAAATGCACATTCCACTCACCTTGGATGTCTAGCACTCGTGCACATGGCCACGTAAACTCACACCCTACACTCTGTAACCCCCCACTATAATCCCCCCCACCCTGCACTCTCTAAGCTGGCACCCTACACCGTATCCCTACAAGCTGACCCCCGACCCACTTTGGACGTTCCGGTGACAAACTGCAGCAGCGCCGCCAGGTCCTCCTTGCTGAACTCCTTGACCACGTCCCAGAACCACTGGATGACGGGCGAGCCGGGCAGGTAGCCCTGGTACACCGTGTTCGCGCGCAGGTTCTCCACTGGAGGCCAAAGGGAGCAAGCAAGGGGCAATGGCAATACCACATCAGCATCAAACGAGGGGCAACAGCAATACCACATCAGTGTCAAGTAAGGGGCAACAGCAATACCACATCAGCATCAAGTAAGGGGCAACAGCAATACCACATCAGCATCAAGTACGGGGCAACAGCAATACCGCATCAGCATCAAAGATGAGGCACGGGTTTCATGAAACCAAGTCACCCAAAACGCAGAGCAGCACAGGGTAGGAAAAAGTACAGCAAGCCACGAGCTTCGACCACAAAGAGAGCGTTTAGGAACAACAGATGGCAACCTCTATCACTGTTACTTAGACGAATAACACACTACTACACATATAATAACGGCACCCACCATCAATCTCCGGCAGCCCGCTGATGAGCAGCTCGAGCTCCTTGATACAATTATTTACATCCTCATTCTGGTTTGTATCAGAATAGAGTATCGCCACCCACCATCAATCTCCGGCAGCCCGCTGATGAGCAGCTCGAGCTCCTTGTCGTTGAAGAGGGAGATCATCTCCCGCGGGATGAGCTCGTTGAAGCCCGTGAGGAACGCGGTGATCTGCGGGCCGATGCTGGTGCTCATGCGGTGCTGTGTGATCAGCTCCACGTACTCACGCTTGTTGGCCTCGGTCACGGGGATGTTGCGCCCGTTGGGTTTGAGGTCCACGATCTGGTGACCGCGGGGGGGCAGGGGGGGGTCGACATGGTTTGTGTGCGTGTGTGCCCGCGAGAAAAAAGAGTGAGAGAGGGTGAGTGAAGTGTGGGCTGACAACAGGGGAGGGGTGGGGTGGGTGGGAAGTTTGCATGATGCAGTGGAAACGGGGGGGGGGGGGGGGGCGGATGCGGGGGAGGAAAGGGGGGCAACAGGGGGGGGGGGGATGCGAAGCGGTTGGCAGGTCATGCAGCATGCTAGCAGCTGCCATCAATGATACTAAATTTAAATGCATATACCTTTTCACGATGATGATGCTTTGGGATGATCCCCTTGCGATTGGCGTAGCATGTGGCTGGATACTTCCTACTTCCGCCCATGGCCCGGCGTGAGCTGCCAATGAGGGAGTACCGATGAGCATGTCATGGAAATCATTGTGGCCGTTGCCCCCCCTCATTTTGATGGTGCCAAACAGTTTCTCAAACAGCAGCTATGGCCCTTTACCTTGCTGGTTCCAAACATGATCTTTCCTTGTTTACCCCCCTCACCTTGCTACGCCAAACAGAATCTTCGCTTGTTCCCCCCCCTCAGCCCTCACCTTGCTGGTGCCAAACAGGATCTTCTCCTGTTCGTCCGCCTCGACCGTGAAGGTCAGGTCCAGCACGTCCGTGATGTCGTTCTGCGGGGGGGGGGTGCATCCGGAAGGGGGGGCCAACACATTATTACAGGAAGAGGGGGATGCACGCAAAGGTCAGGTCCAGCACGTCCATGATGTCGTTCTGCAAGCACCAGCTGATGGGGCAGACCACAGGACAACACAATGGGGGTGCAATAAGGCACGTGAGCCAACGGAAAACTCGCCAAGAAGCAACAGCAACCAAATGGCTTCAAGACATGCGAGGTGAGAAACTAGGGCATCGTTAATGACGTTCATGCGCGGCTGCATCCACCACAGAACCCGGCATAACAGGGTCACTCCATACTTCGAGCATCCACTTTATTATCTTGTAGTTCTCTGGGTTAATCGCTTCCACGTCGTGGTAGGTGGTACCAAGGTACTAGCAACAGGTCACTATAGTTACAACATGGTCACTATAGCTCGAGCATCCACTTGATGTTCTTGCAGTTCTCTGGGTTAATCGCTTCCACGTCGTGGTAGGCGGTACCAAGGTACTAGCAACAGGTCACTGTAGTTACACCATGGTCACTATACCTCGAGCATCCACTTGATGTTCTTGTAGTACTCTGGGTCGATCGCCTCCACATCGTGGTATGTGATGCGGCTGCCCAGGATGTGCTTGTAGAAGGAGCGCGTGAAGTACATGTCCAGCAGCTGGTTGTCGTACAGCGCCTTGGCCACCTGGCGACGCAATAGACATGGAGCCGAGGCCATGGGTTGGCAATACCCATATAGAGCCGGGGTAAAGGGTTGTGGGGGGGATCTGTGTGAGTGTGCATGCGTGGGGGAGTGTGTGTGGCCACCCGGTGGCGAGGGGCACTGAGACGAGACAATATGTGGGAACCGAATCCCCGTGGAGGGATTCGTGCAACACTTTTATAATCATCATGGGTTTGTTTCTTTTTTTGTGTGTGTGCACTGTGCAGGCAGGCGATCGGTCGAGGAGGACGGGGCGTGTGAGCCGGGCATGTGTGTGTGGGGGAGTAAACACGAAACCCTCTCACTGCTTATGCGGACGTCCACAAGGTTAACTCATGGGAGGGTGGGCTCATGGGTGCAGGCATACACACAACAGCCATCATGAAAAACCACATCCTCAGGTACGCTGGTACCCCATCACGCAACCTCCATTCCACAACACCTAATAGAAACGTGGACAATACCACCCCGCCAGTGCGTCTGCACACATATCCCTGCTCTTAGCTTCCCATGTCACATTGGCCCCCCCCCCCCCCCCCCTCTCGGTCTTCCTCCCATCCACGTACCACGCGCCCCACAAACTTGAAGTAGTCGAGGTGCTCCGGGTGGTAGTGGGAGTTTGGGTTGGGCTGGTATGTCGCCTGGTTGACACACACAAAGAGCGCGTTGTTGGCGTTGAAGATCTCGCGCGACAAAATCAGGTACCACTCGCGCGTGAGGCCGCCCGCGTCGATGCCCTCCTCGCCCTGTGGACACATATTTGTGGATGAAGGGGGATTTGGGGGGAGTGTAGACAGGCAGGCGCAAGAACAGGACACAAGTAGAGGTCAAGCAAGAACAGTGCTGACCGTCAGGCGCCAGAACAGTACCGACCGCCAGGCGCAAGAACAGTGCCCACCGTCATGCACGCAATACTCCGGCAGGGAAGAGGCAGGCGCATGGCACACAGGTGCACGAAAGCAAGCATACCGGTGCACACACCGCGACGGGGTATCCGCAATGGGCCATCCGATGGGCACTCAGGTGTTAATAATCGGAGGCAGGGAGGGTAAGCCTTGCGCGGCAAACCTCACCTTGCTAGTGCTCTGAGACCGCCCAACACAGCACACACTTGCCCAACAAAAGTGCACTTGTTAGAGGTCACGGAGCACTGACAGCGCAGCATCAACCAATGAAACATCTTTTGTCGGCGCAGGTGCGCCCCTCACCTGGAACTGCACGGACAGCTTCCCCTTGAGCTCCTCCGGCCTCCGTTTGCGCAGCTGGTAGAAGCTGTCCTCGAGCACGCGCGAGCGGCGCACGCTAATGTGGACCCCCCCCGCCATGCGGTTCTCCTCGTGCTGGCGCCGTACCAGCGCGTGGAAGTGGGCGCGCTTGTTGTCAAAGTCCAGCAGGTGGGGGCACTGCACCAGCGCGCGGAGAGATCCCTGGAGGGGGGTTGGGCGAACGAGAGGGAGGGGGGGGGGGGGCGGCGGGCGGGAAGGTGGCCGTGGGAGGGAAGGTTGGGGGAGGGGTGCATACATAGGACACAAAGGACAAGAAATGAGCCAACCTGCGCGCACACGCGCAGCCAATGATCAAAACGCAAGCCCTCATATACATCGCAAGCCCTCACATACATTCGTGTGACGTCTGCGAGGGACCAGAAAGAGAGTGCAGCGCGACGTGGGGACACGTTTTGTCCACAGATTAAGAAAAAACACCTGCTTGCTTGCATGCACCACAACAAGCACAAAAAACGATCCATGCCACCCACCTCGAGCAGCGCTGGGTTCTGGCGCACCAACATGTTGAGCAGGCTGCGGTGCTTCTCCGTGAACGAGACAAAGGGGGCCGGGAGCGCGGGCGAGGGCGCGCCCGCATCGCCATAAGCCCGAGTGTCGTGGACGGGGGAGGGTCCCCCGGAGGGCGATGGCAAGGGAGAGGCCGCCGCCATGAGGGTATCCCCTCCCGCCCTTGTGACCATGGCGCCCGCACTTGCGTCCGTACCACCCTGTGACCCGGATGGCTCGACGACACCGCCCTTGCCCGCGGCCCCGCCCGCTCCCGCGATCCTCTGTTGTACAAGCGCCAGCACAAAGAAGGCCTCCACCATGGGAAGCACGTGCTGCGTCCCGTAGGGAAGCGGCTTGGCGGAGGAGGGAGCGGGCACGCCGAGCGAGCGGGACCGGGCCGCCTCGCTGGCGCTTAATCGAGACTCGATCACGGAGCAGCAACGGGAGAGCGCCTGCCACACGGGGGAGAGCGCCGACTGGAGCTGCGACACGATGGACGCCAGCTGGGCCTGCCAGGGGGCGGGCTCGCTTCGGTCCACACAGCTACCATCGCTGGCATCCGCAACCGCCACAGAGGGCTCCTGCGCGAGGCCCTTGCCCTTGTCCACGTGGGCCGGAGGCGGAGCTGCCGCCGCCGTGGGACGAGACGGCTCGGCCACGGGGCCGGAATCAGTGTCCATGCGTGTGGCAGAATTAGAACCGCTGGCTGTCCCCGCGGCATCGGACTCGGGACCTGCCCGTGCCGACGGGGTGGCTGCTGGTGTACCGACAGGCTGGGTTGCCCCTACTGCGGTAGCCGAGTCCTGGACGCCCCCCGCCTGGTGGCCGGAGCTCGCTGCTGCCGCGCCTGTTGTGGCTGCTGCCGCTCCTGTGGGGGCTGCCGATGCTCCTGCGGCTGCCGCGGAGGAAGATGTGGCGGCCTGCTTCGCGGCGGCCTCCATGAGCGCTTGCTCCATCGAGATGAGCGCGTTGATCAGCTGGAGCACGCGCAAGATGGCGTCACTGACAGGTGTCAAGGCGCCGACCAGCCGTGTGCCAGCAGCCAACATGTCGAGCTCCGCGCTGGCCCTGGGGGAGAGCGCCGCGACCGCCGCCGCCATGTCGGTGAGGAAGAAGCGGCGGTGGGCGGGCACCTCACGGGCGACCATCCAGAGCACGGTCACGGCTTCCGTGTAGACCGCCTCCGAGAGGCTGCGGAGAAGGAGATGGGGGAGGGAACGAGTGGTGAGGAAGCACAGGAAGCCCATCGGGGTTGGAGGGGCCATGGGGGAGGCAGGCAGGAGCGCACATCGGGGGGACCATGTGTGGGGGGCAGGAGAGAGAAAGTTCGAAGGTGGGTTCAGAGGTGGGTTCAACGGTGGTCTGGCGAGCAACGTTTGTTACATGTCCATCTCAAACGACAGCGTGTTACATGTACGACTCTACAATAACAGGAGAAACAGCCAACAAGAGGATTATTAACTAAGGCATGGATGGCATGCTAAAGCAGATGGCTGGGAGCTGGGGAAAAGTCCACAGCCATGTCTCACTCACAGCCCTAGCAACGAGACGCCGCCCGTGCTACCTAGTCCAGGCACGGACAGCTGCATCCATCCACACGGAAGTAGGCACGTGCGTATACTTGTTTCTTGCTACCACACATCCTCATCGGCTTCCAAAAATTAAAAAAATCGGCTTCCCTCTGTCGCTCGATTGACTGTACCTTGCCCCAACAAAGGTCCCCCCCTCTTACCCATCCTGGATGAGAATCGACAGCAACAGCCGCAGGTATTTCTCAGGGACACTCTCCAGCGCGGCGCGAACGCCCTTCTCCACCGGAGGTAGACCACCCGCCTTGCTGCCACCCGCCGCACCACTGCCAGGGGCCGCACCGCCCGCCCCTTCCCCACCGGCCGAAGATGGCCCAGCACCACCCGAGCCCCTCTCCCCACTAGCGCCAGCTGTCGCCGCCGCGGCCCCCGCCCCTTCACCCCCTGGCTGCCTCGCTGCTGAGCCCTGCCGCTGCCTCAGCCTCTCCTGGTGATGCCTGGTCTGTTGCTGCTGTTGCTGCGAGAACAGCCCAAAGAGCGCCCCGATCGGGTCTTCCTGCAGGCGGGCCATCGAGATGTCCATCAGGCGCGTATTCCTCCCGCCGCCCTGCCCGCCGCCACCAAACCGGCCCAGGTTGCGGCGCCCGCCCACGCCCGAGAGATGCCCTGGCCCACGGGGGTCATTCAGCCCCCCCGCGACCCCAGGCAGCCCCGCCAGAATATCATTGGCACTCCCGTCCGCCCCTGACCCGCTCCCCAGGACGACCTGCAAGAGGGAGAGCAACTGCTCCAGTGGGGCCGAGTTCTGCGATGCCAGCGGCGCCGCTAGCAACCGCAGCAGCAGGAGCAAGGGGAACACCCCGGCGTGGCGTGCGGCGGCGAATATGGCCGCGTTGCTCGCGTAATCTGACAGGCTGTTCCCGCCGGCATCTCCGCCGCCGGCCGCATGTGCGTCCGGCGGCGCCAGCGGCTGCTTCCCGTGGCCCCTTGCGGCCGCGCGGAGAGACGCCTCGGTGGGAAACCTGTGGGTGAACACCGCCGCCGTGCTGTGCTGGTGCCGCGCCAGGTAGACGAGCATGTCCAGGACCCGACGAGCGACCAAGGGGGACGGGCCGCCAGTGGCACCGGAGGCAGGGAGTAGGGTGCCGACGGACACTTGTGCTCCAAGCAGGGCCGGCTCCCCGGCAGAAGCAGTGGCTGCTCCGGAGACGCCGTCTTCGTCCATGCGAGTCACTCGGGAGTGGGAACCCACGGAGCCGCACGCGGCGCCGTGGCTGTGGTCCCTAGCCACCCCCCTGCTGGGGTTTGTCACGTCCCCGCTCTCCCCAGCCACTCCCCCCGGGAGGAGGATGGGGAACGGAACAGGCTCCTCCTCTACGGCAGCGGCCGCGGCCGCAGCGGTCGCGCTAGACGGAAGCAAGGAATGGCCACCGGACGAGGGTGCCGCCGCTGCCGTTGTCGCCGACGTTGTCATCGCGTCCGCACCCATCTCGCCCGCAGCTCCCCTTGCGGCCGCGCTGGTGCCGGTGCTGGCACTTGTGGTGGGGGGTCGCAGCATGGCCAGCAGCTGCTGCAACAGGAAGAGGCGCGCCCCCCGGTTGGCGCACAGGTTGAGGAAGAGGCGCGGGAGGAGGCCCTTGCCCAGCGGCTGGGGGAGGGGGGAAAGAGGGGAGGGGAGTGGAGGGGAGGGGAGTGGAGGGTAGGGGAGGGAGTGGAGGGGGGGAGGGGCAGGGGAGGAGAGGGGAGGGGGGCAGGGGGGGAACAAGGGTGAATGGTATTAAGAGTGTGTGGAGAGGTATCAAGGATGGCTGTCTGACAGGTGCCTGAGCTTGTGCATGCATGGGCAGCGTGGCCGTGGTCTGCGTTGGAAGGGCAAACCCCCTCCGTGTGGATGGCAGAGTACGGACCAAAGGGGGGGGAGGAGGGACGCCGCGGCGGCACCTGCTCAACCCATGATGCCTAGAATGTGCACCCCCCTGTGCCAAGGTATCATCTTGTCCTTTTCGTTTCCTTCCCCGATATCCACGCCACAGCTACCAAGGCCCTCAACATGGCTTCACCATGGCCACACGCTCTTTCAGTCAAGCAGCCCATGCCCCTACCTTGGCCACACACAAATCATTGGCCACGCACAATTGTAACCACCATCATACTTTGTCCATGCACATCTTGGCCTTGCCCTCGGCCAGCAAGCATGCCTATACACCATGCACTAAAAACCTGCCACACACAGCATGCGTTACCACATAAGGCCGCACATTTGCCACACAAAGCCCCACCTTACCTTGGCCACACACCCCATGGCCCATGAAAACAATTGCCAGACCCAAACAAATGTGGCCCTACCTTGGCCACCCGTAGCAGCCGCACGATCGCGTTGAGTGCCGACGCGTCCAACAAAGCCTCGGCGTCCGCTTCCCTTAGCTCCTCGGGCGCAGCTGCTGCCCCCAACCCATGCCCGCCTGCCGCCCCAACGCCGCCACCCCCCATGAGATGCGCAGAACCCCCCGCGGCACCGACGCCATTCATCAATCGCTGGGCATGCGAAGGGGCGACCTCAGGCCACGCGGCAGGCAGCGCTGCCGAGGAGCCGCCCGTGTCCTCCCTGGACCGCCTCGCGGTAGCCGCGATGGGTCGGGTGCCGCCATGGCGCGCGGTCTGCCCGCGGTGGTGGAGTGCCTCTCGCTCCCGCAGCATGCGCGCCTCTGCGACCATCGCGGGGGGGAGCTGTGCGAGAAGGCCTTCGTCCGAGGAGAGGAGAACCTGGAGGGGTGTCCGGGGGTGGAGACGACATAAGGGGTTATGTTTGTCAGTATACGAGTTACCTAGTTGTCTGAGGAGAGAGGCACCTGGCGGGATGCGGGGTGAACGATTGAACAATTGAACAATTGAACAATTGAACAATTGAACAATTGAACAATTGATGATCAAGGGACTATGTTTGTCAATTGAAGTCATACGGGCATTTTTTATTTAATGAGGGTGGCCAGTGAAGTGTAAGAAAGAAGTGATGGACTGACACGGGCAATATTGGAGAGTAGATGTCACGCTCGCACAAGGCCCTCTGTTATGCCGACCCCTCGTGCTAGAGCCGATAAAGCGCTTACATGGTACAGACGCTGGCCGAAAGCGCTGAGATTTGCACTAACTATGCCGTGCTTATTGTGCGCGCTCAGCATACTCTGTGCTAACCTCTTGACCTGTTCATCACACGAGCTCATTATACATGTTCACGTCACATGCTCATTATACCCATTCACTAAAACCCCTCACCCACCTCCTCACGCAGCTCTGGTGGAAAAGTCGCCAGAATCGAGGCACTGTCCATGTCCAAAGGCCCCCCGCTGCTGGCCCCCGCCCCAGTTGCCGCCCCCGCCCCAGCCGCCCCCCCTGCACCCGCCGCCGCCTCCCTCTGCTGCTGCTGCTGCTGCATCTGCAACGCCAGCGTTACCGCCCGCTGGTTCTCCAGCACCTCGGCCGCGATGTCGGGGGGCAGCGCTGCGAGAAATTCAGGGTCAAGCTGAGCCCCAATCCCCAGGAGCACGTCATCCATGGCCGCGACTGCCGCCGTGGTGGATGCTGGCGGTGGTGGCGCCGGTGCCGGCGGTGGCGCGGCTGCCCCTGATACGGCGCCAGTAGAAGAAACGGCCTCAGAGGAGGCACCCACTGTGGGCGCACCCCCGGCTGATGCTGCGGCTGCGCTGCTGCCTGGTGCGGCCACCCTGGTGAGGCCGCCCTCGGTAGCATTACCGACCGCTGGGCGAGCCAGACCAGCCAGTTCCGCCCCCGCCGTGCCAGCGCTCCCAGCCACCGCTGGTGTTACGCTTGTCGCTGCTGGGGTCGCTGGGCGGGCACCGTGGCCATGCGTGCCCCTTCGCCCGGACATCAGCGCGCCCTGCTGGCCCAGCACCTCGGCGCGCAGCTCTGGCGGCAGTGCCTCCAAAAACGCGGGGTCAATGCCCCGCAGCAACGAGGACGAAGGTGAAGCCAACGGGGACGAGGGGGTGGCACCCGCAGCTGCGCCACTGGCCGCCGCCCCTGCTGCTGCTGCTGCTGCTGCTGCCCCTGATGACGCAGACGTATTGCCCATGCTGATTCCCGCGCCCATCACGCGTGCCCGCGTGGCCACCCTGCCAGCCGCCTCACCAGGGACGTGGGGACTCGAAGCCCCGCCCGCAGAAGCTCCCGATGTTGCCCCCGCCACGGACACACCGGGACGGATTGGGGACGGAGCCACCACCCCATTGTTTTTGGCTGCCCCGCTGGCCTGCACGCCTGCCATCATGGTGGGCGCAGCACCCGTGCCCGTGCTGGTAGGGCACACCTGGCTGCCATCGTGCGCCACCTCCCTGGCCCCTGCCTCAGCCATGGTGGCATCCGTCCCTGCCGCCGCGACCGCACCTGCATCCGTCACGGCGGCTGACGCCAGCACGCCAGAGCTGCTGGTTCCCAGTGCGGCCGTGGCGGCTTCCTGCACGGTCCGCAGCAACGCTGCCAGGTCCTCTAGCGTGATGTTGCCGGCGGGAGGTTGCGGCGGTTGTGGTTGCCCACTATTGCTGGTGCCTTGCACCGTTGCGCCTCCAGGTGTGGGCTGGGCCTGCGTCGATGACGTTTCTGCGGTCGACGCGGCTGCGGGCGGCGCCGCCTGGGAGCCACCCGCTGGAATGTTGGCTGCTGCTGCTGCTGCTGCAGCCGACGATGCCTCTGCGGGCCGTGCGGCCGCTGTGCCGGTAGCGCTCGTGCCAGCACCTGTTTGTTGGGACGGTCGCGACGATGGCCCCGCCCTGGCCTCCGCTCCCGACCCGCCCGAGCCGGCGGATGCACCCGCAGCCGCCGGCATGACACCTGCACGCCCATCCTGCGCGTTGTCGCTTCTGGCCCCCGCCCCCGCGGTAGCATTGGTCGTCGCGGTCCCTGCCCCCGAGTTGCGAACGGAGAGTGAGCGCAGGGACTCCACCAAGTGGCCCTCCAAGCTGCCCGCCAACGCCGCCACGTTCGCGCCGCCACCGCCACCATCCTCCCCCCAGCCAGCTGCGCCACCTCCTAGATCCGCCCCCCCGGCCCCCCGCCCGCCCATGAGCATGATGGTATCCAGCCCCAGCTCCATGAGGGCGTTGGCCTGGTTGGCCCGGCCCGGCCCACCGGCGGCCCCACCCAGCCCGGCCCACCCACCCATCCCATACCCTCCCCGCAGGGCGCCCCCTGCGCCACCGCCGCCGCCCAGTCCGCGATCCATGAGCAGTGGCGCATCAAACAGGTAGTACCCGGGGCCGCCCAGGCCGGCGTTCAGGGGGTCCGCCCCCGCCCCACCCCCAGCTCCACCCAAGAGGAGGTCCGAGAGCACTCCCCCACTCAGCGCCGCGCCGAGCATGTTGGTGTACTCAGTGGCGACCCCTCGCCCCGTGGCCGCGTCGGCCCCACCGGCGCCGCCCTGCGCCCCACGCGCAGGGGCTTGGGCTGGGCGCGTCAGCATTGGATGGTGGTTGCCACTGCGCCGGCGACCAGGGGCCGGCGCAGGGTCTCCCGCGAGCAAGCGCGGCGGGTAGCGGCGATCCGCGCCGGCCCCCCCCGCACGCCCCCCTGCGCCGCTGCCCCCGCCCCTCCCCCTGCGCATCTGCGACATAAGCAGCTGGTCGGTGATCATTCCCAGCGCGCGCTGTTGAAGGGCCGCGGTGGCGCGCCCCCCGTGCCCGCCCGGGTTGCGCCCCCCGCCCCCGCGCGGTGGGATGAGCTGGATGCGCCCCGCACCGCCCGCTCCAAGCGCATCCAGCGGCTCCAACCCGTCACGCCAGCGCACCTCGATCACCCTGGGGTCCGGCCAGGGGTCCTCCATCATCTCATCGTCGTCGTACATGCCCTCCTCCTCCTCGTCCTCATCCTCCTCCGGCTCGTCCCCATCCTCCCCGATCATCTCGGGCCCCTCCTCTTCCTCCTCATCCCCACTCTCGACTAGCGGGGGGAGGTCGTCGTGATCCTCCTCCCCCATCGCCGCCGCCGCCGCCTCTTCCTCTTCTTCTTCATCCTCCTCTTCCTCCTCCCCTGGCCCATCCTCCTCTTCCTCCTCACGGTCCTCCTCGTGCTCATGCTCGTCCTCGACTTCCTCCCCATCGTCGTCATCGTCGTCGTCATCGTCGCCATCGCCATCATCATCGTCATCGCCATCATCGTCATGAAACACGGGCCGATGCCCGCCACCCATCAACGCGCGGCCATGACCACGGTGCCCACGCCCATGAGCCCGAACCACCACCTCCATGTCATCATCGTCGTCATCACCGTCATCATCATCATCATCATCATCATCGTCGTCGCTACCATCACCATCCCCACCCATGCCATCCTCATCCCCGCTATGGCCCCCATCACCATCCTCGTCACTCGAGAACCCGCCCTCCCTTCCCGCGCCACCTCCCCCCCCGATCTCAGCAGCTGCCGACCGTTCCACCCCACCTCCGCCCCGCCCACCACCCCCAGGGGCAGCACCCGCGACATCCACGCCCTCCCGTGGGGCCTCCCTCCCCGCCGAACCAGGCCCCGGCCCCCCAGGCCTATCCACTGGACCCCCCGCGGCGTCCGCACTCAGCATCTCCACATCCCCTGAGCCTCCCGCCGGCCGATCCCCCCCCGCTGCTGCCCCCGTGGCAGGAACTGCTGCTGAGGCAGGACCGATGCCGGCGGCCACAGCGCCCCCCCCCCCTGCCCCCCTGCCCCCCCTAGTTGTCACAGCATCACCACCCCCAGGCACCCCCGTCCGCCCCGTGCCGCCCTGCCATCCAAACCCAGCCATTGTGTCAAGGACGGCCGTAGCCGGAGCGGCCCGTGCATTGCGGTCCCTCCCGCTCCCATTCACGAGTGCATTCAACACACCATACGAATAGTCATCGCCCCCACTCCCGGCCCGGTGGGCTCGCGGCGGGTGGCCGTGGTGGCCGTGGTGGCGCGGCACGCCGCCACGTGTCATCACCTCGAGTGGCGAGATGACAAGGTTGATGAGCCGTGCTGCCTGCGGGTGGTGCAGGTCCAGCGACTCCAGCACGGCGACTAGCGCCGGGATCAGCTTTGCCGCGAGCATCGCGCGCGCCAGGTCCACGGGGACCGTGCAGCCGGCCATGGACCCGAGGGCGGGCGACATGGACAGGAGCGAATTGATGAAGTCCAGCGCGGTGCGCAGGTGCGACCAGGCCCCCACGGCAGGTGGCGGCGGGGGGAGCGGCATGACCTTGCCGGGCGTCACGGTCACTGTGCCGGGTGCGGTCACTGGACCGGGCGCCGAGGAATGGCTGCCGCCCGGTGCCGCCATGGGATGTGCCGTTTTCTTGGATGCCCCTTTCTCTGCTTTATCCGAATGGGCCGAGCTCCCTTGCTCTAACGCCTTCTCTCCCGCGTTGCTGGTGGTCTGGTCGCGGAAGCGCAGCAGCACCCGCCCAAGGTCCGACAGGATGCGCCCGCGCGCCTCGGAGGAGAACAGGCAGAGCGACATGAGGAGGCATGAGGCGGCCTCGGCCAGCTTCTCCCACGCGGCAGCAACCGGAGGATACGCACCATCCTCGGCACCCCCAGCGGCCGCCACCGCCGCCTCCATCGCGGTGGACCTGTCGGCCGCCACCGGCAGCAGCACGTGCAGCGTGTATCCGATGGCGCCATATGCGGGGGTGCCCACTCGTCGGCCGAATGGAACTTGGGCGTCACCATCCACGTCCGGCCCGGGGGCTACCCCCTGCACGGGTTTCTGCTCCTCACTACTGGTGGCCGTCACGCCAGCAAGAGCACACGAGGTGCCGGAGATGGCAGCAGTCGTGATCGTCGCCGTCGATTTCGCAATCGATGCGGCAGCAGCGGCAGCTGCAGCAGCCAAGGCCGCCTCCTCGTGCTGCAGGATCACGCCAGGTGTCGCCGCGTACATGAGCACATGCTCCATGAGCACACGCAGGAGGAAGGTGACGCGCTCGTTGCGGTCCACCGCCTCCGTGTCGCTGGCACCCGCAACCGGTACCCCACCAGTCGCCGCCGCCGCCGCTGCCGATGGGGACGGACCCGTTGCGGCGGCAGTAGCAGTAGCACCCGCGCCCGCAGGCAAGGAGCCACCAGCGCTGACCAACCCACCAACACCGTTATTCGCCGCCACTGTGGCCACCGGGGACGCGCTCCCGCTGTCCCCGCTGACATCATCGACGGCCATGGAGTCATCGGTCAACACCGCGGGCTTAAGGGCACCCGCATCGCGCACAGCAGGGGCCCCAAGGGCGCCACCACCCAGGGGCAGCGCCAGCAGCGCCTCCACCAGTGTGCACAGCACAGTGCGGAAACTCTCTGGGACCGGGCTGGCGCGGATGCTGGCAGAAAGACCGCCCTCTGTGTCCTTGATCTCCTTGGCCCCCCCCTTGTCAGTGGCCGTGCCCTGCCCACCCGCAGCAGGTGCTTGTGTGGCTCTTCCAGTCGCCGTAACCGCTCCGTCCCTCCCCTTGCTGCTGTCAACTGCAGCACCTCCCGCGCTCGCGGCCGGGGCAGCATGGGCACCCGACGTAGCGGCGGGCGCCGGCCCAGCGGTAAGTGTGTCGGCAGCAGCAGCGGAACCTGTCCCATTCGTGCCAGATGCCGACGGGGCATTCCCTCCCGCCGCAGGCACTGATGTGGCAGCAGTGGCGGTGGCGGTGCCAGAAGTAGTGGCTGTAATCCCAGGGGCTGGCTCCCTCACCAGCACCACCATGGGCCGGCCATTTATCTCCTCCCTCGCACAGGTGGCGTTCAAGGCCGCCATGAACACCGTCGGGTCGCGCTCGATGACGCTCGACAGGCTCATCAGGAACGTGCGTGGAGACATGGTGCCGCCGCCCTGGTTGCCGCCGCCCGCCCCCCCCGCGCCCACGCCGCCAAACAAGCCCCCGCCTGCTGGCCCCCCCGCCCCCCCGGGCACCTGGCTGGCGAACGTCTGCCGAATCTCCGTCTCCATTGCAGCCTGAAGCGTGGCCGGGTCTTCGAGCAGGTGGCGGATGATGGCAGCGACGAGCGCTTGGAACCCCGGCTGCAGGAGCGCGGGGGCGGTCGCGAGCAGAACCGGGAGGCCCCCCTCGGACAAGAACTGGAGCGCCACAACGTGGTTCTTCGTGAGCCGCGTGAGCAGCTGCAGCACCGCCTGGAGGGCGCCGGGGGACGACGCCAGCTCGGGGCGGCGCAGGAGCCTCACAAGCAGCGTCATGGCCTCGCCTTGCTGCGCGGGCGACAGCAGGCAGCTGCCGATGATGATGCCCAACTCCCTTTCCAGCGGGAACGAGCCACCCGCGCCGCCTCCGGTACCCGCGGCACTCGGAGCCCCCGCGCACGAGAAGCCAACAGCGCCTCCGCTTGCTGCTGCCGTCACCCCATGGACCACCGGTGCCCCGCTGCCCCCGTCGGACCGCACCACGGCGGCACCAGCCCCCTCTGTGGTTGCGGATGCTAGGGCACCGGTGGCCGGAGCCGCGGAAGATGCCGTCCGTGCGTCCGCGACAGGTGTCGCGCCGGCAGCCTGCGCCACGGCTGGGGTTACGAAACTTGCGTTGCCAGCAGCAGCCACGGTGCCGGTGGCAGCAGACGCACCCTGCCCTGCGGCCCCGCTTGTCGAGGCTGGGCGGCGCGGCAGGACCCACGTGCTCGCAGCCGCCGCTGCCTCGGCCGCAGCGAGCGCTGCCTCTGCCTCCGCCACGGCCTGCGCGGCTGCCCGTGTGGCAATACGAGCCTCCGCTGCTGCCACACGCGCTTGCTCCGCCGCCGCAGAGGCAGCGGCAGCGGCGGCGCGCACCGCGGCGACGGCCGGCGTGGGTATTCCGTCGGACGGCACCTTGGGGACGGTCAGCAGAAGCGCGTCGATCACGAGAAGCAGCGCGGTCACCCACGCGGGGATGGGCTCCGTCGGCATGCCACCACTTGCTCCGTTTCCACTGCCAGCATTTCCGCTCCCGCTGGGATTGGTAGTCGTTGCCCCGCTGCCGCCGCCCGCAACGAGTGCACCAGCATCATCCACCCCCGCAGGCGATGATGCTGGCATCCCTGTGCTGGTGCTACCCCCTGCCCCGTAGCTGGCATCGGCAGCGCTGCTCCGCTCAAACTGTTCCGGGTGCGCCAGAAACAGCGCGAGCAGCTGCAGCGCCACGGGCACCATGCCGCAGCTGCCTGCCAGCTCGCGCACTTTCTCGTCCTTGTGGAGTAGCAGCGCGAGGCTGTGGGTGACGGCCAGAAGGCGCGCCGAACAAGAGGCGGCCCCGCTGCTGGCGTCGGACACCCCGGCCCCCGTCTCCAAGGATGACGCTGATGCTGATGAGGCTCTGGTGCCCAAGGGCATGGATGCGTCACCATCGCCCGGAGCCACGTCCATGGCGGTCGGGGCATGGTGACTGGCAGAAATAGCACTCGCGTCCGCGATACTGGGAGCCTCGGCCATGGCCGCCGCACCGGTGGCAGCGGAAGAAGTTACCTGCGTCGGCGCAACGGGCCACGAGGCGAGCGCCTGCTTGAGACGTGACACCAATAACGAGACCACCGCTTCACGGTTCGTGCCCCCCTCGCGCGCGCACATTGCCAGGAGCAGGTCCCCTGTCGTGTGCGCGAGGCCCTCCACGCTCTCCGTGAGGTCCACCGCGACGCCCAGCAGCTCCTCCAGACTGGGGAGCGGCACCACCTCGAACACACGCCGCGCGGGCTGACTCGGCGCGGGCACGGCCGCCGCTTTACCTTTGCGGTCCGCGGCCGAGGACTTGGCGCGCCCAGTGGCCGCGGCAATGTTGTCCATGAGCGACTCCAACGCTGCCGCGCCGCCGTCCATGCCAAGCAGGGACATCTCCAGCGCGCGCGCCATGTTGGCGGCGTCGTCGTCCTCGTCGATCGGCTCCTCGCCGCCAGCTCCAGAACGCCCGGCAGGCCGCTCGCTCTCCGGGTGCGTCAGCAGCCACTCCATGGCCACCTCCACGTTGTTCGTGCCCACGTGGCGGAGCGCCTCGCTGGCACGCGCTTCGCTGAAGCCCATCTCGACAATGCGCGCAATGGATGTCGCGCTAGGGGCCGGGGGTGGCGCCCGCGCGCCCGCGCTGGCCCCAGCCCCACCCCCGAGGGCCGACCAGGCCCCCCCTGGCCCCCGCCCGGCCCTTGCCCCCCGACCACTGCTGCTCGCCGCCGCCCGTTTGTGCAGTGCGTCCAGCCCCTCGGTCCCCGTGACGACGTTTGTCATGAGAGACACCAAGGGAGCCACAAGGGACGGCTTGCAGCGACGGGCCAAAGGGTGGCGCCACACCGGGAGGACCGCGCCGAGGACACGACCCTGGAGGGACCGGACGACCTCGTCGGCGTCCTTGATGGAGTCCCTCGACGCCAGCGGGGAGCGCGCACCGGTGGACTCAGGGCCCGAGAGCGGCCGTACGAGCGACTCAGCAGCGGCGGGCGTCGCCAGAATCAGCGAGCAATTGGTCAGGTGTTCCATGAGTGTGGCCATGGAGGCCATTGCGGTGTGCGCTGCGTCCACCACCGTGGCGGCACCCTCGCTGTCCTCCTCTCCGGACGATGATGACAGACTGCCATTGGTATCGCCAGCCGCCGTCGCGCCCTCCAGCGCCTTCCCTTTCTCCCTGACCCCAACCACAGACGCGCCCGCCACAGCCCCCGCATCGCCCACTTGCGAGGCGAAAACCCTCGCATCCGCGCCGCTGGCCGTACCCTTGGCTGACGATGCCTGCCGCATGGCCGCCCACAGGAAGTCCGCGCCGGTTTGCATACGATCGAGGAACAGGGACAGCCACCCCTGCGCGTTCGCGTGGTTGAGCACGTACGTGTTGCAGGTGGCGTGGCGCATGTCGAAGAGGACGGCGTCCGCCTCCTCCACTACGCGCGACAGGTGGCGGCACACAATCGCGTGGCGCTCCCTGGGAGTATAGTAGGACAGCATGCCGCCCGACGAAGCGCCCGAGAAACTTCCCACACCCATCGCCCCGCCCGAGGCCCTGGCCCCCCCGACCCCCCCCTCTCCGCTCCCCCGTCCTGCGCCAGCTGTCATAGCGCTGCCGGTATAACAATCCGCGTCCTCGGTTCCAATGGCGGTCGCTGCGAGCTGCTCGGCGTGCGTGAGCCTTGCCACCAGCATCCGTCCCAGCGCGTGGCCCAGCGTCCGGCTGGCAGGGGACAGCGCCCCGCGCTCTTCCCGGTACCCGGAGGGGACGCTCAGCGAGCGGGCCATGGCGAAGTAGAGGCCGCGCGCCGCTCCCGAGAACAGCAGGAGCAGCTCCAGCACCTCCTCGTCGGCTGACTTGTCCTTCTTGGACGACGACGCACCCGCGGGCGACGCCCCGGCGCCACCTGGCGCGTTCTGGCTCGTGCCATCCCTGTTGGCTGCGCTATTGCTGGCATCCGTCGCCATCCGCTCCGCAACGCCCGCCACTTCAGGGGGCGCGGCCGCTGCAGGGACGTCGGCATTGCCTTGTGCCGGCACGTCGCGTGCGGCGGAGCTAGACACACCCGCGTCATCGACGCTCATCCAATCCCCACCAGGAGGTGCCGCCGAGGCATCCGCCCTGACACGGTCCGCCCCCGTCACGGCACCGCCATTACCGGCGGCTGTGGGGGGTGCCGATGACGCCCCGTCGGCCCCATCTGCCTGCGCCATGACATCATCACCATCCGTTTGTCGGCTGTCATCGCCCATGCTGGCTGACGTCATGCCGCCCGCGGGAGACATGCTGACGTCACCCGCGTCCCCGGTAGGGCGTGGGGCCACGACCTCTCCCATCCCTGCCTCCCGCGGGGCCGAACCCGCCCCCACGCTGCCCCCTGTGGCGGCACCGTCGCCAGTTGTCGCCGCCGCCTGCTTCACCCCGGCCTCCTTTTTCTTGGCTTTGGCGATGCTGTGCTGCAGGAGTGCGATCTGGAGGTGCACCTCCTGGTGAACGGCGCCCAGGTCGGCCAGCAGCGCAGGCCCTTGTGCGCCGCCCTCCTGCATGACCGGGTAGGACGAGCGGGCGAGGCCGTTGGCGAGCGACAGCAACAGCTCCAGCAGCGCCAGGTGGCGCAAGTAGAGCGACCGCTGGTCTGGCGGCAGCGACGAGAGCGAGCAGAGGTGAGCCACGGCGGGGGCCTCCGCTGGTGAGGACGAAACAGAGGCAGAGGAAGATGGGGCTGGCCGGGACAAGGCCCTGCCGGCATCAGCAGCCATGAGCGCCGTGCTAGGGGTAAGGGCGGAAATAGCGGTGGCGGCGGCGCGCGCTTGGCGTGCCAACGCGGCCCATATCGTGCGCGCGACCGCGCCCGAGTGGGCCCCCGCGAGCGACCGAAGCAGCACCACGATGGTATGGGCGGTGGCGGACCCGCTGAAGCTGGTCGGCAGGCACGGTAGCGCGTACAGCCGGAGAAGCTGCCGCAGGCCCTGCTTCTCCAGGAACAGCGCCGCGCTCTCCGGGTGCGCCAGCATCGACTCAAGCAGCCGCACGCCATTGCTCAGCATCTCGACAAGTGTTGCGCTGTCCACGCCGCGCGCGTCGATCAGGAGGGGCTGGCCGGGGGTCAACCCCAGCGGGCTGCCTTGGCCCGCCAGCATGGCTGACACCGCCGTGGATACATGCGGGGGGATTCCATGAGGCATGGCCACCGCGGTGCTTGGAGAGGAGAGCCATGCGGCGGGCATGACTGCAACCGGCGGCACGGCCCCGCCTGCCGCCGCCGCAGGGTTCTCCAGCAGCACCCACGCACCTCCGCTGGTACCGCTACTGCTGCCTCCATCACTGGTGGCGATGTGTTCGGAGGTCAGGGGGCTGGCAAGCCGCATGTCCTCATCAATACTTGCAGCCGCACCGGCGCCCTCGAGGGATATTCCTGCAGAGGTTGCCAGCACAAACCCGGCGGAGGGTGCGGGGGCGGCGACAGCAGTAGGAGTGGGCGCTGATGCTGATGCCACGTCCCCGCTGTTCACGGTCGCTGCTGCCACATTGCTGTCGCCCGCGGTGACGGCAGCAGCAGCAGTGGTTGTCGTTGTCGATGTCAAAGTTCCTGCTGCGGGCGTTGCTACCGGTATGGTTGCCGCGGTCGGGGCGGTGCTTCCCAGGCGCGTGCCTGCGCCAGCCCTGCCCGTGTTCCCGATGGCGCGCCCGATGAGGCACAGCCGCCGCATCATCTCCATGACCAGGTCCAGCACGGCGGGGCGCAGGACGGGCACGTGGCGCATGAGCTCGTCGAGCGCCGACCCGACGACCGACGGCGTGTCCCCAAGGAGTGCCGTGAGGTAGGCCTTGGAGGTGAACACGGGCACGAAGCAAGCGGACAGATCGGACCTGCGCACCGCGTCCAAGCCAGCCGCATTGAGGCACAGCGCGGTGAGCGCGTTGGGCACGACGCTGATCACGTCCGAAGAGGGCAGCAGGCCGCAGGCTAGAGAGGACAGGAACGCGGCCGGCAGGCCAACTTCGTCGAGCGTGGGGTAGACCATGGGCTCCTGGTTGATGAGCTCGGTGAGGACCGACGTCGCGAGTGCGTACACGCCTCCGCCAAACGTGGGCGCGTGGGCGAAGATGGACGCGAGGCAGCCCGCCAGCTCGCGCGTGGCCGCCACGTGGCCCCCGTGCGCGCGCCCAGGCAGGTAGTTTGTCAGGGACAGCGCGCCCAGCAGCATCCGGACGAGGTTGCGGCGCAAGTAGCGCACGCTCACACAGCCCACCGCGGGCACACCGGCCACCACGGTATTCGATGCGCCCTCGCCCGCGCTCATGTCTGCGCTGCCGGACATGGGTGTTCCAGCCACACGCGACGCTTGACCGCCCGAGAGAGCACCTGCGGGATGACCACCTGACAAGTTCCCCGTGCCTGCACCTGCGGCGTTACTACTACCCGCCGCAACAGTCCCCGACGCCCCATCGTTTCTCCCACTGGCATCTGCCCCCCCCTCGCTGCCCACCAACGCGTCCACCTCCCGCCTCAATCGGCCAATCGCGTCGCTCATGCCGCCCAGGTCCCGGAACACGATTCCTGCCACCGGCGAGAAGTCCATGAAGCCTTCCAGCACGCGCACGGCGCCCGCCACGAGCTCCATGTGTTCCTGCCGCTCGTCCTTCAGCAGGGGGAGCAAGAGCGGGGTCAACCCGGCATCCGCCAGCGCGGCACACCCGGCCGAGGACGCCATGAGGCAGCGCACGAGGTGCATCAGTTCCTCGCAGAACAACGGGGATGCCGGCGCCTGCGATGAGCCATCGCCACGTAGTGCACGAGCCGCACTAGCGGCACTGCCCGCACCAGCCTCGCCACCTGCACTGCCACCGTCCATGGACGAAATCACCCCGGATGCGGCATGCCCGCTCTCGGATGTTCCAGGGACTGAAAGCCCTGCAGTCCCTGGGGCCGTGGCCGTGCCAAACGTGGCCGATGCAGCCCCCACGCGCTCCCTCATGACCGAGAGGCTTCTGTCGTCCGCCCCCCCGCCAACGCTTGCCGCCGTGCCCCCCACGAGCGTCGCGACCGCGTTCTGGACGAGTGAAGGGAGCACGCCGTGATGCCCGCCCGCCGACAACGCGGTCACCACGGCGGCTTGGCGTGACCGCTCCACCACCATGGCCGCCATCAGCCGCAACGCGGTGGCCCGCAGGCACTCGGGCACGCTGCCCTCGGCGCAGACCATCGCGACGAGGTCCCCCGCCAACTCGCTCTCGGCGAGGAAGAGCGTCGAGATGTCCTCGTGGTCCGGGCAGGTCTGCAGCAGGACGATCAGTGACAGCATGCGCACGCGCGCCAGCTGGCGACGCGACTCGAGCGAACCGAAGCATGCTGCCCGACGCAACCGGGAGAGAAGCGCGAAGCGGTGGGACGGGGGTACAGAGAAGCGGTGCACCAGCTGGCGCCACGCGGAGGTCACGTCCTCGGGACGAAGCGACACATGGGGGATGTCGATCGAAACCATGCCCTTGGGGGGTACCCTGGCCGGGGGACGGCCGCCGCCGGCCGTCCCTTGAGCGTTGCCGGCGCACAGAGGGGGGGAGGCGGTGGGCTCACCCACGCCAGTCCCCGCGCAAGGACCGGAAAAGTTGTTCGATCCGGAGGTGTTTACAGGGCCGGCAGAGGCCCCAATGCCAGCCCCAGTGGCGCTACTACTAGCAGCCTCACCCAGGGACTCTTGTTCCCCCGCATAGAACTCGAAATGGAGGCTGGAGCCCACGGCGGCTGCGCGTGGGGTCAATACCTCATCACTTGTGCACGCGAGCATCCCCAGTCCTTCCTCCTTCCCGCCCCACCCGGTGGCAAGCACCAGCAGGTCAGCCACCAGCGAGACCTCGCATTGCCAGCGGACGCCGCGCGTCGAGGGGGTCACACGCCGCCCGCACGAGGTGAGCGTGCGCAGGGCCGCAGTGACGATGTCGACATCGGCCGAGCGGAGCAGCAGGTCCAGGTGCTGGGGGCCGGGGGGGGGGGGGGGGGGGGATGAAGGGGGCAGAACAGGGACCGGGGTGTGGGTCAAAAAGGGACAGGAAAAGGGGAAGGGACAGAGGACCGGAGAGGGGGGAAGGTTAGGAAGGGAGGGGAAGGGGACAGAACAGGGGAGGGAGGGGGGGCGGGGGGTGGGGTACGTTTACAGGAGAACAAAGCCGGGAAGTACAAAGCCTTCCCACTTGGAACTGCTTAGGAGGGGAGGGGAGCAGCAAGAGGAATGGGAGCGAAGGGACAAAGATGTCACGGGGAAGAGCAGACAGGAATGAGGGAAAGAAGGGACGAAGAAGAGAGCAGGAAGGGGAAGAAAGAAGTGAAGAACAAGAGAGCAGAAAGGGAAGGACCAAGGATGAAAAAAGGGGTGATAAGGGTGGGTGCAGGTGGGGTATGCATTGGGGTTGATGTCTTTGTGGCCACCACCAGGCATCGGGGCGATGGGTTTGTGTGGGCATTACATGGACAGTTAGCCTTCCTTGAGGGGCAAGCGACTTGCAGGCAGATGGCCAAATAAAAGGAGGGGGCCACCGCAAACAGAAAAGGCACACAAGACCATCGACGAGCTGATCCAGGGCCTGAATACACAAGGACAAACAAGTTCAAACTGAAAGTTGCTAAAGGGAAGGCTAGTGATGAGCAAGAAGCGGTGGGAAGGACATGCTGCTTTCAACATCGAACCACCAAAATCCCCCCCTGCTCCTGAACAACCTCAAATTCAAAACAGGCTTTGCTCACCTCGGCAGAATTGTAAACATGCTTATTTGCTACTTTGTCGAGCAACGCCGTCGACACGCGCAAGACTTCCAAAATTGCATGTCTGGGAAATTCGGCGCAGTCCGCAGCCGATTCCCCGGTCAGATGCAGATCCGCCCTTGGTTGAACATACTTGGCGAAGAAGGCATCGAAGTGGTTGAGTAGGTCAACCCAGTGGTATAAGTCACCCTGCATGAAGTACCCCAAGCCAAGCCAACCAAGGACCCAAGCAAAAAGTTCCGGATTGTACCGTGGAAGATCTTCAGAACATGCATGCACGTCCCAACCGTGGCCTTGCACAGAGAAAAATTGGCGGCCGAGGCTACGGGAAAGATATACGTCGAAAAAAGAGATAATTGCTCACCTTTTCATAATCCCAAACGAAATCAGCCAAAGGTTCCGCGATCCTGTCAAACGGAGTGGCCAGGACACGGGCTATGTAGGATCGAACTTGCGGGGGCTGCAAAACGCCAAGCAAAACAAAAACCACAACATGAAAGTCGTCAGCAGCCCGGAGCAGGTTCAATACATAAAGAAACCGGCATAGACCTCCACAACAGAGTGCCTGCACCCCCATAGCAGAAAACATGCACGAAATATTGCTTGCCCAAATTCACATCCGAAGTGAAACCCTTTGGCACATACCGCGTCCGCCCCGCGCTTCTTTTTTATCTTCATCTTAAGCAGCTAGCCCCACGAAACCTGGCTTCATTCGCTACAAGAAGTCTTTACAACAAACAGCCAAACGTCTCACGTGGGTTGTGTCATGTTCGGGCTTTCTGCCTGGTTATGGTTGCTGATACCATAAGAAAAGGCTTCGCTTGGCTTGTCCTGTGTCTCCGTTGTTATACAGCGCTGTATGTCCGCTCTGGTGTACAGCCATGCAGGGACGCTGGGCGACGTCCGTGACCCGCGGGATGGACATGAACCGAGATACTGTTGCCGCGCAGGTGGACGAACGACTGGGCGGCGACCTAGTAGCGGTGCCCAACGTGACGGGACAGCAGTAAAATGAGAACGCAGAGACCCTGTTGGGGCCCTCAAAACTTGCCCACGTTTGCACCAGCGATTGGGGCCCCCAAGACGCTTTTCTCGGGGGCACCCCACGAAGAGCGTATTCGTTGACTGTTTTCCCAATTCCCGCCCTTTCGTGTTGACGTGTTCTTCTGGACGTTCGTGTTGTATAGGTTAAGCTTCCAGCGCTTTCTGCGCAAGATGCTGGCAGCTGCGCCGCACGGCCAACGAGGGCCAACGAGGCACTCTTTCCCGGCCGCCGGACGGCCGCCGCCGGATCCGGGCCTGCGCTCGACAACAGTCTGCGGTCGCCAAAACATGAGCTGGTTCCTGGCTGGTTCATGGTTGACTTGGTTGTCACTCGTCACTCGTCAAATTGTAGACTAGGCATGGACAGTGATTGCTAATTTGCTATGTAAATGAACGTTTGAAAGCTGGACGAGGCTGGATGGAAAGCTCCCCCATGCAGTTATCAAACCCAAAATATATCCCAACTCACGCCTTGTCTAAGCGGTCTTTATTGTATAGTTTGTAAAAGGCGTCGACAAGGTGACCTGTGAGTCGGGATTGAAGTCGAGAGGGTTCGGGACAGGAACTGAAGCTGGCCGGCAAGAAGTGGCACTCGACGGCTTGCGTAAGAAGAAGAAAATTAATATTGACGTACGCCGGCGAATTATTGGTACAAGTTACATGTATATCGTCGCCTGAATCTCCCCAAATCCGTGGCAAACTTGGCACGCTTAGGATGGAGCAATGGGAATCCTCATGCACTGGTATGGTCAAGCCCTGAATGCCGAGGCCGGGGAGCCAGATCACCCATCCGGAAATTTCTCGCAGGTGATGTCTGTTTCATCATCAGCCTGCTGAAGCTTAGTCCTTTGCCTCATCACCAGACTCATTTCAGTCAGCCTAGTGGTATACGCTGGAGTGCCTTCCGGGGCTCACTTGTGGTAAGTTTGCCGTGCCCAAGTCCACATTCACCGGCTTCACATGGAGTTTGTGAACAATAGGACGTCTGGTACCTCTATTGGTATATGTTGGAGTGTCATTATGCGTTTGCATTGGTCATGATATCGATGCACGCACATCTGTCCTATGTCGAATCTTCTGAAGCTGTCCATATGTTGAACCTCGAGGCTAGCAGGCTCACGTTGAAGCTCCAACGTAGCTATTCAACCACAACGTAGCTACAATCAGTCTACCTAACTACAGCGTAGCTATGGTATACATTACTGAAAAGTTCAGGCCGATTGAACGTATACTGCATGATCATTGGTAGAATGCATGTCTCATGGGTATAATCCATGATCGATGGAGGCGGCACATAAACAATATATTGTAGCACGTGCATACATGCCTAGGTTGAAATAGTTTTTTAAAAAAATTATGAGACAAATCTTCTTGGACGGCATATGGTGCGTAAGCATACGTTGATTACCAACGTACGTACATGCGTGCATACACATGAGCTGCTTATTCGATATCAGCATGTCTTGATAACACGTTTTGTTACGCTAAACAATTTTGCATATTGATATGTCATTGCGTGAGACAAGCACCATGGGGCCTGATGTATGGATATCGAGATTAATCCGGGCCATGGAACCGTGCAGCTTAGGCATTATAGCACGTCTAGGCATCAAGCCTAGATATCCTCATCATGCCTACTTGCTATCCTCACTTGATATGCTGGCTACACACGTCCGCAAAGAGAACTTGTACCCCCCCCTGCCGCCGTTTCACCCCGAGACGGCTGCCCGTCTTGGTGTTGCCGGACCCCCCCCGACGCCCGGCCACGGCCCCGGGCGCCCGCCTCCGACGCGGACTACCGAGTCCCTGCCTTGAAGGAGGGCTGCCTTGCCACCAGCGACATCGTCCCGGTGACCCCTCCACTTGGGAGTCCTGAATTGGATGTTGCCCTTGCTCGCTTGCGGTAAGTTACGGCGGTCGGTGCCGACATGCACCTTTCGGCCGAGCTGCACTCGATCAAGACCCCTGACCTGGCGGTGCGGGAGCTACTGCTGGCGTTCTGCAACCGTGTTCTGCTCTCTGATGAGCCTCCGCCTGCTGCATGCATGAGTGGCAGACGGCCATCCGAACAGTCGTCATGCTGTACAAGAAGGGCCGGTTCTGCTGCTGACCCCGGCAACTATCGGGGTGTCTGCCTCCAGAGCTCTGGCAGCGCTGAAGGTCTAGCTTCGACTGATAATGCGCATGCATGATGCCGCACAGCCTGGCACTGTGCTGGGCGCTGGACCCACACCTGGATGAGTCTCAGATGGTTTTCCGTAGTGGCCGTAACACCGTCATGGCTGTGTTTGTCGCGCGCCGGCTGGTGGACGAGGTGCGTCACATTTGCCCTGATGGTTTTCCACTGGTCTTCATTTTTGTCGACTACATCAAGGCTTTTGACACGGTCCTCTGTGCATGAGGCTCTTTGGGCCATCCTAACTCTGGACCGCGTGCCATGCACCAACATTTATTGCTGCCATTCGCCGGCTGTACGAGGCCGGATCACAGGCAGTATATAGTGCGGACTGCGGAAGGCACCACCCCACCATTCAATCCCCTTCACAACGGGGTGTGGAAATGAGGTTGTGGCCTGTCCCCGTATCTGTTCATTACTGTCGTGGATCACGTTATGCGCCAGGCACGTGCGCGCTTTGCCGCCATTATGGGGTTCACCCACATTCCACTCCATCGTTAAGGAAGCCCTCGAGCAGCACGTGACTCCCCTCACTGCATATGTGGCAGCAATGGGCAGCACACTGCATGGCTGCTGAGCTCCCTCACCTTTCCACCACACTCACCTCCACCTCCACCGGCCTCGCCTCCACCTCCACTGCCGACATCGATCAAGCCCAGCTCCTCGACATCGACCAGCGCCTCCATGACAACGCCACCGCCATTGAGTGCCTGCAATACACCGCAGGCCTCACAGCCCAGGCGGTGAAGGACATTGCCGCCCGGCCGGCCGGCCAGCATCTGCTGGCCCAGCCGACGATGCTCCTCCTACCCAGGCCTAGGCGCGGACATGCTGATCGAAGCACCACACGTACCACCTCCACCGCCTCCACCATCGCGGCATGCAGCTCAAGCAACAAACGCTCGACCTCCGCGAGGAGGCCGACATCACCAAGCGCAGCCATGCACAATGTCATCGTCAAGCACTTCGACCAGCCGGCAGGTGAGACCTCGACGACTCTTCTCACGGCGCAACATTCTTGTCCCCATGCAACTCACTGGTGGTGAGCTGCGGATGTCGGCTAGTCCGCCTCGACCCCCGCGCGCGGGGTAAGGCTGGCCCGGCTCCCCTGCTCACCTTCAAGTACATGGCGGATAAGCTGTTGTTTCTTAAATGTCGCAAGAAGCTCTCGGGGATTTCCTTCACGCTGGACGACGACTTGACCCTGGCACAGCAACAGCGGAGACGGGAGCTATGGCTAGCTGACCTATACCTCCAGCTCTCCTCAAGCCCCCCCTGGGTGCCTGTGCTTGTTTAGGAGGCATGAACCACCATGGAGGTGCAGGTGCACCTAGTGCACCCAGAGCAAGTGATAGTTGTACATCCTACACCTGCAGGTTGTCGCCCTGATTGTATTACAAACCCATAGATGCCCCTTTCTCAGGGCTATGTGTTACATATGCTCCCCACCGAACTATGATTTTAATTAATTAATTAATACCTCCAGCTCGGCCGGCAGACCGCACCTGGGGGAAGCCGGTATACTGGAGGGGGGCGGTAATCCACGTCGAACGTGCAAGCCCTGGCAGGCGCCCCATGCCACCCCAGCAATCCCGTAAAATTAAATTAAATTATAACATGCCTCCGTTGGGAGATCATGTAGCACATATTCCCTGATGGATGGGTGGGGTGGAGGAAGCCGCGTAATCGAACTATCCTAACTCTAAGCTATCTAGTCTAGAAAATCCTAACTACACTACTCATCAAAACGCCTCCTCCGCTTGGGGGGAGGGGGCTTGCCCACAGGGTCGGGCGTGTGCGCCTTGACAATCTTCTGCCACCGCGTCTAGTCCTGCATGGCAATCCAAAGACAGGAGAGAGAGTGGATGCAGTGCTCAAACTGGGCTGGGACCACTAGGTCGTCCAGCAACATCTGGATGTAGTTCGTGACAGGTTTCCCTACCCTTTTGGGAAGCAATCCCGTAGTATAGGGAATATAGCAGTAGTGTAGATTAGTCAGGCTTAGATTAGCAAGTGGCCTACGCCTATGCTATTGTGCTCCTATAACGGGACTCCCCATGGATAATTCCTTAAGAATTCAGCCACGCTCTGCATGGCCGGCCCCCACCAGTGGCTTGGCCAGCCAGCGCGGCATATTAATAAAATTAATTAATTAATTAATTAATTAATTAATTAATTAATTAATTAATTAATTAATTAATTAAACACGTGCTCCTGTTGGGGCGCAGTCATGCACGGAGCACCAGAGTGAGTGTGCACAGCGGGCAGGGGCCGGGCCGCGCACCCCCCGCTTGCGCAGAGACCGGCCCTGTGATGTTAGATGCCGCAAGGCCCGCACCTTCAAAGAACAGCTAGTGTAGAGGACATGGGGGGCCTAGGCCTCTCCGTGATTCGGAAAAAGATGATGGACAAGGCCAAGTGGGCCCAGGTCATAGAGGACAACGAGCCCCCCCCCGTGGGGAAGCGCCCGCGTGTGCAAATTACATACAGGAAGCACACCAGACAGGTCCCCTAGGGTAGAGTTGTTGTTGATAGATTTTGTAGATAGATGTTGTAGATAGCTGGTGTAGATAGCTTAGACCGGTAGGACTGTTTGCACCCGTCCATCCATCGGGGTTAACGCTCCGTGACTCCCCAACAGGAGCACGAGTCTAATTAATTAATTAATTAAAGTACACCGTGTGGGCACCTAGATCCAGTTGCCTGATCGAGAGGAATTAAAGGCACAAAGATTGCGGAAGCTGCGTGGCTGTCTGTAGGAAGACCTGCATGGTGGGAGCTAGAGAGAACTGTTTACTGTGAACACCTGGAAGTGTCTGATAGGGTGGTGGATGGAAAGAGATAGCATGGGGAGTAAAAAATCAATACCGAATCAATTAGTTTGACTCAGATACTACATGAATTCAGTAACACTGTTGTCTGGTGAGGCCTCACTTCACAAAAGCTCAATCTGTGTACAAGTTTGCTGGCCTATCATGCTCCCTAGTGTTGCAGTCATCACATTGCGGTATTGTCTCACAATGATACCCGGCTTGAACCTTTCAAACATCTTGCAAGTAACTAAGCAACAAGCAAGAGTCATGTTGCCCATGGATGTTAGCTTCGAAATACGCCATGGCGTCCCCTCTTGACATGCCACTCAACCTCGTGCAGACAGCCTGAAGCCATGCATGCTGCACAGTCCAGCCGGTTGGCTATCCCATGATTCCAGGCAGAAGCCGACAATTCTTTGGTTGAGCTGACAGATCAGGCCACATATGATTATGAAACAATGTTGATGTCTGGGCTCTCTGCGCCAGCACGTTCCCCCCCCATAGGGGCACCCCCCATGATATCCTGGTCCATCATATTCTCCTGGTTGATTTTCTTGTAGTCGGCGACACGGTGCAAGACGTAGGCCAGCAGTCGCTTGGGGTTGACCATGGCAGGGTTCTCGCCATCTTGGCAAACCTGCAGGTTGCGCAGTCAGACAAGGGGTTCCACGAAAACCAGTGAGCAGCAAACCAGCTGCTGTTAGGAAAAGGAACACACACAGTGCTTGAATAGGGTATTGTACATAGTCAATCTAACGCTGGATTGGGCATTGCTTACAGTACTAGCGATATCGATGAGACAACCAGAAATGATGTAGACCGGTTTCATCTGAATCGGTGGCATGACATGAGAACTGCCCTTGTGCCAAACACCTGGCGAAAGTCAACCTTGAAGTTTGTGAGACAAAAACCGGCTGCATTCTAGGTTCAGGCACTCATACGCGCCATATATCAAGGAGACAACCAGCCATACATGACCGCGCAGGAATGCAGTTATTTACTGGCAATCCGCGTTCTATGGTGTCGCTTCTTCTTTGTTGCCAGCTTGCACCAATTGCCAACATAAAATAGCAACACTATAACACCGCAAGCACGCACGCTCATCTGTCCACCCCCCAGGATGCCTCCAGCAGAAACTGAAACTGCCAGCACTGCCCATTTGTTAACAACCACTCATTTTGTTAACAAGGACAGGGCGAGTGCCACCTTGTTCCCACGGCAGCAACCTGCATCCACCTTGTTCCCACGGCAGCACCTTGCATCCACCTTGTCAGCACACATGAGCTTGCGCGCACCCA
This sequence comes from Mesostigma viride, assembly GCA_009746045.1. Taxonomy (NCBI): domain Eukaryota; kingdom Viridiplantae; phylum Streptophyta; class Mesostigmatophyceae; order Mesostigmatales; family Mesostigmataceae; genus Mesostigma; species Mesostigma viride. Next base: position 129,986 of record RPFO01000253.1, on the reverse strand, counting down.
CCTTCTGGGTGACCCCCAGGATGTTGCACGCCTCGCGCACGTAGAACTCGATGTCCTCGTCCGACCCCTCCATGCACTTGTTCGTGATGTTGGCCAGGCGGCCCTTCTCCGACGCAAAGTGCTCGTCCAGGTCAAACAGGTCCAACGCGGGAGGGGGAGGCTCCTTCAGCGCGGGGGGGAACACCGCCGGCTGCAGCGGTGGTAGCGGCTTCTCAAACTGGGGGCTGATCAGCGTCAGCGGCGCGTGCTTCACGCCCAGCTTGGAGTAAAGCTCGACTGCTTCGGGGATGAGCGCCGTGTCCAGCTTGAAGAGGAGGTCGTCGAACAGCGTCGTGAAATCCTTGGGAACCTCCTCGCCCTCCTGCGTGCACGCATGTGTGTGTGTGTGGTGGTGGTGGTTGCAGCGATGAGAGGGTACAACCCGGGTACACGTATAACACGGGCACGCCACCAGCACAACAACAGCAGGTCAAGCCGAGCAGGCGCAAGATTGGGGACGGCACACTTCTGTGTACAGGGCTCATTAGCCCTCGACAATGCGACTTGGCCTCGCCGCCTTTCCCAGAACAACCGCGGGCCTCTGCCATGCAAAAGGAGTGGTCATCCCATGCGTTCCACACGGATTATCTCCACTAGCATGACCCACCCGGCCCTCCCGGCCCTCCTCGATACAGGCCCTGGGGCTCCTGCCCGCATGGACATTGGCTTCCCCCACTTCTGCCTGCACGACTATGGCTCCAAGTACAACTTCGGCCGGCCATGCTTAACCAGCACCCCTGACTCCGGAAATGCCGACCCCAACCCCTTTTTCAGGGGTTGCTGAGCGAAGCGGTAAGAAACGGGCACTCCCGCGCACCTGCAAGCAGGAGCGCAGCCTCTCCGCGAGCGCCTCGGTGTCCGGCAGGTGGTGGTACTCGGCCACATCGGGTTCCTCCGCATCCAGCCCGTACAGCTGCACGTTGGACCCGGGCGCGAGCCACCGGAAGACAAAGTCCATGAGCGCCCCGTTCTCCTCGCGGTCGAGCCAGGTGTCGTCGAACATCTGCACGCTGCCCAGCACGACCAGCCGGCCCTTGCCGCCCTTGTTCTGCCACGCAGCGCCTGGGAGAGGGAGAGGTGGGCGGGAGGTGTTCGCAAGGGGGGGTGACAGAAGCCATGCCAAGGTTAAAAGGATGTCACAAGGTATGTCGAAAGCAGAATGAGAATAGAAACGTTTCAAGATATGTCGAGGAGGTGTCACAAGAAAGCAAGATTTGGGGTCGTGCAAAATTTACGCAGACTTTATCAGAACGATTATATACAGACACTGATGTGTACGCCCAGTGTTTTGTGTGTGTCGTGGCTGGTCAGTGGGATGCTCGATTGGCGTGCACACTGCCTGGTAAACTGAGGCCAGGGATGCCCAGCGGCAAACGGTCAACTTTCCATTACCACAAGAAAAAAATCAGTGGGCATTTGCTGGCACCCGTGACAAGGGCAAGCATGAGAGTAGGAGCATCCAGAAGCAAGTACAATCCTTGCCAGCCATGGCCACGGGAAATGCTTAACCGCTGCGGGCCATGACGGCACGCATGCGGGTTTGCTCGCTCACCAATGGGCCGGTGCATCGGGTAGGCGATCTTGCCGGACGACAGCAGCGACACGGCAGGCTTCTGCACACTGAGCGTGGCACCATAGGGGTAGGCAAAGCGCAGCATCGGGCCGGCCTGGTCCGCCTCCGTCTCAGCCCACCTGCGGCCAAACATCGTACACGCATATAGTGCGCACATTAAGTATGCGCATAAAGTACGCATACGCCAGCGCGGCCCCATGAGCATGCGGACTCTCCTTCCTAGACGGTGAAAACTTCCTAGACGGTAGAGGCGGCGGTGAAACCTTGAAATCTGAATGAAAATGGGCTTGGGTGCTCCATGTCCACAGCGCTGCTTGCCGATATTCTGGCATTGCGACGAGGGTTGTCAGCGTAGGAGAACCAGGAAGGAGATGATAATGGTTTAAGGTGTTGCGTCTAATCGTGCGTGGCTATTAAATTTATTTCCTGAAACATTGGCCACAGTTGACGGAAATGCGGTAAACGGGGTGCCCCAAGGCCCCACACATCGTGCACATTTGTGCACAGCCCTCCCCTACACCAAAAGTTTTACCTGCCAAGTACGTAACTTCCTTGCACGCACACGATGCGCCACACCTGTACATATACAGAGACAATATGACTCTTCTATTGACATTCACTACCATGGTCACACATGACAAAGGCAAGCATGTGGGTAAAATTGTAACAGTCCACTCACAAGCAGGCAACACAACCCGCCATGGTTTACATCAACATCGGTATGCTCCCTGGGGCAATCCTTCAGAGGTTAGCCCTCCATATCAACAGTAATAATCTTACTTGGGTTTCTTCAGGTCCGCCCGATCGGAGCCTTTTGTGCCCTTGCCCGCCACCTGCACGTGTGGAGGAAGGTCCACCAGAACAGCAGAGACAGAACAAGCAGGTTCGTGATTGCTGTAGGTCGCAGAGAAGCATGCTCCTACACACTCATGGCGCCCGCTGGGATTCGATCAGAGCGACAGCCCGTCAGCCCCACCCCTATAACCTCTCCAAGTTGCTGGCTTCAGTGGCCAATCCCCCCAGACTACAAGACGCCATCCCAGAACGCCCTATGTAAATATCCACTTGAAAATTCTCAGATGTGGTCCAAATGGTAGACGCTGATGCCAGTGACATTGAGAAGGATAGGGGCTACGCTGCACACTCCCATGCGGCAGTGTTTTTGCTAACGGGCCGCGCGCGGCCACATGTGGCCGCGGGCCGCCGGATTTTGGACGCTGCGGTCACACGTGGCCGCGGAATTTTCGTGCCCGCGGTCACATGTGGCCGCAGGATTTTTGTGGCCGCGGCCACACTGTGCTAGGGGTCACTTGTTGGTCGGCCAAGTGTCAATGGTAATTCGTCTGTCGTCTGAGTTCTGATTCTCTGGTGCACTGGCCCGAGTTGTTGTTGTTGTTGTTGTTGTTGTTGTTGTTGTTGTTGTTGTTGTTGTTGTTGTTGTTGTTGTTGTTGTTGTTGCTGCTGCTGCTGCTGCTGCTGCTGCTGCTGCTGCTGCTGCTGCTGCTGCTGCTGCTGCTGCTGCTGCTGCTGCTGCTGCTGCTGCTGCCGCCGTCGCTGCTGCTGCTGCTGCTGCTGCTGCTGCTGCTGTTGTTGTTGTTGTTGTTGTTGTTGTTGTTATTGTTGCCCACGCCGCACATGGGCAGCAGAGATTTGGAAAGGCCCGTGTCTAGGCTAGCTGTTGTCAGTCAGTCAGTCAGAGAGTTGTAGAAGTTAGTATTGTCCAGTCGCCCGGTACAGTTCAATTAGTCTGATTTCAGCACTCTGAATTGTTCAATCAAAACGTACTAGAAGCCAACTTTCAATTACATACCTGAAACTATCCTTGAAAAGGCGTGGGATTCAACGAACTGACCTGAAACTATCTTAGAAGCTATTCTCTGGCGGCTGGGCAGCAGTACAGTGTGAAGTCCAATGCTTTATGATTTAGTGCTGAGCCTGCGTGATGAATGCACGTTGGTCGTTGGCTCGCGTCAGGCGATTTTCTATTCAAGGTGCATCGCAGCGTCAATTACTGGCAAGCACAAAATTCGGAGATATATGCTGCAATAGGTGGCGTGCTGCTGGGTGGTTTATGGCAATTGGCAGGATTGTCAGGATTTTGATTTTTTCAAGGGTATAACTTAAAAGCGCTGCTCAGATGAATGGAATTTTGCCTGCCTGAGAGTTACGATAGCATTTTGATATATTTCGTCGCGGAATGACCAGCGACAATAGGGAAAATCTGGTCGGCACCAGGTACTGTCGTCCAGAGGTAGAGGACTGTTTTTTTTTTTTTTCAGGCGCGTTCCACTGGCAGCAAACGCAGCTGTCAACAACCTTGCTCCTAGCACATTGCCTGATTCAGGCTTGTATTCGGCGTTGGTATCAAGCCAAGGCGACTTACAGCTGCAGGGTGGTTTGGAAAGTGTCAATATCAGTCGCCATTCAATCGAACTAGCCGGAGGGCGAAGGCATGGGGCGAGTGATCCCGAATCTTTCCCGCGCTCTGCTGATTCGGGATCACATCAACATCTTTCCTGGCGGACTCGCCATGGCATTCTTATAATGCGTGTGATTCAGCTTGTGACGGGTGACAACATGTTTCTTAGCTGCTTTAATGCGTTCATTCTATCCGGTAACGCTTGGATGGCGTGCACGGTTGGCACCTGTTTTTTTTTTAATGCATTGAGCTAGGCTCACAAAAAGTAGACATGTGATACGATGCCACTTTGTGCCTTGTGGCCTTGCCAAGGTCTGCGACTTGCATGGTTATTGGTTGCCCTGCACGCAAATGACCTCTAAGTATGAAGGCCTTTTTTATTACTGTAACTAACTGACTTTTGTATCATCATAACTCTGTGGCTCAGTATTAATAGCACAGAGCAGAGTGATGTCAACATCACTTCTAAAGAGAACTTAAGTGACTTGCCACTAGGCGATAGGGTGGTGGTCAGTTGTTGCCATGTTGGCGTGCTTGTGCCCTTGTGCCCTTGTGATATAAGTGCTAAGGGCGTGCGACCGCGGGATTTTGACAGCCGAGGCCACCGCCGCCGCAGGATTTTGACGGCTGAGGCCACTGCGACCGCGGCGTTAAAACCCTTAGCAAAAACACTGCCATGCGGCAGAATGGTACTGGACACAGCACGAGCACATGAGCACTACCATCCTGCCCCACCCCTCACTTCACGCACGTTGTTGATCTCCCGGTTGAGCACGCCGTCGGTGATGAGCACCTCCTTGGGGTGCAGGTACTTCTGGTACACCGTGCGCACCTGGTGGACACACGACCGCAAAAATAACAAACACATGATGCAAGAGGGGGGTGGGAAAGGGCAAAGGTTATTTACTACCACAGTAAGCAACCATTGGGGATGGTGAATGCATAGTCTACAAGTCCCAAGCTAGACTCACAGTAGATAAAATTTCATCAGTCTTCAAGTTCCATGCCTGGCCAAGCCCATCGCTGGCTTGGATGCAGAGCTGCCAAAGAAAGCCGCTGTCCTGTCGAGTCGTGGGGTCAATAGGTTAACAGGTATGGCCTGCTTGAGACACTATGCCAGCACGAGCACCGCCATCTGGCAGCCTATTGAAGGTGAACTAGGAACTTACAGAAGCCGGGGCGCTTTCCCACTACTTGACTGGGTGCTTGACATCATCCCACCATCGCTCTTGCCACCACCTCATTCCCGTCACTCGTCTACCACCAACCCTGCCCATGTTCCACCCTTCCTGCCACCAATCATGCCCTGCTACTATCCTTCCTGCCACCAACCCTGCCACTCTTCCATCTCATTGCAACTAACCGTTCCCACCACACCGTCACTAGTGGCCGGCTAGCATTGAGGGCTTCGTACCCGCAACGTATTCATTGCTAGATGCCAGTTACGAGCACAGTCTGATCACACAGTCATTGGTGGGGGGTAGCTAGGGGGCCGCGTGGTCCCTACTCACCACACAGTCATTGTTGACCATGATGCCCAGCTCTTCGGTCAGGTAGTTTAGGTTGGTGCCCAGCGCTGCCTCGCCGCCCTCGCCCATTAGCAGCAGCACCGAGCCGCCGCCCATGAGAAAGTCCTTGATCGCATTGATCTGGTGTGTTGCAGCGATGGATGATGGATGAAAAGTGTGAGGAGCATGGCACAGGACGGTCCCCGATGCAAATTAGGAATACCATAGGTGGGTAGGTGGGTGGGGGGAATCTTTAGGTACGTGCCAGCGAAATCAAGGTGGTCTAGAACACCCATAGTTCCATGCAAGTGAAAGTGTGTATTCCTTGGAAATAACGGTGACAGATCAAAATGTAACGCAGATGAGGGAGGGGAGTCATCTCGCAACATACCATTTAAGCATGCGTATGCTCGAAAGTAGTATCCATGAAAAGCCTACGTCATGGCTTTTCACTCGTACGCTTGGGGGGGGGCGCAGGGGCGGGGGGGGGGGGGGGGGGGGGAGGCCTCCATGACAAGAGGGACCTCAGAATGCCTTATTTTTCTGTGCTATAGTATGCTGCTAATAGCATGGCAGGCCACGCAGGCTCGCACCTCTTTTGTGGTGAACATCTCTCGCGGCGCGCCGAACACACAGATGGCGGCCGTCTTGAGCTTCTCAAGGGAGATCTCCTCCTCATTGCTGATGGGTAGGCGAGGAAGGGTGGCAGGACGAGCAAGCCAAATGATGCAGCACGTTCCCGACACGCCCAAGACGGCTCAGCAATGCAGGAGAAGGGCAAAGAGATTGGCAGTATGGAACGTGAGGCGATCTCTTGTGGACCAAGTTGGGGAGGCACAGATGATAGCGAGGAGCACAAGCGTGACCTTGCACATGGGCTGCCCCCAGCTACTTGTCATGGACCTGCCACTCAGATTGCTGAAACAAAGACCCGACGTTTTTAGCCCTATGTTCCTGGGCTTGCTGGGAAACAATTGCTCTCTTCACCAGGTACAAACATTTGGCATGCTTATGGCACCTTCGAAATGGCTAATACGGACTCATGGGTGCACTTGATAAACACTGATGAATAGTAGAATCCATTATTTGTAGAGTACCTGCTGCATTCTGGTCCCCAACGGATGACATTTGCCCATGACCAAACAAAAAAAACACCCCGACCCCAACGCTTTCTCTTCAAGAAGCAGCCTTGGCCGAGAAGACGCCGCCAGTTTCCGATAGGACGAATGGACGATACTGGTTTCGGGCCCTCTGACGGTCTGGGTTCATTGATGAGCATTGATGAGCATGCCTGGTGCCATATGCTTGTCTAGCACATTCATGACTGCCAGGCCATGCCCTGGGTGATGCGCACACGGAACCTGAGCCGAAGCCAGCTGTGACGGGCAGTTCTAAAGTGCTACATGGGGCAGGGAGAAGGAGGGCCTGCTCCCTTTATCTGTGTTATCCCCTTGTGCCATCATTAAGAAAAGAAAGGATGTTTTATTTGTTGTTTACACGATACGGTCATCGAACCAGCATACACAGGGGAATGCTTGCGTGGCAAAGGAAGCACAAGACGGAAATCACATGGCCCGCATTAGGCAGCGAGGCTGCCCTAAACAGGCACGCCATTGGCAAGGGCAGGGGTGCCCATCGCTGCCACAGAAAGATGTGGACACGTGGCAGCTTTTATCTCCGTGCAGCCATGACGTACACCGTTTCTCCCGTGAAGCAACACCAGGCACTAGATGCCACGAAACACTCGGCAGAGCGTTTCCCAAGTGTCCCTCGCAGCTTGGGATCAAAGGTGCCCTGTCAACGAGATTGCCCCAAGCTTCTGCTTGCTCTTAATTATTTGAAGATTTCAGAGCATATATATGTCCCCCAACCGCGTGCGCCACCCCCTCCCCCTTCGTAACCCCTGTCATACAAAGATATTCCCCAACCGGCCCATCGAAGGCCCGCGGCAGGCGCTCCATGCCGAATATTGTGTGTACATGGGCAAGTCAAGTTGGGAGGGCGCATCAAGCAACCAATGGATAAGACTGGCGATGGCGCAAGCCGTTACAACGACATAGCTGTAATTATTCCTAGTAAGGTTCATCGTCTTTGAAGCGATTGAGCTTGGCTTACCTTGTTGGCTTGAAAGTGCCACGGAGTCTTCGAAACAATTGTTTGAATCCTTGCTTGTGCGTGTGGGTTTCTGTTACACGGAACACCATAAGAGGCACGTAGGCATTCGTTATGCTACAGTAGTCGCTGAGTTGAATCGCTCATCAGTGTATCTGCCTCGCACATCTTCTTGCCATTTTCTGAGTAAACCGACGCATAAATTATATCACCTGGAAATATTCCACTGGGTTTACTACAGGTAATTGGCACACCTTTCTTACAACAGTCAAACAGAACAACTCCCGCGCCTTCCCCTGCGGCATCACCCGAAGCGAGGGTCATCTTCTCTTATATACTACCCGGGTTTTCAATACATATCCTTGAGCATGGTTTCACCGGGCACCCGGGAAAGATGACCTCTCATTTCCCCCCCCCAAAAAAGCGTAATAGACCTGAAAATATACTATCAAGGCTTTACGCATTGTTGGCCATAACTAATCAAAGAAAAGATCCTTTCCTATGGTCGCAAGGAACGGCTCCAGGCAAATTGCTCCCTCGGCAAACCCCGTCGGCCATGCCTCGTCTGCCCTCAGCCATCGCTTTCAATCGCTTTTTAAAGACCAAAAATATGCAGTTCTTAGGTGGGGAATCCAGGGCGCCCAGGGCGGCCCCAGGAGGCGGTGCAGTGGGCACGCTTTGCCATTTGAGTTGAGTTGAGATTAGATCCCGTTTCCTGGTGACAACGTGTACACAAGGCAGTAACCGGCGTAGGAATTATAAATCAGTGACTGGCTGACTAAAATAGCCTGCAATGACGCGCGCTGCGTGCATCGAGGGACGCACGGACGAGGTGCCCAAGTACTTTTGGCGCCGATATTATTACATTTGGCGCGCGCTTGGGTGAGCACTTCAGGAACAGTGCTGGAGTATGCAGGGCGAATTCGTGCAAATAGCAGCTATCTCTGCCCGATTTCGCCTATTAATAAGCTTGGGGTGCTACGAGAAAGAGTTGTCTCCAGCAAGTTGATCTGGTCTCCTTTACCCCGTGCAAATCATCGGCCGATGGGATTAAAATTGCAGTGTTTGTTTGTGGGTACATTAAGCGGGTCTGCTGCCAACCGGAAGCCATTAGCTACTGGTAGGACGCAAAGCTGCTCACTAGCCGTTTAGTGTTGGAACACTTCCAGCCAAATTTGGATGCACAAATCTTTTGCCAAACAGGATAGCAGCTTCATAGTGCAGGACTACATCTCAGGTATCGTCGGTCTGCGGAACATGGCACAGATCCCTCGCAAATTCAAGAAAGTAGCACCATGGGTTGTCGGCGGTTGCGCCTCCATGTTTCTGTTGATACACATACTTCTCGCAACAGAAGCCGACCCTCAGCCTCCTGAGAAACCGACAAGTCTTTCAATGGCAGCCATGGAGTAAGTCTATTTCCTGTCATGGATTTGGATGTTGAGATACGATCCGAGGTAGGTGCAGTGTTGGCCTCTTTAAAGATTTTTGTGTTTCCGGCGGGCGAGTTACGTATAATGAGTGGGTTATGGGTTTACCTTTCTTTTAACATGTTCTCGATTCTGCAAGGCTTACTACAGCCCGCTAAAAGCAAGATCTGGTGCTGCCTATCAGCACGACTCTCGAGTACGTACTGGAAACCTACTGCATTATATATGACGTGAGAGAGATAGGGGGCGCGGGGCGGGGGGGGTGGGTGGTGGGGGGGAGAGGGAAGGGGGGCAGGGGGGAGAATCGGAAGGAAGCATTAATGTTGATAAGTCATTTGCGCATTCCATCAGTCGGTGCATATCCCTCCCTCTCTCCCTCCCTCCCTCCCTCCCTCCCTCCCTCCCTCCCTCCCTCCCTCCCTCCCTCCCTCCCTCCCTCCCTCCCTCCCTCCCTCCCTCCCTCCCTCCCTCCCTCCCTCCCTCCCTCCCTCCCTCCCTCCCTCCCTCCCTCCCTCCCTCCTCCCTCCCTCCCTCCCTCCCTCCCTCCCTCCCTCCCTCCCTCCCTCCCTCCCTCCCTCCCTCCCTCCCTCCCTCCCTCCCTCCCTCCCTCCCTCCCTCCCTCCCTCCCTCCCTCCCTCCCTCCCTCCCTCCCTCCCTCCCTCCCTCCCTCCCTCCCTCCCTCCCTCCCTCCCTCCCTCCCTCCCTCCCTCCCTCCCTCCCTCCCTCCCTCCCTCCCTCCCTCCCTCCCTCCCTCCCTCCCTCCCTCCCTCCCTCCCTCCCCCCCCCCCTCCCCCCCCCCCCCCCCACGGGCACAGTCTGCACAGTGTGCTAGCCCCTCTGCTGATACATTTTTTATCATGGTACAACTTGCCCCGGTGCCTATGTTCTTGGCCGGGCGGCGTGGGCCTTGCAGGGAGGAAATGCCAGAGTGCTCTGCCCTCATCAAGCTGGAGAGGTGAGCCTCGGATACGTATCACATGCTGTAGCTTCGCAAGGCATCCGTACCATATCCGCTATGTCTTCCCAAGGCAGCCACCGTGAAGGTCCAAATGTACAGGGCCCTTTCTTCACTTGGGGCCAAGTGTGGAGTACAGCTTCCATGCTCCTTTGTGAAAGGTCAAGGGAAGGGCAAGAGACCTAGCAGTTCACCATGAACCCACAGCAGGGCACGTGCATGAACAAGCATGCGGGCATTCCAATTGCTGACATCATCGCGCATACTTGTAGTAGATAGCAGCGCCAGCAGGTTTCATCAATAGGGGGCAGCGCATCTCCCCACGTGTAGTAGATAGCAGCGCCAGCAGGTTTCATCAATAGGGGGCAGCGCCTCTCCCCACACGCAAACCCAGGCAAAGCGAGGTGACTAGTCTTACATCGGGCTTGTAGGTTTAGTGATGGGTTTGAGAGGAGCTCAGCATGGCCCGTGCCTCACTGCTGGCCCTATTAATTAATTAATTGATTAGGAACATAACTCCGTTGGGAGTGTATGTAGCACATATCCCAGAGAAGGGGCATATGGCTTTCAATACATTCTAAGCTACTTCCTGCAAGGGTGGGAATGTAAACAACACTTGCTCTAGGTGCACCAAGGGCACCTGCACCACCACGATCTATCAAGCTCAACCCAGCTAAGGGGAGCCTGTCATGGGGGGGGAAGATCACCATGGCTATAAGAGAGCTAGGGCATGGCTTCTCAACAGAGAGCGACTCTCTGCATAGGCATTGCAGGGCTGAATTCCTAATGCAGCATCCATGGGGGGTCCCATTATAGGCATGCATGGCTTGGCTTAATTCTGAAGGCATCATCCATGGGGGCAATTATGGGCGCACATGCGCGTAGGCCACATGCTAGGCTAAGCCTGACTAATCTACACTACTGGTATATATTCCCTAGACTGAGGTTGCTGGGGTGGCAGGAGGTGCCTGCCAGGGCTTATGGTCAACATGGATGACCGCCCCCCTCCAGTATACCGGCTTCCCCCCTGCGCTCTGCCGGAGCTGAAGGTAGGTCGGCCATAGCTCGCGTCGTCGCTGTTGCTGGGCCAGGGTCAAGTCGTCGTCCAGCGTGAAGCAAGTCCCCAAGAGCTTCTTGCGGCATTTAAGGAGCGACAGCTTGTCCGCCATGTACTTAACGGTGAGGAGCACGGGTGCCGGGCCAGCCTTACCCCGCGCGCGGGGGAGGCGGACAGCCGACATCCGCAGCTCACCTGTGAGTAGCATGGGGGCAAGAATGTCGCGCTTAAATGCTGTGAGAAGACTCGTCGGGGTCTCGTCTGCCGGCTGGTCGAAGTGCTTGACGATGACATTGTGGCTGCGCTTGTCGAGCTCGGCCTCCTCCCGAAGGTCGAGTGCTTGTTGCTTGAGCTGTGCCGCGATGGTGGAGGTGGTGGAGGTGGTGTGGTGCTTAAGCAGGTCCGCCCAGGTGGAGGGAGCGTCGCTGGCCGGGCCAGCAGAGCGTCGCTGGCCCTATGCATTGTCCAAATTTCTATAATCATGCTCTTAGTGATGGGTTTGAGAGGATCTCAGCATGACCGGTGCCCCACTGCTGGCCCGATGCATCGTCCAAATTTCTATAATCACGCCCTGCCGCCCTGCCGCCCTGCCGCCCTGCCGCCCTGCCGCCCTGCCGCCATGCGGCCATGCGCATCTGATGCCTTCATTGCCCTTGACACATCCTTCACAGTGCTTACCTCTTACGTTTGTGACGTCTCGTTCACTGTCCCACATTTTTGTCGATCTTGATGTGCTGTTGCATCTGTATGTCATTTTTTACCCCTACTTTCCATAAGATTTTCAGTTATGTGGTCCATCATGTTCCCATGGCTCATGTTTTCAACTTTTCCCCGACTCCTGCCCGCAGGGAGGCCTGGGATCTCAAATGGGAGGAGCAGCTGGACCGTGAGCTGCACAGCCTGCGGGACCGTGTGCAGAGCCTCAAGAACAGCCTGGACGAGCAGGTCCGCCTGCACAACCTGCAGAAGGTGACTCACGAGCGCGACGTGGCCAACAAGGCCAATGCGGTGGCGGTGCTGGAGAAGCAGCTCTACGAGTGCAACATGTGGGTGCATAGTAGTCTGCATAGTAAACCGTGTGTCCTGCGGTGTATAGAGTGTGTGTGTCCTACAGTATAGAGTGTGAGTGCAACACGGCAGCAGCTCTTTGAGTGCAACATGTGGGTTGGGTTGGGTTGGGTGTGTGCCTTGTAGTTCATATGTATTGTAGAGTGTAATGCAATAGTTTCTTGCTCAGTGGCTTGTTCAGTTCTATCGACACGTGGGTTTGCTGCTGGGGCACACGTGTGGTGTCTCGTGGCCTCTCCTTCGTGAGGGCAAGAGATGGGCGCACGATGACCCCATGTGCATGTGTTGATAGTATTCACCCGGTTGATGGCATCATCGAATGGGTCACTACTTGCTACTCAGGTCCTTCAGCACTTCGCTTCACACATTCCCATAAGACTATACTGTGGCATACCCCTCATCAGCTTCCCGTTCAGACTTCTGAGTTGCCTGTGACCCCTCCCAAGCCGTTGGATATCTCTTCAGCAAGAACTTATAATGTGCAGCATGCTGAAGTGCGCCGTGAATATGCCCCGCTGCCCCTGTGCCTTTTGTCCTTCCCCCCTCACCAGGGGCACGTGCGCGTGCCCGAACCCAAAGGCTGAGTTGAAGAAGGTTCAGGCTGAGAGCAAGAAGTGGCACAGCAAGATGGAGAGCGTCCAATCGCAGCTGGAGGAGTGCAAGAAGGGGAAGCCCAAGCGGATGGAGGAGATGTGCAAGAAGCTTGTCGCGGATCGAGGAGAGGTACGTTAGTGAATGAGATGTGACCGGAGGGCAAGAGGTGAGGAAAGAGGGCAAGAGACGTGAAAGGAGGGCAGGAGGTGTTCTTAGGGAAGGGAGGGTAGGTATCGGGGGCCAAAGCCGATGCAGGTGGTGTATTGGGGAAACTTCAGCAAGGACATTACAGGAGAGCGGAAACGACGTAGCGATGAGGGGGGGAAGGCTTGGAGAGGTAGGAGGAGGGGAGGACCCGGGTGGGGGTGGGGGAGGCGGGGGGGAGCTGAGGCAAGTGTATACATCCTGGTGGGTAGGGGACGGGAAGGCAGGTACTGCCGGGAGGGGGAAGCGGGTACTGTTATGCACATAGTCCTCTTTTCTCAAGAGCGCGTGACTGCTTCACATGGTTTTTCTTGCTCGCTCTATGCATGGTGGCCGGCCAGCATGCTCAGGGGATGCATCGCTGCAACAGCATGGCTGGGGAGCTGGCGTGAACGGTCTGATGCACAGACGCATGCACAGGAGCTCAAGTGGTTTCTCACTAGGTTCGCATGCGGCTGTTTCCATTGCATGCGCATGTCCCGGGCCCTTGCCTGTTCTCTACTCGTCGTCTTCTGTGTGCGCAGAAAGAGATTCTGGCGCGCGTGCAGGCGGCCGAAGCGAGGTTCCACGCTTCATGTGTCTCCAAGATTGAGGTGGGGCGCTGCGGACGTGTCCACCGCCGGTGGGATTAAGGCATGCGTTTCCGTCAGGAGAAGAGGCTGATCCCTCCCGCCATCTAGTTAGAAGCATGCATGGTGAACCTTACTTTACTTGTGTAGTGTTGCCAAGAGAGCATCTTTCGCCCGCTCGTCCTGGCGTGACTTCTACATCGTTGTGGAGATGGTGCAGTGCGGCTTCAGCCGTCACATAGTCTCTGCTACTATAGTAACTGGCATGATAGCTACTGTAGTAACTGGCATAATAGCTACTGTAGTAACTGGCATGATAGCTACTGTAGTAACTGGCATAATAGCTACTGTAGTAACTGGCATGATAGCTACTGTAGTAACTGGCATGATAGCTACTGTAGTAACTGGCATGATAGCTACTGTAGTAACTGGAACGATAGCTACTGTAGTAAATGGCACGATAGCTACTGTAGTAACTGGCATGATAGCTTCTGTAGTAATTGGCATGATAGCTACTGTAGTAACTGGCATGATAGCTACTGTAGTAACTGGCATGATAGCTACTGTAGTAACTGGCATGATAGCTACTGTAGTAACTGGCACTATAGCTACTGTAGTGACTGGCACGATAGCTACTGTAGTAACTGGCATGATAGCTACTGCAGTAACTGGCATGATAGCTACTGTAGTAACTGGCACGATAGCTACTGTAGTAACTGGCATGATAGCTTCTGTAGTAACTGGCATGGTAGCTACTGTAGTAACTGGCACGATAGCTACTGTAGTAACTGGCATGATAGCTACTGTAGTAACTGGCATAATAGCTACTGTAGTAACTGGCATGATAGCTACTGTAGTAACTGGAACGATAGCTACTGTAGTAACTGGCATGATAGCTACTGTAGTAACTGGCATGATAGCTACTGTAGTAACTGGCATAATAGCTACTGTAGTAACTGGCATGATAGCTACTGTAGTAACTGGCATGATAGCTACTGTAGTAACTGGCATGATAGCTACTGTAGTAACTGGCATGATAGCTACTGTAGTAACTGGCATGATAGCTACTGTAGTAACTGGCATGATAGCTACTGTAGTAACTGGCACGATAGCTACTGTAGTAACTGGCATGATAGCTACTGTAGTAACTGGCATGATAGCTACTGTAGTAACTGGCATGATAGCCACTGTAGTAACTGGCATGATAGCTACTGTAGTAACTGGCATAGTAGCTACTGTAGTAACTGGCATGATAGCTACTGTAGTAACTGGCATGATAGCCACTGTAGTAACTGGCATGATAGCTACTGTAGTAACTGGCATGATAGCTACTGTAGTAACTGGCATGATAGCTACTGTAGTAACTGGCATGATAGCTACTGTAGTAACTGGCATAATAGCTACTGTAGTAACTGGCATGATAGCTACTGTAGTAACTGGCACGATAGCTACTGTAGTAACTGGCATGATAGCTACTGTAGTAACTGGCACGATAGCTACTGTAGTGACTGGAACGATAGCTACTGTAGTAACTGGAACGATAGCTACTGTAGTAACTGGCATAATAGCTACTGTAGTAACTGGCATGATAGCTACTGTAGTAACTGGAACGATAGCTACTGTAGTAACTGGAACGATAGCTACTGTAGTAACTGGCATGATAGCTACTGTAGTAACTGGCATAATAGCTACTGTAGTAACTGGCATGATAGCTACTGTAGTAACTGGAACGATAGCTACTGTAGTGACTGGAACGATAGCTACTGTAGTAACTGGCATGATAGCTACTGTAGTAACTGGCATGATAGCTACTGTAGTAACTGGCATAATAGCTACTGTAGTAACTGGCATGATAGCTACTGTAGTAACTGGCACGATAGCTACTGTAGTAACTGGCATGATAGCTACTGTAGTAACTGGAACGATAGCTACTGTAGTAACTGGCACGATAGCTACTGTAGTAACTGGCATGATAGCTACTGTAGTAACTGGCATGATAGCGACTGTAGTAACTGGCACGATAGCTACTGTAGTAACTGGCATGATAGCTACTGTAGTAACTGGCATGATAGCTACTGTAGTAACTGGCATGATAGCTACTGTAGTAACTGGCATGATAGCTACTGTAGTAACTGGCATGATAGCTACTGTAGTAACTGGCACAATAGCTACTGTAGTAACTGGCATGATAGCTACTGTAGTAACTGGCCCCTGCCTGCTAGTACACTCACTGGCATGGATCCCCTTGGCCGCAGTTCGCCATTATTCCCCATCTCAAAAGTAAGACACTGCGGCAGAGTACCCATGGAGCAGGTAAACATGGCTCTACCAGGCATCGACCCTGCACCACGCCACTTGCTGCATCGCTGGGTTTGCTGGCGGTGGAGCCAGCAGTTTCCCTTCCATTGCTATCGTGGGGAGCCGCAGGCATGCTTGCTGGTGTGGACCACGTCTGGTTCGGTCACAATTTGACGGCCTAAAAACCGCTGCACACAAACGGACCAAATTTTCACGTCCAGCAACAGTTGTCTCCACCACCGTGTGCAAAAGGCAAGTATGGCGAAGCTTCAGGGCACCGGTGCGCTAGTAGCCACCGCAACATGGCCATTCGGTGAGCACTGACAACGTGTTTCTGTTGCCTTGCCTCCCTGTGCCTATCCTTGTTGTAACTGCTTCAATACATCGTGGGTGGCTGCCTTGTCTCGTCCCATGTATGGTACGGCGCGCCGGCCACGCTCCGCCTCCTCAGGCGCTGGTCACGGCGCAGAAGGCGCGGCTCCCGGTGAGTATCTCTTTTGCTCGGTGCCTGTGGATCAGTCACTTTAAATCCCCTTAGCTTGGTGCCTTTTGCTTGGTGCCTTTGGCTTGGTGCCTTTGGCTTGGTGCCTTTGGCTTGGTGCCTTCGGATCGCCATGCCAGCTTGCTGCCACATCCGCGGTCGAGTACTGTTTTCCACAGTCAGCCTCGTTCCCACTGTGCAATGTGCTTAGTTTTTGCTTTGTTTTGGTCATCCACTTATGCCTTATCCGTTTGGTTTCACATTTGCACGTCGCTGCTGCGTCACTAAAGGGCGCTGTTCTTGCTCCCCCCCTGCCTTCTTGTCTGCATGCCATCGCAGACACTCGATTTTGATGAGACCACGGGCACTATGAAGGAGCTGCCAGTGCCTGCCCCAACCGATGAGGTGAACTTCAGTCAGAATTGTTCTATATTTTATGCCTCACGCGGTGGATGTGACTTCAGGTATGAACTGCCCTTGCTTCTTACCTGTGCTGCGCACTCCTGTTGTTGTAGGGGAGTGACCTTGCAGTCTCATAACTCCTTTTCTTCCATGCCATTTAGCCTGGTGGGTTACAATGGTCACTGCACTCTCCCTCTTCAAAAACAGGTCAATGATTGAGTGCTCGTTTTGCATGGTTTCACGGGTGCGTTGCCCCCGCGTTTGTCTGCATCCATCCAGACGTCGGGGGCGGTGCCTGCAGAAGATGCCGGCCAGCAGGCCGCCCTGTCCGAGGGCATGTCCCTGGCAGATACCGCAGGCACGGACGCCCAGGAACAACAGGTGCCCGAGGATGGCAGCCAGGGTGAGCCGCAGGGGGCGGGCGAGGGTGAGGAGGCATTGCAGGCAGCACCGTTGGAGGATGGATCGGAGGCCGCTGCGCCGTTTGACTCGCAAGCAGAAGGCGTGGCAGAGCAGGTGCAAGCATCGGCGGCCGAAGAACAGGTTGGGGTGGAGCAGCAAGGCGAGGAGTCTCAAGGAGGGGGGGAGCAGGGAGGGGAGCAGGGAGGGGAGGAGCAGGGTGGGGACGTGGGTGCCAGCCAAGGGGAGGTGGGGCAGGAGCTGGCCCAAGAGCAGGGCACCGCACAGGATGGCGAGAACGCAGGGGTCCAGCAAGGAGGAGAGGCAGGGGAGGAGCCAGTGCAGGGGCAGGGGCAGGGGCAGGGCCAGGAGGTACAGGCGCCAGGGGAGGCGTGGCAGCTGGAAGAGACGGCTGACGAGAAGCAGCTGGAAGAGTTGGTGGCAGAGGAGGTATGGAAGGCCGAGGGAAAGACGCACAAGGGTGTGGGAAAGGGAGATAAAGCTGGAGTGTAGAGCAATGCGGGACGTTGGAAATCCCACCTTTTACGGACGGGCATGCGCTGCCGGTATCCGTCTCCCGTTCATTTTGTTTGTGATGGTGGCCCAAATGGCCAGGACTTGAAATGCAGCCCATGGTTCCTATTGAGCTGGTGATGCCCTCCATGCACACTCACCGGCGCTGATGCAGTCATTGTCATGGGTGCGTTAGGGGCCTTGTGTGCATTGCATGATTGAAGCCCATGCATGCCCCACCTGTTGGGCTTGTAATCTATACCTTGTAGATACATCACCCGCCGTACACGCAAGTAGAACGTATAAAGTCTCGAACTACATGCTAGTTTGCAAAGCGATTTTTGCGTTTTGGAACCACAGCGGGATTAAGCGCATGTCGTGACACATGCAGGTACATGCCCTTACTAACGGGACCTGCACAATCAAGCTCTGTACGTACTGATGGTCTGCAAAGCGCATATATTGTACACACTACACATGCAGTTGAGTTGTACATCGATCTTGTAGAATGTACCCCAGGAAAGGCAGTGCATATTCTCTTTTGTGTGTGGCGCGCTGTAAAGACATGCATAAGGACTACTGAAGTAAAACCAAACTTGCATGCAGAACCTTGAATTCGATCCATATATATATGTTTTCTCTATGAGAACATTCTCAACTGCATGTTTGAATTTGCAGTCTAGGCCTGGTTGCCTTGTCTTTTTGGAAGGGCAAATGAATTTGACCAGCCATCTGTACCAGAAGTTCGAGAAAAGTTTGCAACCTGCGATGTGGGCTGCCATGTTCGGTCCTCAGCACGCAGTCATCAGTATGCAGCCATTACACCCCTCGTCCTGGGCACGTCCCGGGGACGTATCCAGGCGCCTCCCTTCAACCCTGGGACCAGCCTGGCAGCCTGAGGTCATCCTCCAGAAAGTCATCTGCGCATGGATCTAGCATCCCATGGCCATGACACATGGAAGCCTCAAGTGACGTGCCAAGGCAAGCCTAGTCTGCCACTACATGGCCCCAAATCACCTGCTTGATGACCCTTCTAACTACAGAGAAACAAACAAAGTGGTCTATAATAAAAAAAGTTGTCTCTACTAAAAAAACGCCCCTCAGGTGGCGGGATTCCGATTTTACAGAACTGGAAGGTATCCTCTTGTTCTGAATTATGTACAACCAGGCCCTGTGAGCACTGGTTTAAGTCTCATGCGCGCTCCGCGAGCAGTATCCTCTCTGTACGTCGATCGCCCGCACTGATTTCCTTTCATGTCCTGGTTGGAATAATGACCCTCACTGACTCCTTTCCGTCCCTTCCCCACCCAGTTTCCCCCCAGGCCCCTCATTTGGTGAACGAGATCAGTGCGCCGCCGTGGGCAGGTTCAGTGCTGACATGAACGCGTTATACGCGTTATCCAGGTTGAACAGCATCTCCCTCACTTGGCTCTCTGTCAGCTCGTCGCTGGCCCGCATGTTGCTAAGTGTGGCGATCCACCCCTTGACTTTTTCCCGCCCCTCAAAATTGGGTGGCAGCTGCGGAACCTTATAGAGCGACTGGAGCAGATCGTTGAGCAGCGGGTACACCTGGTCCACCGCCACCATGTTCAAGCGCAGGTTGTCCATCGCGGTGATGAAATGCTGCAAGCGGCCAAAGAGGGAGGGGTATACACGAGACAGTGAGGGGTGGATGCCAGGATAAGACAGGGCAGCAAATGGGCGATCCATCGTAGTAATAAACTGCTGCAAGTGGGCCAAAAGTGGGAAGGGAGTGCAAGCAAACAAACGGGTCAGCAAGTGCAGTGATTAAGTGCTGCAAGAAAGGGGAAGGGGTGACGGTATGCACAAGGCGTTGCGGGGAAATGCGAGCATAAAGCCGGCCCGCGGATTGTGGCCAATGATGAAGTGCTGCAGCGAGGCCAAATGAAAGGGCACATCTGCGACACGGTGCATGGGGCAGGGGACACATTGAATTGTGTAGGCGGATCGGGCCCGGTACGTACCGAATAAGAAACAAAATGGCCCTGGCACTGGGATGTATGAATGATAGCGTGAGGGAAGGGGGAATCTGACAAGAAGGCACGCCCCCAACAACACCCATACCCCATTCGCCCATACCCGCACCCCCTTGTGTTTACGCGCCCCCCCAAAAGTCCATAACATCAGCACCCCTCCCACTCTCCATTAGAGAAAATGCATCCACCCCCCCCCCCCAGCCCACCACTCAGCCCCCCTGCCCCCCCCCCCGAATTCATCCAGGAAACAACATACTCTGGCCACCCCGCACCCTACCCCAGGAGCACCATGCATAGGCGGAGAACATCGTTGCAAAGTCACAGAGCGTCCGACAACGCGCAGCCACAGGTGTCAAGGTCCCCGACTGTTCTAATATAACTGTTCTAATATAAATGTTCTAATCCAACTACAATGTATCTCTAACTAGGAATGAAACCATGCACGTGCCGAGGTGAAGCACGCGGTAAACGCCCCGCAGTGCCACCACCCTGGACCCCCGTGGACGCTTCATACCCAAGTAACGTATTTCCTGTTTGGCTGTTTCACAAAAGCACACAACCCAATTCACACAAGCAGACGACCTGTTTCACACAAGCACACGGCCCGCATGCCTGCGTGGCGGATGCCAACAAGAGGGGGACACCGCCATCCAGCGCCATCACAATGCGCCAAATGCACGCTGCAAGTCCACAATCCAGCCACCTGCGTGACGGATGCCGGCACCCACCTGCACGGCCTCGGCCACGTTGAGCGCGGTGGCGTCCGCCGGCCTGGGCCTCGCATGCTCCAGCGTGGCGGGCACGGTGGAGACCAGCAGCCGGTTGGCGGCGGCGGGGCACCGCATGTTGTACTCAGACATGAAGTGCTGAACGTCGTCCGTTGTGTAGTTGAGTGTCTGCTTCAGCGTCTTGAACTGTCACCCAGCGGAACACAACGGGCAGGGGAGGAAGAGGGTAGCAACACAAGGGGCAGGGGAGGCAAGGGGGTAGCCAGGTAGGATGGGAAAGGTGGTTGAATTGGAGTAAGCATGCACGTTAGCTTTCTGAACTGTTGGCCCTGTATGGAGAGGATGCCAGGGGGGGGGGGGGGGCTGAGGGGTCAAGATCATGTAACTGTGTAACTAATCGTCTGTTTCAGTGTATCGAACTGTCACATGTGGTAGAGTCGAAGGGGACATAACGGCAGGAGAGGCAGAGCGATAAGGGGAAAAGGGGAGGAGAGCGTCTGTTTTAGCGTATTGAATAATGGACGTGCATGGAAAAAAGGCATGTGGTGGATGGGGGGCGGGCAGCATCATGTATAGGTGTCTAGCGACTGCTTGAGCTGTTAAAACGTCGCGGGCCATAGGGTCGAAGGGAACATAAGGGAAGGGGAGGCAAGGGAGGAGGCAAGTGGGGCAATCGTCTTGTACTGTTGCATGAGGTTGGAGAGAAGGCAAAACGGGGGTGGGGGGCGTTGGGGGGGGGGGCAGGGGGGGGGGGGGCAATCTACGGGGTTGGATTAGGAAAATGTTGATGTCATCTTGTTGTGTAATCGAGCGCATGCTCAGTGTCTTGGAAATTTGCCGATGGGTGGGATAAAAAGATAAAAAAGGGCGAGAAGGGTGGGCAAGATGGTGGAGTTTTGACCCTCTGTTTTAGTGATTCGAACTGTTAAGTGTGCATGGAGAGGAGGCAAGGGGGGGGGGGGAGGGCGCAACGTTGAATACTTGTGTCGATGACTGCCTGCATTACACCTTGGGCGGGCTGCTGCTGGTGCGTGGGAACAAAGAGAACATGAGGGCAAGCGCAGGCTAGTGGAGTAGCGTGGGCAAGGTGACGTAGTTTGATGTGAATATTTTGAAGTGTGCATGTGCATGGAGAGCAGGCAAAGGGGTAGGTTGGGCAAGGCCGTGCAGATGGGTGTCAGCTTTTCTGGTTTAAGCTGTCGCCGGGGCGGGGGGGCAAGGAGAAGCGAGGTGGCGGTGGTATGCGGGAAGAGCAAAGGGGGCGAACACCTGCCTTTGCAATAAGGTCGTAGCAGGCCGGCTCGTACTGCTGGGGAGTAATTGCGTCTCTGACGTACGCTCGCTCCAGCTTTTCTGTAGTTTTGATAATCGCGAACAAATCCGCCAAGCTCTCATATTTTTCTCGCTCAGCTCTGTCGGTGTATAATTTAACCTCCATGTTGTTGACCCTGTTGGAACAACCTCGTGGTTGTGGGACAGAACTTGGCCCCCTGTAGCCTCGGCTCCCAGCGAGCTTGCTACCTCCGGCAGAAACCAAAAGCTGGGCAAACTGATGCTCTGGCCCTTATTAAAGTAGGGTCCGAAAGAGACTATATTTGCTGCCGATGCTCACACCGCCCCAATTTCGCGTCCTTCGGAAACAAGATCACAGCGAAAACCCAGCTCAATAATTACGCAGACAGCCCGGAATGAGACGCACAACCAGCGTTAAGAGCCATAATTTCTCCCACTATTTCAGGGTCATCAATAGCCATATATCGTGCGCTGGCATCGTTCTGGAGGCCTCAAACATTTGCGTTAGTGGCCATATTTTTTTTAGTCCGTGGCGTGCCTGCTGCTCGGTGGCCTGTGCTCGTCCTTCAGAAGTGCTCTGAGGACGTTTCTCAGCAGTACAGTGAGGACACAACTCTGTCCAACCCACAGCGTTATTCGGGCGAACACACGAATTCTAGGTTCGACGTCACGGCCCGGCCACGAGCCCAGTAGAAGCACTGTAGAAGCAGACCGTGCGTGACTAGCAATTCGTTACGGTCGGCCGGCCGGCGGGCCCCGGCCGGAAGCAGTGTTTAATGCCGACAGCCGTTACCGGCTACAGGCTATGTAGTGGGCACTAGGAAGGGCAAGCTCCATTTAGCTGGCCGGCTGTTCGCGACAATCCCGGAGCCAGTGTCCACTAACCCCCTATGAACGGCCCCTTCAGCCGGAGCCGACATCATGATTCGGATGATCCGATGACCTGGGGGGGGGGGGGGGGGACTGACAGAGGGGTCTCAACCCGCCCCTTCTACCCCTCAACCCGTTGTACCAGGGCCGGGCGGGGGGGTTGCCACCACCCAGCCCTCTACCCCCCCAGGTGCATGCCCCACCCCTCACTCTTTCCCATCAGAGGACCGCCCAGTAGGTAGCACCAATCGGCATCCAAGATCAAGGAGACAAGATGTCTAAGCACGGTACGTAGGGTTACCATTCATGCACAGTGCTAGTACTACAGAAGGGGGGCAATGAGGGGGGCCGGGGGGGGGTCTCCACCCGTCCTTGCCCCTCGACGTGCTACATACCCGACCAGGGGGTGGGGGGCTTCGGACCCTCAACCCCCACCCCCAGTGCACATGATAGCTCGCCCCGGGATTGTCGCAAACAGCCTGTTACATAGGATACCGACCGGGGCCAGCTGTGAAAATGATTTGATCTTGAATATCCTGATCTAGTCGGTCGGTACTAGTCATGAGTAGGTTGCTGTACGCCGGGTCGCCGACTACTACGTTTAATTATGATCACTAATATAGGGCTCCGTGTTAGTAACGTACATATGCTCCCCACGGAGCTATGATTTTAATTAATAAATTAATAGGGCTCCGTGGCAGTGATTGATAGTCCGGTCGTGCTTGTTGCCGTCCGCTGTCATCACTGATGAACGAGTTGTTATCAAGGAGACAACCATCGTAGGCCAGAAATCGGGAGAATCCGGACCATGGTAGCTCGAGCCTGCCGTTATCTTACAAGTCCATGTGTTCGAGTCGTTCAGGGTTATGAAGATGAATGGTGATGGAAATGTGTAGCCGTGTGCATTGAAATTATGGCTGGCTTACGTGTAGAGCGACTAGATGACCTAGACGGTGGGGCCGGAAACAGCATGCTTGATCAGGGCGTGTGTTTCGAGCCTAACTGGCCGGGAGTGTCTAGTGGTGAGCACCATTGCTGCGATCGCTCTCCCACCATTTACGAGGAAATACCCGCAAATGGAAAACCACTGAAAAGGCCTAGCTAGTCAGCCATTACGTTAGCAATGCCATGATTCCAAACGTCCAAGAACTGCCGGTGCCCACACGGTGCAACTTTAGGCAAAAAGCCGGAGGACAGCACTTTCAAATGTGCGGCGTGTTACGTCCCGGCCCTTTTGGTCGGACGTAACAATGGAATAAATTACTAAGGCCATGTGGCCGTTGTACTGGGTTTTGTGAATATTGACTATTGTGTGAATTGGACTAGTTATTTTGGTCCTATAGGTTGACCTTTTAGGGGCCGGTGCCGTGGCGCCGCGCCAGTTCTGGGTCTGTCTATAGTTCTAATAGGTCCAGTGGCCTTGTACATGCACGCCTACTATGTAGGCACTATACCAGCTGATTCATGAGCATTAATTAGTCATTACATGTGTGCCCATGACGCGCACCACACCAGATGATGCCTAGCTTTAATATATATTTATGCTGCGACTACGCAGAGAGCCACTCTCTGCTGAGAACCCATGCCTTAGCTTTTGTCTAGCCATGTTGATCGTCCCTCCCCATGACAGGCTCCCTCTTAACTGGGCATAGCTTGATAGATCATGGGGGTGCAGGTGCCCTTGTGCACCCCGAGCAAGTGTCGTTTACATTCCCACCCTTGCTGGGAGTAGCTTAGAATGTATTAAAAGCCATATGCCCCTTCTCTGGGATATATGTGCTACATTTACTCCCAACGCTTCTTACTCCCACGGTTCTCTGGGAGGCTCTTTGGGCCAGGCCTAGCTCTGGATCGGGTACCACCTGCGTTTATTGCTGCCATTCGCCGACTGTATGAGGGCTCACAGGCATGAGGCAGTAGTGCGGACTGCGGAGGGCACCACTCCACCATTCCCCCTTCACCACGGGGTGTGGCAAGGTTGTGTCCTGTCCCCATACCTGTTCGAATTATTGTCGTGGATCACGTCATGCGCCGGGCACGTGCGCGCTTTACTGCTCTTAAGGGGTTCGAGCCAGGCTTGGACATCCTTAACGTGAAAGAGCACGGCGGGGTTAGACCTGGTTACCGCCTTGCCGACCTGATTTATGCGGATGATACCACCCTCATCGAGAGCCCCGAGCACATTCAGACCTGGCTGGACTGCCTGGGCCTGGAGGCGCGGGCGGTGGGGCTGGAGATTAGTGTCAAAACTGAGGCGATGGTGATAGGGGCATCCAGTAAACCATCGCTGCCGCGCCTGCTCGACGGGACGGAGGTCCCGTTCCGCGACCGCTTCAAGCTGTTGGGGAGCTGGCTTCCTGACACCGCCGACGATATGTGGACACCCGCATCGGCCTTGCCTGGGCCTTGGAAGCTCCGTTCGCTCACACCTTACTGGCGCTCGAAGGGACTGGACGGGCACCGCAAGCGCATGCTCTTCAAGGTCCTCGTCCTCACGGTGCTCACGTATGGCGCCGAGGCGTGGACCCTCCCACCCAAACTGGCAGCTAGGCTAGACGGCACCATTTATAGGATGCTCCGGCCGGCAGGTCCTGAATTAATTAATTATAATAAGCACGTGACTGCGTCACGTGGGTGCCAATACAGAGTAAAGGAACCTTCAACCCTTTATACACAGCGAGAAGGAGGGAGGGCGCCCTAGCTTCTCTCACTGCCGCAGGTGGGCAGGCCACAGAGCGCTCTCTCCACGGCATGGTGCCGGGGCGCAACACTGTGGGTGCAATACAACCAGTGCAATACCATAGGCAGGTCCTTAGCGTAGGTTTTTCCGAGCGTCCGTCATCAGAGTCTTTGTATCATGGCATGCCTCGTGTTTCGGACGAGATTAGGCAGCGTAGGATAGCATTTGTAGGACACCTTGCCCGCACCAGCCAGGTCGACAACACCCTTGGTCTGGCCGGCCCCCAGCGGCTTGGACAGCCAGGGCGGCACATTCTGCCCTGGCCTGGCCCCGAGGACATTCCCAAAAGGGTAGGGAAACCTGTCACGAACTACGTTCAGATGTTGCTGGACGACCTAGTGGTCCCAGCCCAGTTTGAGCACCGCATCCACTCTCTCTCCCGTCTTTGGACTGCCATGCAGGACAAGACGCGGTGGAAGAAGATTGTCAAGGCGCACACGCCCGACCCTGTGGGCAAGCCACCTCCCCACAAGCGGAGGAGGCGTTTTGATGAGTAGTGTAGTTAGGCTTTTCTAGATAGAGTTAGGATAGTTCGATCACGCGGCTTCCTCCACCCCATCCATCATGAAATATGTGCTACATGACCTCCCCACGGAGGCATGATATAATTTAATTTAATTTAAGGGGAGGTGGCACCCCAAAACCCTTAAAAACTGACCTATGCTAATTAATATCACTTGAAATTCATTTGCACAACGCTAAGTTATGATTGGGGGCACTAAATAACATCTCTAGTGAGTTGTCCATGCACTTGTTGGGGGTACTACCCCCATATATACACCAATAATGCGCTATAAATAGCAAAAGACGCTAATTGGGGCTGGGTATGCCCCAGCCAATGCACACATTTATTTGCAAAACTGCCTGCAGCGTTTTTAGTTCCCTGAGTTTGTAGCTTGCTGAGCTATTTACATCATGGAAAGGGCAAAACCTCGAACAGTTATTAATTTCCCCGCAAAACGACCCTTTTTTTACCGGACATTGGGAATAACTTTTTATAAACACGTCAAAAAAATATTTTTTTCTGCAGCGAAAATCCGTCTAACAGGGGGACAACTGTCTTCTAAGTTCCAGGTCATTCCGACAAGTCTAGCTCAAGTTATAAAGTTAAATTAACGTGCTAAAACCTCAGGAACATAAGCTAAAGGAGGTTTTTCTTTGTACAAGGCCAGTTAGGCATGATGTTTTCCATCCAAA
The DNA here is from genome assembly GCA_009746045.1 of Mesostigma viride. Classification (NCBI taxonomy): domain Eukaryota; kingdom Viridiplantae; phylum Streptophyta; class Mesostigmatophyceae; order Mesostigmatales; family Mesostigmataceae; genus Mesostigma; species Mesostigma viride. Next base: position 103,540 of record RPFO01000253.1, on the reverse strand, counting down.
AAGCCTGAAAGCATGCCCTACTCGATCACAATACATAAGCAAACAGCTAGGCACCTCATCTGCCCTCACCTGCCCTCGGCATGGCCAACCTTGCCAGCCCAAGCATAGCAACACGATCGTTAGGCATACATGCCAAGAGAGCATACACATTAGTCAACCCAAGGTTACCTTGTAAACTTCATGATTAGAACTCAGCAAATCTATGACCAAAAGCACATATAAATAACTCTTGCACACTGATGACGACACATGCTCAAGGTTTGGGGACACTGTGACACGCACTGATGGGTTTCCTAGACGACCACCTGACAGGCGCTAAGGACCACTAAGTAACCAAGTTGACACAATCACACTTTACATGCCATCCAACATGCATCAAATACATGCTGAATATGTTGTGAAGTACAAAGGGGTGGCCACACACCTCATACACTTTCACCGTCCCTCGAGCATGGCCAGACATATATTAAAAATATAATAATTACTTACAGCAGAGTGAAATCACTCAAACCAAAGCAAACGCCCAGCTATAAACCTATATACAGAGCCATGTCAAAGCTCTATACTACGATAAGACCAATGGAAACGCCTAACGGGAGGAACCTAATAGCCCTGCTGCACCGCAAAATCAGCCCGCGTACGGCGGAGCATGATGTCAGCCATGGCCCGAGTCAGCGCCACCGACAAGCGCTGACGCCAATATGACGTCCAGGTCCGCGCCGACCATGGGGCCCGCTGGCCCTCCAGGTCCAGCCGGTCCTCCCGGAGCCGGCAACACTCCTTGAAGAAGGCGGAGGTCAGGGGCCCCATGGCCCCAAACTCCTCCAGGACAAAGGGCACCACACGATGGTGCCCGACGTCGCCGTAGGCCAGGAGCTTGGCCCGCTCCGCCCGGTCCGCCGTGTAACCTGCCGTGAGGGAGGCCCCAGCCACGTGGCTAAGAGCCAAGGGCCGCGCCACCGAAACGTCAATAAGCAGATGCCGGCCACCCCCCTCAAAGTCCAGCACCACGATGTCAGGCCGGTGGTTGGGGGCCAGACATATAAGCATGTGTATAGCAATAATGATGATGGCACTAAAATGCCTAACCAGCATTTTCTATGTTTCTCCCAGGTTAGAGTGTAAGGTTTATGCCAACCAAGCTAATCAACACAGCAACAACTCCTTCACTGCCCTATACCTGAGATGGGCAACAAACTGGAACTATGGAGGGCAAGGAACCAAGGAGATCATGGCATACAACGATGGCATGCAGTGATTGCAGTCAACCATGTCAACCATGGTTGGCTCAGCACATTGCAGTCTTTTCACATCATCATATCAAGGGAAAGCTCAAATAAACCATTGGTGGCAGCTATCTACATGCAGTCACACAAATGCAATATCTCCAACATGATCGTCAATAAAACACTTCCTCCCCTGCACGATAAAATGGAAAGAAACCATTGGCGGCCCTCCAGCGCATGAGCGCTGTGATGCCGCTGCGAAGAGAGGGTGCGTCACTCTAACACAACAAGAAGCGTCCATACGCACACCATCCTTGCCAGAACACGTTTTATGAAATGCCTTAAACCTTCCCGAGAAGCTATAGGCTTCGACTGAAGCGGCCCTAACCACGACATCAACGAAAACAATCTAAAGCTGCCAGGTATTCGGCAAGCAACAGCGAGCTAGCTGGCGGAAACGGCCAAAACAGAACGCAAAAACCTTCGAACGATGAGCTCATAGAAGAAAGAACTGATAGCACATAACATTCGCGACAAATCTATACCTTGCCCTCGCAGATCCCTCGCTCAGGCGCGCAACAACGGCCGTTCTTCCATGGAAGGTTCCGACACGCACTGCGCAGGCCTGAAGAATTACTTACCGACAATGGCCGAAAATGTAGCAAAAAGCACCAGTTCGGTTTGGAATTCGATGCTACCGATATTAATGCATCCTTGAGGGTCAAAAAGGCCCCCAAAACTGCGAATTTACTGCCGCTATCACGAATTCTATTTTATTCCGCGCGACCAAAAAATGCAGTTTAACCCCCATGCCGATGGCAGTAAAAGAAAGCAGCGATATTATAAACCAGCTACTTGCCGCCACAACCCAACATCATGAAATCATCTTCTTCAACATTCGAGCATTTTTTTTGCATTTCTCTAGCCCTACATTGCTAGTTTCGCCTAAACGCAGTCGCCATGACCACTTCCGCAAGGGGTGCGCGCACGGTGCACCCACTTTTCACGGTACGGCTGGTACCGCGAATTTTTTCGCGCGGAAAATATTCGGCGCGCCACGTCCCCTTAATTTTTACTCCCAACGGAGTTACGTTTCTAATTAAATAATTCATTAATATGCACCACAAGCAACATCGCAATCTGAAATATATATTTATTTAATGATGAGCAATCTAAAATATGTATAGGCGGCTGTTGCGTTGCACACGCTTCCGTGCCCATGTTCTACAAAATTTGTTGAATCTCAAAGGTAGTAATTAGCACTGCCTTCTATACCCCTAGTAACACCGACATCATCGCTGTATGTGGTCTGTTCAGCAATCAGCACACTAAGTGTACAGCATGTTAATACACCAACCGACAGCTGGCATTCAGTTTATAGGCCGGAGCCAACACTACGCAGTGCCGACAGTGCAGACTGCATGTAAACAGGCTGACATGCTCAGCATTGAAGTCCAGGGGGAATGGCCCCCAACCCTCGGTAATGTACAGTTACATCTTGACTTCCCTTCCTCACACCCAAGGTTTCATTGGGATCGATATGAAGGAAGCTGCGACAAAAGGCCGCATGTTTTCATCAAGAGCCAGGCGCGATGCCAACAGAACTCAAGGAAAATTAAAACGCGCATGACGATAGACAGTGATAACGACCTCAGCATCTTGCACACATGCAGGAGGTAGAAATCGACCGCAAAAATACTGATGGTGCCAGCCAGTGCACCCATCCCATGATGAGCGCTCCCGCGGCCGGCATGAAGAAATCAAAGGTAAGTGTGATCGCCTGTGCCAATGAACTCACAGGCGGACAAAATAAAGGGAAACAATTTCGAGATTTCCCGGCACCTCAGGACTCAAAAATATATATCCAGCGAGATAACTGGATCGTAGCACGCTTGGCCTAACACCACGGCCAGGATGCAGCTGCTTATAGCCTTTCAGCTCTTGCAGTCCTGCACAGCTAGCGCTGCGGCAATAAAATAATACACCACTGATTGAATAGACCTATAACGTGGACAGCTGGAATGGCTTTGCGATAGAAGCAGCATATGCATGACTGGTGCTTTATCGTCGCCTTTTAGAGTCGACGACAGGAAAGGCAGGGACGGGAAGCGGTGGCATCGGTGTCCCATCCCACGTTGAACTGCGACGGCATAATATTTGTCTACTCGATTCGACCTTAGAGCTGGGACTGGCGGCGGACGTTTGGCTAGAGGTTAACGGGGAGTCTAATCCCTGTTCGTGCAGGGAAGCATGCCCCGCTATTAAAAACGCCTTAAAGGACTCAATCTCCCGCCTCGCCATGCACGACTTGATGCCCCTCGGCATAAGCCGCTCATCCGCCAGAGACCAGCTGCGGGCAGCGACTTCATGTAACCCCAGTTCTCTGAGCCGTAAGGCTGGGGCTTGGTCCAGCAATACCGCTGGCTGGTCACTGTTTAACTGCTCGCAATTAAAAGATGCCATCTCCGGCATATGCCTGCGGGAATGGCCTGGACTCGCAATTCGGCTGTTTTGCAGATCTGCAGGGGGGCCAAAAGCGGCGACGCTGCAGGGAGCCGGCAAGAAAAATATCTTGCGGAAAAAAGGCATTTTCAAGAAAACGCGTGCAAGCCGCGCGCACCCCATGACCAGTAAAAAATCCTTAAAACCGTGTGCCGGTTTTCCGCTTCCCGTTTGCACGGAAGCGAAGGATGACGAATTCGTGCTGCATGCGCTTTGGCTGTGCAGGACTGCATGCGCAGGTGGTGGATAAAAAGGCACGACAGGATCGCGCTCGAGAGTCGTGCTCGTGACTCGTGCCTGGCAGCCACCCCTTGTCAGGCACACGCGTATTTACTGCATTGTGTCAGTCACCGAGGTCCGTAATAATTTTAGTGGCGGACGCCTGGCGGACGCGTTGTTGGGGGTCCACTGTCTCAGAATTTTCGCGCCTGTAACACTGCCACCTGTACAACCGGGGGAAGATATCTACAGCCTAGCAGACACTTGTAACGCCTTGCACCTAGGCTGCAGCAGAACACTCCGGGAGTCGGTCCAATCAAAACCAAATCTCCGTTTCGGTTCTGGCAGAAGAAGTGTCAGTCTGGCTCTCAGTCAGTGCGTCATTCTGACTGGTCAGCAAAAGTTCGGGCAGTTGCGGGCCGCGTCTTCGATATGATGACGTTTGGGTAAATTGAAGCCGTCAGCACGACGTCAGCACCACGCGTAGGTACGTCAGCACCACCATTAGGTCAATGGCGCGGGAACGCCGGCTTCTGCCAAGTGGGAGCTGCCGGGGCGACGGTAGCCACAACGGTACTAACCAGCAGGATTGGAGGCCGTTTTTGGCAGAGCTGCTGTGTGCCATGGGTTGTGACCACAAAAAAATGCTGGTCGTACGGCAAATGCTGCAGTGCCGCCACTGCCAGCAGTCATGATCAGGCTGCAGCTCCAGGTGCATGACACTTTTCCCGCCAGATCCCCGCAGATATGCAACGCATATCTCTACCTCTAGGAAAGCCTATTAAGCCATTACAGCAATAGATAGCAATTATAACTCTAGAACTTAATTAATAATTGGCCACTTGCCAGTAGCCATTATAGCCAGCAGCCTGACTATGAAAGACGCCATGCCAAAAGGTGCAGCGCGACGCGACGCGGCGCTGCAAAAGCAACGATTCAGTCGATCGGCTTCGAGAATCTCCTATGGGCTACGGTCTGACCGGTGGGCATAAGGATCACGTGCCACCGGTGCCCGCAACGCGCGGCGCACAATTGTACAGCTTGGCAAAAACTTCCGTTTCGTGAGTAGTTCGGACCAGCTACGTGGCCGGTTGGAAGGCCCCCTCTCGTTTCTCTTTTCGACACTGTGCACTGCCGAGAAGCCAAATTCGTTGCCTTGCACGCGTTGCGCAAGGTTTGGGAGCCATACCATTGGCCGTCTGTATCGGAGTCATACCATCGCTGGGTTGATTCCTTTCTGCTTACTTAGTGGGGAAAGCAATCCGGCGCCGCGTTCCTATCAAGCTACCATGTTGAGTACAGCCAAACATGTGATCAGCATGTGTGCGCATGCCCAAGGCGGCCACCAAGCACGTCCAGCGGAAGCTGTGCACGAGCCGCGACCAGCGCCAAATGATAACAGGCAAAGTCGAATTCCCATCGCAGCCTCCCGTAAAAGCAGGAGAAACAATAGGGTGCGTACAGAAGCCCGTGTTACTCAGAAGCTGTATTCTGGGCCACTTGCCGGCCTCGCGGCTCTTGCAGGCCTTAGCAACGAAGGGTTATCGGGGGATATCGAGCAAATTATCGACGTCGTGAGGAAGTACGCGACGTCAATTTTGGAAAATGTGACAACACCGGCGCCGCTGGACGCTGCTTTCAGCTCCCTTTCCTCTTCCCTGCCTGCTTCTGCGTTCGGTGTCGACCATCCGGTGGAGTGGGCGCTGGTCGTCGGCCTCGCAACGGTCCTCGTGACGATCCCTTTGCCGGGGAGCGAGCGGGCGAAAATCGGGTCAGACGAAGACGTGCTGCCGACACGATATGACCCGGAGGGTATTGCTGGTGAGCCTACAATTAAATCAGCCGCTTCTGTCAGTGCTATCTTCCCTTGCATGCGTCGCGAGAAGGAGTTCGCTTCCTGTTCCCGAACTGTTCCCTGATAAGACTATTTTTTCCAAATTCGTGATCAAAACAATTAATGGATTTGTGAGTTCCGTCAGTATCTCCGTACAATCATATTCATACACTGTTTTTTTCCCTAGTAAGCATGGTTGCTCGCACCACCTTCTTGTCGGCGTTTCATGTGAAATTGAATATTGACGTCCTGATCAGTGGGGTCCATGGGAATGTGTCCAACTGCATATCTCTCTGCTCTCATGTCTGGCCCACGATGGGGACAGAAGCCAACCCCTGTTCTCTCGCACGTTCGTCTCTGGTCCATCTCTGCTCCGTACAGTCATTCCCGCGTAAAGTTACGATCGCCACCGCCCAATTCTGGGTGTTGTAACTTGACGCGGGAACGGAACTGAACGCTATAATTACGCTAGCAGCCCACCCCCTCTTCCTCTGACCGACTTCTACACGGCATTCGGCAGCTCTCGTCAAGCTCAATTCAGGTGCAGAACAATGCTGCTCAAGTTACGGAATTTCGTACCAGATTCTGATCGTACCAGATGCGGCAAGGCTGGGCGCTGCGGGACGATTGGGTGATAGGCTGATAGCGACTTTGGCAGCTGCTACTTTGCTAGTTCAGATCAGTTCAGTTCAGTTAAGCTGCAGCTGAGCAGTTCATCTTACCCTGGCGCTTGGATAGCTATGTTCTATGTTCCCAGCTGGCTGCTGAGTAGCTCTGCCTATTCGCCACTAACTATCTAGAGGCCGGAGCATCAGCATGGTATTTTCCCGCCTAAAACGTCTCTACATAGCTCAATACAGTCGTCTCACTTCTGACTTGTCTTCGTCATTTAGATAGCGGGTCCCCTAGTCCGGAGTCTGGACGTCCGGACTTGGCCAAAAATGGACGTCCGGACCTGGCCAAAAATGGCATCCTCCGCGGCCAAAATTAGTCTACAGATTATAGCTTGTCTCAATCCCACGTTAAGTTACGATGGCACCCAGGCTGAAGTTACGGTCGCCGCCCGCACTTCGGCGTCGTAATTTGACGCTGGAACGTAAACTTCAGAATCGTAACTGAACGCGGGAATGACTGTATATCAAATCAGGCAACTTTCGCGTTTGGCCCATCTCGGGCCCTGTTTCTGGTTTATCGACCTCTGGTTCTTCTCTGGTCCAACCGTCTGGTTAATTGATAATAAACAACGGTCCGGTTCCTGTGCCGTCCCCACTCCCCTCCTTCCCAGCCTACTTTGAGCGCCGGCCGCTGGCCATCTTCAAGCGCGCGCTCCAGATATTCGAGCGCGTGGGGCCGCTGGCAGCGGGCCTGCTGTCGGACCGCGCGACTGGCCGATGGGAAGCCAACATGCCCAAGCGAGCGGAGACCCTGCTGGGCATCATTGCGGATATCGGCCCGACGGCGATCAAACTGGGCCAGGCGCTGTCGATCCGACCGGACGTGTTGCCAGAGCCTTACATCGCACAGCTGCAGAAGCTGCAGGTAGGGAGGGGGGGGGGAAGGGGGGTGGCGGCAACAGCCTACACAACTACAAACATGCATCATTCCGGTGAATGCGACATGTCTGTGTCAGCAAACGCATACTCCGCCCACATTCCTTTGTGGTGGCCATGGCCCACGGGCTTTAAATGCATGCAAACACCTGCAAACACCTGCAAACACATGCAAACACATGCAAACACATGCAAACACATGCAAACACCTGCAAACACCTGCAGACACCTGCAGACACCTGCAGACACCTGCAAACACCTGCAAACACCTGCAGACACCTGCAAACATCTGCAAACATCTGCAGACACCTGCAAACATCTGCAGACACCTGCAAACACCTGCAAACACCTGCAAACACCTGCAAACACCTGCAAACACATGCAAACACATGCAAACACATGCAAACACATGCATACATCTGCATACACCTGCAGACACCTGCAGACACCTGCAGACACCTGCAGACACCTGCAAACTCGCTCAATGGCTCCAACCGCGTGCTTGCCGCCCAAACGACCTTGGTCTTGGGTCGGCCCATCTCTTATTTTGTCTCTTGCCCGATTTCCCAATCGCCTATTTCCCCCCACAGGACAAGGTCCCTCCCTTCTCGACGGAGCAAGCCAAGGCGCTGCTCCAGGAGGTGCTGAATCAGCCGGTCTCATCGGTGTTCAGCGAGATATCTGCTGAGCCGGTGGCGGCCGCATCCCTGGGACAGGTGTACCGCGCCCGCCTGGCAGGGTCCGGAGAGGAAGTGGCTGTCAAGGTACAGCGGCCGGACGTTCTGGAGAGCATTTCCCTGGACCAGTACATCCTGCGCAAGGCGGTGTTTGCCGCGGTCAAGCTGGGCTTGCTGGCGGATGCTAGCATTCTGGAGGTTTTGGACGCGTTTGCGGTCAAGTACTTTGAGGAGTGCGACTACCTGCAGGAGGCGCGCAGCCAGATGCTGTTCAAGGAGCAGATGAAGCGGCTGCCAAAGGTGGGTGCTGCCATTTGCGGCCAGTGGGGGGCCACCACCGCCAGGCGCTCATGGGTTTGCTGCTTGTATGTAAACGATGGTAGTACCTTTCTCGTCTTCTTTGTCGTCTCCTTTGTCGTCTCTATCTTCCGTCCTCGATGTCAGTGATAAATTGGCACGGCTGACAAGAATGTTCTGACTAGCCCAGGGTTTACCCAACAGGTGTCCATCATGTTGGGATGTGCATCCCAACAAAGCTGTAGGTGAAGGATTCTCCCAAGACCTGCATTCCACCTGCCCTGCCACTGCCGTGCTTGCTGTCGTATGCACGCTGTCATGGACTCATCCTAGCTTGCGTGACCCGCTGAAAACCTAGTAAAGTCTTCTTGCATGACCCATTCCCATTTGTGCGCAGAGTGTGATGCGAATGGTATGGCTTAACCTTGCCTGGGACGCGCGTGCTGAAATGAACTCCTTGCATGGCTCCTATCCCCCCTCCCTCCCCGCACACCCCCCCCCCCCCCCCCCCCCCCCCCCCAGATCCTGGTACCCAAAGTCTACCCGGAGCTCTGCTCCCGCAAGGTCCTGGTCTCTGAATGGGTGGATGGCGTGAAGCTGGCCGACTCCACCTACGGCGACACCAAGGAGCTTGTCACCGCCACGCTCAACTGCTACCTGGTGCAGCTGCTGGAGACGGGCTTCCTGCACGCAGACCCGCACCCGGGCAACATGATCCGGGTGCACGCGACGGGCCAGCTGTGCTTGCTGGACTACGGCAACATGGGGCAGGTCACCGAGGACCAGCGGTTTGCGCTCGTGGGTGAGTGAGCAATAGCTGGCATGGGTATTTTTTGCCAGCTGGCATCGGTAATGGGATTTGCCCGCTGCGATTGGATCGTTGGCTACATTTGGACCTGATCGATGTGCTGGTGGGTGAGTGGGGGGTGGGGGATGTGTATATATTCTTCATGTTCTGTTGTAAGTAATTATATTTTTAATATATATTCTTCATGTGGTATTACCCTTTTGGGTTCAGTCGTGGGAGAGTGGCAATCTCTCCGCATGCCCTGCACAAGTTGGCAAACGCCCTTATGTTGAGCGTTCCCTAGGTGGTGGTATTGGAATCTCAGTAGTCGCGCTCATGGTCAGTTGGCGCCAACTGCATGTGGGTGAGTGGCCGACAGTGGCGCATGGTGTGTACGAGTGGGCAAAGGCTGCGCGTTTTATAAAGTCCTCACTGGCTGTATGTAAAGCTTTTAACCGCCCTGGCTCGTGGGTGGATAGGCCAGGACGCGTGTTATCCGTGGCTTCACGTTGATGCCCATGCGGTCATCGTGCTCCCCTTTGAAAGTGGTCACCTTCATGTCAAAGGGGTCACTTTCACGTTTCGCAGCAGTGTTATCCGTGGCTTCATGTTGATGCCCATGCGGTCATCGTGCTCCCCTTTGAAAGTGGTCACCTTCATGTCAAAGGGTCACTTTCACGTTTCACAGCAGTGCTCTGCGCTCATTGGTGAGCAGGCGATGGCCACGCAAAAGCAACCACCCTTCAGGTGGTTTCAAGGGTTGTTGCCAGTCGAGACTTGAAAGGGAGGCAGGCATGGCAGTGCGACTTTCCTACTGTGGGTGACAGAACAATTCGTGCTGTTTGTGGATAGACAGGCAGGGGAAGCGCGTAGTGTTCGAAAAGTCTTTTTTGTTCGAAAAGTTTTTTTGTTTCGCCCGAGTCGTTCACCCCGTGGATCGGTTGCCATGTCACACAGGCACGTATCCCTCGTTGAAACGCACAGGCCCCTCCCTACATCAAAATAGCCATTTGCATCGCATCAAGTAGCCCTCCATGGCTCATCCCATGTGATACTACCCGCCCATCCCCGACACTGATGCATCCAACTTCTCTTCCTTCCTCTGCTCCTTGTTTTGTCAGATCCTCTTTGTCCAACCCAACCGCAGAGTACATCAGGCATTCACTAATGCCTGCCCACCCATCATCCTTCACTTCCTTCTGTCACATCCATTGGTCCACACGGCCCACAGAGTACATTGGGCACCTGATCAACCAGGACTGGGACAAGGTCGCCGACGATGTGGTCACCCTGGGCTTTGTGCCCAGGGACTTCGTGGACCAGCACCGGCAGATGGTGGTGGACATCCTGCAGGCGATACTGGGGCAGCTCATGGCGGGGGGCGGCGCCGCAGGGGTGGACTTCACCAAGTTTGGCGCGGATGTCGACAAGCTGGGGTCGGAGGTGCCGCTGCGGTTGCCTGGCTGGTACGTGCAGGATGCCAGCACAACCATAGCACAATTATTCTAGCGCATTGACAGCGCTCGTACGACGCCACGGTATCGCCTTGGTAGAGCAATGCAATGTGATGCTCGCAGCACGCAGCCATCCCAGAAGGTAGATGCGGTAGTAAAGGGCATGTTGATAGTCGCTCTCAGTTGGCTGCACTTCCGTTTGCTTAGTTTAATTCTCTGGATTTGGCAGCCGGATTGCACCGCAAGCATCCGTGGCCGCGCTCACAATGGAAGCATGAACATGTATAAAGGGTGACAACCAACACTGCACGATGCCATATCCCGGGTGGGGTGTACTTGCTAGTTCTCACATGTGTAAACTTCCCATGAAGCACATGCGTATTTAGACATATTCGCAAGCTCCTCTCATCTCCTTCGCTGCGCTTGTTCAATGGTCCACCCTCAAACTGTCCTTGACTCCTCCAGGTACACCATCGTCCTGCGCGCGTTCGGCACCCTGGAGGGTATCGGGCTGGCGCAGGACCCCAACTACTCGATCACCTACGAGACGTTCCCGTACATGGCTAAGCGACTGCTCACGGACGACCACCCGCGCGTGCGCGCCGCGCTGCGCTACGCGCTCTACAAGGATGGCGACCAGCTGGACGTGGACCGACTCGAGGAGCTGGCGGGCTACTTTACAAAGTTCCAGTCGGCGTCCGAGGTGCTCATGGGGACTGGCGCCACGTCAGCCGTGACGGCGCCAGGGGCGGGGGCAGCAGCACCCCCATCGTCCACTCCTGCGCCATCACAATCTGCAGTGAATGGATCCACTGGGGGCAATGGGAATGGGAATGATCTGGGTCCGTCGAATGCAAATCCCAGCGGCTTGTTGCCAGTGTCGGCCGCAATGTCGGCATCGTCGGGCGCCCCGCTTCTAGACCCCGCCACGCGCGAGGTGCTCCAGCTGACCTTCTCCCAAGAGGGCAACTACGTCCAGGAGATTCTCGTGGATGAGCTCGTGAGGGCGGTGGATGCCCTCAGCCGCGAGGCCCGCGCCGAGCTGTGGCGCTCCATTGCCACCGCGGCCATCTCCGTGACCACCGGTGGGCGTTCCGGCAGCAAGTCATCAACCGGGGTGGCTGGCCCCCTGCTGACGCCGCTCCTGTCAGGACTCGCGGTGACCGCTGTGGCGCCCTGGCTGCCCCTGGCGGTTGGCCAAGGCATCCTGCCGAAGGGGGACAAGGGCGAGTGGCCCATCCTGCTCCCGGGGCTGCTGCTGTCCAATGGCCGGGTGGCCAGGGGCTCCCTGACGGAGGAGGACCGCAAGTCCCTGGATGTCCTCCAGCGCCTCTGGAAGCTGGTGCAGCCACAGTTGGTGCAGCAGACAGGCGTGGCTGCCGCACGCCCTCTCGCCGTGTCCGAGCTACGGGAGGCGCGGCGGGTCGCGGGCGAGCTGCTGCCGCTCATGCAGGCGCTGCTCCCTGGCCTGTCCCTGATGGGTGTCCGGTTCCTGACCAAGCTGGTGCAGCGCCAGCTGGAACGGCTGCAGGAGGATATCGACCGCAGCTTCACGCCCAGTGCGCCGCAGTAACAAGGCCCGGGCACTGCAGGGATGGAACCCGTACCTTTCAATAAAGCGCTTTCTTACGGCGCGCTAGCCAGCATTCCTCAAACAGGGTGGACCGAGATGAAGTCGAGTGAATAACATTCCACGTGCAGCTTACCTTGGCCGATTGTTGATATCATGCTCCTTTTATATTGGAGGCCATTGGTTGTAGATACAAAGCCCCGATGATTTGGTGCCAATAGGCCTGCCAAATATAATCATTATATTACGGCCTGCGATGTTGAGCTGCGCAACTGTTTCAGGCATACCTACCTCAGTGGGCAAAGTGTGTTCCACATAAAGGCTGTGCGCACAAAGCCATATGTAATGAGAAATGCATCATGCATGGCTAGCTAGCTGCCTTGCATAGACTGGTTACATGATTCTTGTGCACCAGTTGTAAGTATGTGCCATGCACATGAGATATCTAGCAATGTATACGCTAGTGGTGTATATACAATATACGGTATGCCTCGAGGTGTAATTTAATATCGTGCGAATCGAAATTCATGCATTCAGTTTAAAACCTAGCAAGATTCTGTGCCATGCATGCTACATATCCAATCACGCAGGGCCGTCTCCTCGTGAGTAGTTTTGACTGCAGCTAAATGGCTTGCCTCCGGGCATGAGGGAAGACGGGTGTCGGCCGCTCTGCCCCCTTCCCGGCCTGTATGCGACATCAATTAATGAGCGCATGAGGTCCTGCGTCATGGGCCGGTACCAATTATACAGAGTATTTAAGGAACCTTTGAACATCCCTATATATATTAGTGACCTTCTTGCGTGGACAGCAGCCTGCTACGGCGAACCCACTCAACTCTCCTTCCTCATGGAGGATGGGACGTTCGCCGACGTCACTTCTCGCACGGGAACCCAGCAAGTTGACCCCCTCGGCCCCTTTTACCTGTCTGCCCCGCTGCACAAGGCTCTCCAAGGTGTCCACGCTGCGCACCCGGATGTCGTGCTCCTCGCCTATATGGACGATATCCATGCCCTTGGCCCGGCCAACGCTGTGGTTGCCGCCCTGGCTGCCCTTGACTAGTGACCATGGCGGCCATCAACCTTCGGCTCACCCTCCCCACTGTGTGCAGACTTTTCGCCCCAGGGGGACTGCTCTGGCTTCCCCGCGGCTATCCCGGGGGCATTGGCGCGGGCGCGTTGTTTCTCGTGCCTGGGCGTCCCTGTGGGTGACCCTGACTACGTCTAAGAGGAGCTCCGGGCCACCGTGGAACAGCGCACCCATGTCCTCGAGACTTGGGCGCGCCTCAAGGACCCCCAGACCAAAGGGCTCCTCCTGTGGTTTTGCGCCCACCCGCGGGTGGTTCACTGTCTCCGTGGCGCTACCCCCCACTTGGTGCGGCTTGCCGCGGAAGGCCATGACGAGCGTATTCAGGCCGCCTTGCAGGTGCTCCTCCCCGGCCCTAGCCTGCCAGCTCACTCCATGCGCTTGGCCACCCTCCCCTGCCGCATGGGCGGGTGTGGGCTCACCCGCGCCGCCCGCCTCGCCCCCGCCGCCTTCCTTGGCTCTGTTGCTCAGGCCTGGGCGGAGATCCGCCGGTTGGTCCCCAGCGCCGTCAGCGCCATTCCCGACTTGGTCACCCCATCCCCCTTCCCCTTTGTGCAGGCTGTGCAGGATATTCGTACCTCGGGATCCAGCAGGCTTGCGACCTCGTCCGCCCCGCTCAGGCCGTCCACCGTCGCCTGCCCCGGGGCACGCCCGGCGTGTCCACTGTCGTCAGTCCTAGTGTCTTCCCTGCCTGCGTTCATGAAAAACAACAAAAGACCTAGGCGGGTATACTACACTGTGCCGACTGGATGGGTCTGCATGTGAGCTTGAACGATCAGGGGAAGGCTTGGCTTCACTCCGTTTCCCTTGAGGGGAGCGTGGGGTCCGCGCATTCCTGCGCGCCCTGCCCATGAGCCCTTTGTTCACGCTGGTTCCGGCCCTTTACGCCATCGCTCTCCGCCACCAGCTCTTTGCCCCGCAACCTCTCATCGCGGCGGGTGCGTCCTGCGGCAGCTGCGGGCTTGCTCTGGATACTACTGGGACGCACTACATCGCGTGCATGGGTGGCCAGCAGAACCAGAACTGGTTCCTCTATCTCCATACCGCTCGCCTCCGGGTGGTGTGTGCATGCCATGGTTCGGTCGATCGGTCTTTCCCCACTCCACCATCAAGTGCGAGGACGCGGATGGGGCCGCCCTCTACTCACCCAACCAGGGCCCCGACATTACCGTGCTTGACTACGACGGGCAGGGTTGCCACCTGCTCATCGATGTCTCCGTGGCTCGGCCGCTCTCCGGTCGCCACATCCTCCGGCCGGGCGGCTGTGGATGCCGGCGCTGCTGCCGCTGCACATGGCTGAGCGCGACAAGTTTGCCTCCTACGGCAATGTGGGGCCCCACCGGGTCATCCCCTTTGTCCTTGAGGAGTTCGGGGCCCTGGGCCCTGGGCAAGACAGCGGAGTTTTTCCACGAGTGCACTGCCAGCGCCGTGAAGAGGCGCCTCGACCTCGAGCGAGGGTCAGACCACCCCGTGGTCGGCCCGCACGTGGTCCTTGTATTGGCGGCAGCGCCTGTCACTCGACCTCACTTGCACCGTGGCTGATGTGTTATTCCGCCGCACCCGGGCCGACTTTGTCACGACCCATGCGGTCTAGATCCCTTCCAGGCCTGCATGGTGGGCCGGCAGCGTACGTTGTTGCTGCGTGTAGTTTTGTAATGTATAGTTAGTTGTATGCCTTGTGCAGCTGGCGTGATCCTTGGATGTCCGTGTCAGATTACTAATAATTTCTTTAGGGTTATTCTCCCAGCTATCGGGTTTTTCCTTATGTTGCATGCCTATCTCACCTCCGTAATCTATCATTCTCAATGAATATTATATATTAGTTAATTAATGAATTAACCCCTAAATGGTCTGAGATCCTGCCGATAAATCGGCTGGATCTTCACAATTTTGCAAACCAGATGCCATCCAACCTACCCATATCCAATGGCTGTCCTTGGGGGCCAAGCATGTCCATGAGTTGCCCTTCGGGTTGGTATATCACAACCTCACATATATGCAGGGTAGGCCATGTATAACTGCCGTCAAAGTCAGGGGGGTCAAGACGCGCGTTTTCATTTTTGGTAGAATGTGCATTTTGAATTATGTTATAAGACCTAGGCACCTACCACTTCAGGGATGATAAACGTTTAGTTGCTGAACAGTTTGAGCCATTGGGGTCATCATTTGGGTGGGTATACCAGCAGTTACACCCAGTACAGCCCATAGGGGTACCGTTGGTAAAAAGCAACCAAGGGGGTAGGGGTGGGCATACTACCTACTAATATGGCCACCAACCATGCCAAACAATACATTTCCCTTCCACAATGATGGGGAAACATAACTGCATCATCACACTGCCCTTACATGGCACCTATGTGCAGGTGCTACCTTGTCCATGCACGTAGGTAACGTGGTACGGATACCCTACGCAAGGCATGCATTCTAGGAGGCAGCCACCAACAAACTAGTGATGTTGAGCCTATTTCAGCCTGCCCTAGCAAGGATAAACTAGGCCTAAGCTGCTATAGCTTGCCAGGTGATGGCCAGCACACCTGGTGGCACATGCTGTCAATGGGAAGCTTTTACTCACCAGTTACGTGCTTGATGATGCCACAGCGACCAGCCAACTGCCTCACACTCATGCAATATGTGTATGGGAAATGTATAACAAACATATATGGAGGTATTCAAACCCATACAGCCTCTAAAACTTATCACCATCACCCTGTGGCAGGTCAACTGACTGAGGGAAGCATCTAAGAAGGGTGTTTTAGAAAGGGGCCAGGCCAGGGTCAAGAAAGAGCATGAATAATGCAAAAAGAATGTGCTACACAAGCTAGAACGTATATATAAACGTCAAACATCGATAAGAAAACGATGCTTAAGCTTTACCAGGCATGGATGGCGTTACCTTGGCCCAGGCGGTGGCCGCAAAATGGCGCATTTCGGCACACCAAAGTTGTGCAGCATGGTCGCTGGATTCGGCGATTTCTGGCCACCCTTGCACGTTTACGACTACTATGTATCATAAAAAGTATAAAGAAACCGATATATCCTTTAAAATACGCCGGAAAGGTATTGCTGTCAACGTTTCTATCGTCCGGCCTGATCGCAGTTTTTTCCAGCAAGAACGCTGCCGACACCTATCAAAGGGCATTCCCGCGAACCAGAAATTGGCCTGTGTGATCTTTAGGACGTATAAAATCAATATCCTAAGTTTGGTCAGAAAATTCGAACGAAAACGTAAATGCCATGCGTGGGCGCAAGCCGCCATGGCCAGGTCGTCGTTTTCCGGAATGCACGTTGTACGTGAAAAAGTACCCTGACCCCTTGTACTTTGACCGGCCAGAACACCTCTATAACTTTGTCAGAAGTATGCAAACCCATATACCATGCTTTAGAGTATTTTATAAACTTTCGATCTTCTCAGCTAAACTTTTCCTAATTCTCAATAGTTTTCGCGGCATTTGGTCGCCCGAGAAGGGGCCGATGCATCGGCTGGAACTCGATTTTTGGCGGAAAATCGGCCGCAAGACCATTTAGGGGTTAAACAAGTGCTCCCGTTGGACCGGGTCACGGAGCACCGGAGTGCTTTTAGTCCCTGTGTATGCACAACAGGGAGAGAGGGCAGAGACCCACTTTCTCCTGCATGCACTGGCCAGAGGCATGCATGCCATGCACAGCAGCAATCGGACACAATAGACGTGATCCGGCACGGTCTGTGGGTGCAATAAGACCCGCGCCGAGCATATCACATGTGGCAAGGAGCGTGGGCAAGCAGGCGAAGCATAGCTATAGGGCGTAGCATTGCTGGCTGTAGAAATGCTAAGCTAAGCTAAGGCTATGGCTAGCTTGTTGTGTACTGTGCGTTAGCGGTGCACGGGACTAGCCGGTATGGTGGCAAGGCTAGGCATTGCTAACATTCTAGGCCGGGCACGGCTGCCATGGCGGCAGTGACTACCGGATGACAAGGGCCCATGAACCTAGCCCGCAGGGGGCGTCCACATCTTGTGGTTGATCATCAGATCCCCGCCCCTCCAGTAAATTAAAATTAAATTAATTTATAGTTACATAACTCCGTTGCCGGGAGCTTCACATGTGTAGCACGTATTCCTTGCTGGATGCATGGGGGTGGGCGGAGCCGCGAAACCAAACTAAGCTAACTCTAAGCTAATTCTAAGGTAATCTAGAAAATCCTAACTACTCTACTCAGTAAAGCGCCCCTTCCTCCTGGGGGGGGGGGCTTGCCCACCGGCGCTGGCGTGTGGGCCTGGACGATCGTCTGCCACCTCTTCTTGTTCTGTGCACATAGCAGTCCAAGCAAGAGAGATGGCCGGAGGAAATGCGGTGTTCAAACTTAGCTGGGACCACTAGGTCGGCCAGCAACTCATCGGTGTGCAGCAACCTTTCCAGTACACCTTCGGCTTCTGGGGGTCCTGCTTGTGGCGGAGGTATTCCGGCCACAGGTCGTGTCGCTGCTGCATGCTGAGCGGGGGGCAGGTCCTCGTTCAGCATCCAGGTGAGGTCGTGCAACCTCTTGCGACGAGAAACTGGGAACCGCTGATTGTCCTCAGGGGATATCGAGGGGAAGGTGAGCAGGACTGGTGGGGGAGCTGCCTTGTCCCGTGAGTGGGGAAGGCGGTGGCAACTGGCACCCACTCGATCACTTAGAACTACGTCAAGCTACCAGGCCCATGATCGACCTCGGGTAAGCTGGTCCTTGAAACCCTTGCAACCCTATATACACAACGAGAAGGAGGGAGGGCAACATACGGGAGGGTGCGCAACATAATTCAAGCAGACAACCAGCGCAGGCCAGCAATCGGGAGAATCCGGACCATGGTAGCTTGAGCCGTGCCGTTATCTTGTCCGCGTTTTCGAGTCGTTCAGGAGGAGGGGTGGGCAACATATATTTCAACATATATTTCCTTGCTCTGGCTGGTTGCGAGCTTAAGGATGGCAGGCCTTGGCATCCGCGATGCACTCGGCAGGGCCGCCACTGCATCCTGAGCATGTCAGTAGGCCTCCACAAGGGTGGCCTTGAGCACCGGTTTCAGCAGTGGGTCCCGGTTACGCTTGAGGTACAGTAGGCGGTGCCGGGGGGCCAAGACCTTTGGGTCCTGGTGGCAGAGGAGGCCGGGCCGGGCGTCGGCGGGGCGTGGCCGGCAGGTGCCGGGCCGCCATGCAGCAACGGGGTGCGGGCCGCAAAGCCCGCAAAAATGGCAGCGTTGGGAGCACCCTGCTGGGCCAGCGCGTCGACGTCTGCCTGGGCGTCCAGGGCCGCCAGGTACGCCTGCCGGCACCTGTTCCGCTCGTGGTGGGCGTCCGTCCAGTCCTCAGGATCCCCACGGACCGGGCGTACGTAGCGCAGTCCAGTCAGGACAGGTTACTAGGGCGCGGCGCTCGGTGGCCTGGAACCGGAGCCGAATGGTCGCACGCACCAACCGGTGGTCAGAGCACACCGTGGGTGCACGAACACTCGGGTATCCAGAACCGAAGCGCACCTGGGCTGCCGTACCCGCCACGTAGTCCAGACAGGCCTGACGGTTGTTAGGGCCCCGAAAAGTGACCAAGTCCTGTGAGGGACGGTGGAAGTGGCAGTTGACAGCAACCATCCGGTATCCCGTAAAAAGGCAGAAAACAAGGAGGCGTTGCATGTCATTAGCAGCCGTGTCGGCAGGCGCAAAGCGACTGCCAGCAGTGCCCACGGGGAGCGTGGCGTTGGCGTCAAGCAGCATGCATAACAAAGAAGTGGCGGGCCGGGGTGGCCCCCTCAGGGTTATGCAAGTCCTCGAATTAAGAACTTCTGGCGTTCCAGCTGTGGCAAGCCACTATGGGGTGCATAGCCACCCCAACCGTGACCTCGATCGGTTGTGCTTAGACCGCCCCTATAAACTAAGGTGAAATGTGCCACCATATAAGGCGTGGGGTTAAAACCATCAGCGTGCTTACAGGCTGGCAGCTGCCAGCGGCAAACACAAAAGGACATGCAACGCCCCCTTGGCCTGGCGTCCCACTACCAGCAAAGTAAAAATGATAACCGCCTGCATGCCAAGCCGGATCAGTGAGCACCGTGCCAGGAGGCGCCGTGCGTCGATGCTCCTGCACGCCTAGAATAGACACACGACGTGCAATGCAGAAGCTAGGCAACAAGCTCCTCCACCCGGTAGCTATGGTCGCTATCTGCTAGCTAGCAATGTGCGTACGTTGAAAGTTGCGAGGGCCAAGGATGCCTACCGGCCTAACAGGCCGGGGAGAACGAGGAGGGGAGATATATATATGGGGGACATGGCTCTGTATATAGGTTTATAGCTGGGCGTTTGCTTTGGTTTGAGTGATTTCACTCTGCTGTAAGTAATTATATTTTTAATATATATGGGGGTGGATGCAGTGGAAGATGGGGGTGGGTATGGACCGGCCGGAGGGGAGGGAGATGGATGGAAAAGTGGTTTTCATCGCATGGAGCTTGTCCTGCAGGCGGAGGATGCGAGCCTGCCGCCTGCTCTGGGTGTTCGGGGGTGCTTGCGCAACGCAGAGGCGTAGGTAATCTAGCATTCGTTGTGTATTGCGAATCTGACTGCTGAGAGCTGTCGTTTTAGCCCGAAATAATGAATATCTACAGGGATGAAAAGCACCAGGTATTATTGCGCTCCGTGACTCCCGGCCAGCGGGAGCGCGTGTTTAATCAGGGCCGTACACATCTTGGTTGTCTCCTTGATCTTCACATGCTCAATTTGCTAGGGCCAGCTTTATTGGGATTTCCGTGGCTCCCTATATTACAGGACCGAATGTATATTACAACTCCAACACTGCATATATTGTCGAGGCAGGCAGGTGGTAGTCAGTCAAACATCTGCGAATATATCTGTGAATATTAGGCACTAGGAAAAAGGGTGCCAGAATGTTGCCCAGCGAAGCCAATTAGAGAACTGAGACATGGACAGTGATCATCTCGAGATTCACTTCGTTCCTTGTGCATACAATCACCGGAAATATAGAGCACGCTCCTGCCTAGGTTCCAGCGCGACACACTGCAGGAAAATCATCACGTGCATGAAATGCGGTCGCGACGGAATGCAGGCGGTCAATTCTGGCAAAGGTCTACTCATGGACACTAAACCTCCCTAACCTAGCAAGGTCACTGCGCAACATGATCATGTAGCATCATCGCCTTGAGCTCTGGATGCCGTCCAGCGTTTACCACCTGCACGGCGTCAGTATACCCTGCTAGAAGTACTGAGAGGCATCTGACTGTATCGCGCCCTATGTTATACGGTCATAGTTACGTGACTATTAATAGCACCGTTTGTTCTCCTGGCAAAGGCGGCAAGCTTGTAAGCTTGCACATCAGGCAGCAACATCCACACCCGGCCAACGTTGACCCAATCACTTGGAGCCCAGCTGAGCCTGGAGCATCTCGATCTTCTGCAGCAGCTGCCTCTCCCTGGCCGCATAATTCTCCTCCATGTCCTTTGCCAGCACCGCCACCCGCTTCTCGATCGCCTTGTCCACCGCCTCCTCCAGCGTGGCGGGCTTGCGGCGCAGGCGCTCCAGCTCGGCCTGCGCGGCCTCTTCTGCTGCCACGCGCGCCTTCTCGGCCGCCTCGGCCGCTTGCTGCGCCTCCACACGCGCTCTCTCCTCCTCGGCTTGCTGCACGATGGATGCCTGCGGGGTCATCGTGTGTGGATAGCGCAGTCACGTGCACAACCAGGCAGGGGTATCCAGTGAGAGAAGCAGTGCGGGGCATCACTGGTAGGCTGCATGGACTCCCAACCCAAACCAGAATGGAAGGTGCCAACTAGGCTAACCGCAGGCATGACCCCCGCTGGCGAGGGGTCCGGGTTTTCGGTTTTAGGACTGAGTGATGCACCTCCGACACTGACATGAGGGATAATGGAAATACTTTGCATGAAAGCATGGGCCTACCCTGTGGACCATCGATGCCCTTCCCCGCTTCGTCCACATAAAATGGCCTTGCTGTGCCACTTCCCAGGCTATCCAACATTTCAAGACACGAACATGCTCTAGAGCTATGGAGTGCCAACCCTTTAAGATGGTCATGGCGAGCATGGCCCTGGCTTCTGTCATTGCAAGCGCTCCCTTGTGTGTGCGTCTGTGTGCACCCTACCTTGCGTGTGCGGCTTTGTGCGCCCCACCTTCATGGGCATATGTTACCCCGGCTCCTCTCCTGACCTTGCCTGTGTACCATGCGTGCCCTGCCCGGTGCGTGCTCGCGAGGCCTGGCCTTCGTGTGGGCTGGGGCATTCTTGGCGTTGCTTGGGCTAGTGCAGCCCATACCTCGTGTGGGTGGCTGCGTGTGGAAGGCTGCCATACATACCTTGTGTGCGGCGAGCTCCTCTTCGTTGCGCGAGGCCGCCAGCAGGGGCACCACCGCCGTCTCCACAATCACGTCCACCTTGGCTGCCTGGTGGTCCTGCTCGCGTGTCATCGCGTATGCGTACAGCTTGAAGTGGCGGAACAGGCTGGCACGTGGGCAAGCAGGCAGCCACGCGGCACGGGGGCAGTGAGCCAGGGGAGATTGCCAGGCAACGGGAAGGGAAAACACCATATCCTTATTCATGCCTGTTATGTGTAGCCGCAGCGCTCAGCTATTATCTATGGTAAGAAGGCAGTCATTTCCCTCCCCATATCTATCAACAAAGTAGCTTTATTGGAATAATGGAGCTTGGTCACCCCTCGCTAACCCAGCAGCGCATCATCTCATGCATCTGGCAAAGAAAAGGGGTTGCCTTAGTATTGGTCACTATACTGGTCATTATAAATGTTGGGTGCTTGCCTTGCGAAGCTGCAGCAGCCAGCAGCAGCCTCCTGCCCACTTACCCATCAGCAAACCCATGGCAGACGGCCCCTCAGATGCTGGCCCCTCAGCAAGAAGCCGCGCACCCCCCCCTCACCCCTCCACACTCCAGCAGCACGCACGTTTCACTCACCCCTCGGCAAACCAGTCCACGATCAGCTTGACCTCCAGCGACGAAAAGATGTGCGGTGTGCCAGGCTTGGGGTGTGCGGAGCAGAGCGGCAGCAGCTGGCGGCGGAAGAGCTGCTCCGTGGCTGCAAAGTTGCCGCCGCCTGCGACAGTGGGGGGGGAGGTGTAAGGGGGGGAGCGAGGGAGGAGGCGGGTCGAGATAGGTCAACAGGAGAATCCGTCTGGGCCAAAGATGCAGAGATCATGAACGGTAGCGGGCGCAGCAAAATTAGGGTGAAGCCGCCCACGGCTCACCCACGATGCAGCCACCCACCACCAATCCGCAACGCAACCACCCGCCACCCACCCATGATGCAACCATGATCCACCCACCTGATATACATGACAGCACGCGTCGACCCAGCGAGAAGATCACCGCCGTTTGCTCAAAGTCCATCGAGTGCTGCTGGCAGAACCTGCAGCACGTAGATGCACGCAGATGGACAAGCAAGCACATGGGCGGACACAATAAGCAACGAGAAGAAAGCAGGAGAAAATGATGGGGTCGATGAAAGCTCGTGCAGTTGGGCAGGCAGATGTACATGTCCACATGGAATGTGGGTATTGGCAAGCCTACACATGAAGAACGAAACTTGCCCCAAATCTTGCCAAACTGCCAGAACTCCTCCACAACTGCGGTACCTCCACCAACAATACAGATGGCTTGCACCTGCTCAGAAAACATTTAGCAGGATGTGTCCCCCTCTTCGGCCCCCCCTCCCCCCTCCCCCCTCCCCCTCCCCCCTCCCCCTCCCCCTCCCCCCTCCCCCCTCCCCTCCCCCTCCCCCCTCCCCCCCCCCCCTCCCCCCTCCCCTCCCCCCCCCCCCTCCCCCCTCCCCCTCCCCCCCCCCCCTCCCCCCCCCCCCTCCCCCTGCATCATTATTTTCCTTTCCAAACACAACAGGCTTCACGGCGGCATGACCCTCACATTCTCGCTTTCCATGTCTGCTTCCACTGCCTACCAATTGCAGGCTCCCTCCACTGTGGCTGTAAAAGCCAGTGCGCCAATCGCCGCGGCCCGTTCCGCCCAAAACTGGGTGATGCCCACCGCATGTGACCAAACAATCCCACAAAGCCGGCAAACTATAGCAGATACACGGGTGGCCACTTTGTGGCATACAACTCCAGACGCGTATCATCACCAGACACGGACATGGTGTGCCGCCACGTACAGCCGCCAGGCCACACACACATCATCTCATTGCACCACCCACGCAGCACCAGGAAACATAGACACCATCCAATCACACAGCCACACGGTACACACACACACATACCATTATAGTTCCTAGCTTTAATACTAATACGATATCACCAGAGCCCAGAGCAGGCTATCTCACCACGTACAGCACCATGCTGACCAACACCCATCCCGTAAAGGGCCACCACATACAGCAGCATGCCGACCGAGTAGTCGAGTATGATCGCAGAGTGTGCATCCGTCTGGTACTCCTGCAGGTCCAAAACTTGTGACAGGAACCTGCAGGGGGTTACGTGCGTGTGGGTTGTTGAGGAGAGGGGGTGGGGGGAGGAGGGAGGGGGGGGGGAGCATGCTTGTGTGTGTGGTAGGCAGGACGTGTGTTGGGGAGGGCGGAGCGCAGCAGGGGAACAGACAGCGACATGCAAAGGAACTGTGAGCCAAAGCAGGATAGCGCCTTAACTAACGTGGCAAGGGCAGACTGGCAAGCCCCTTCATGCTGGGAAAGCGCTGAGGTGAACAGGGAGACCTCTGGAGTAAGAGCGGACGCGCTGAGGTAAACAGGGAGACCTGTGGAGTAGGAGCGGACGGGGGATGTTAGAGGCTGGGAAAGCGCTCAGGAAAACAGGGAGACCTTTGGAGTAGGAGCGGACGGGGGATGTTAGAGGGGGCAGAGGGTCGGGGTAGGGGAGGGAAGGGGGTAGGGGGCGAAGAGGGAGGGCGAACGGAACGGGACACTGGCACAAGGAAAGAGCCTCATCTACCAGCCAAGACTGGAGGAGGGCAGTATGCAAAGCACGATTGGTGCTGTGCCATACGGGGAAAAAGAGTAAAGTCAGGCGATGCAGCATGAAAAGTACAGGCTAAACCGTTCCACGGACTT
Organism: Mesostigma viride; assembly: GCA_009746045.1. Classification (NCBI taxonomy): domain Eukaryota; kingdom Viridiplantae; phylum Streptophyta; class Mesostigmatophyceae; order Mesostigmatales; family Mesostigmataceae; genus Mesostigma; species Mesostigma viride. The sequence continues at coordinate 79,291 of RPFO01000253.1, read as the reverse complement.
TGCACGACAAAATCATTCCTGTGAACAGATTCAGAGGAGTCCACCGAGTCCAGGGTTTATCTCAAGATTCCGATGCCACCATGGATTGAAAGTCGTCAGGGGCACTGGGGTCGCGACAGTCGTCCGTGCGACTATAGGCTCTGCAAAGAACACATCGTCTTCGTGACTAAAGGCCAAAAGCCGAAAGAGGGAAAATACTACGAAATCGCTAGCCTTGAAGTGCGCTCTATAACAATGGGTGTCGGCTGTACTCGAAGGGCTGTGTGATGAATTCGAACGTGGTAGTGGGCAGCAGTAGCCAAACTAATTAGTGGGAAAGCAGCAGGCAGCATACGAAAGTTGGCAACCCACCTTAATCCTAGCTCCGGCTTCTCTGTGCGCGAATAAAACGTGTTCAATTGATCAGCTGTAAAGAATTTATCGTATTCTGGTCCCTGCGTTCGAGGCCCTTCGCCGTTCCCAGCAGCCTGGTCTGGCTGCGTGCTTTCTTCCGTAGTCATCCTGGTAGAGCCGCCCACACTAGGAAACTATGTCATACGGTAATCAGCAGCTATGGATGATTCAAGCCCAAGCTTGTGCCGGAAAGTGTCAGGTGAAACACCAAGCCCATGTTGCAGAAAGCATGCCCGCGAGGCAACCAGCACAGTGACCCCCACAATGTCATGACTTAACGGATAATTGTAATTGTGGCCGTGACAGCAAGATAATCCCCACCATCGTCCTGTGTTTTTTAGGAAGAGCTGAGTATGCTCGCTATTTCAGGAGGGTTACAGAGAACTCCATTTTCGTCCTCGATTATTTACGTCCGTTTCCCATAAAGTTAATTTTGCCACTGCCTGCTGTGGCCGGGTGCTACTGTATGGTGAGCAATGGGCAGTATCTGCACTGTGAAGTACTTGGCAGTACATACGGATTTTCGCCTTCAAACAGTCCTTGGCAGCCAGCTTCAATAACTACTTATAATTTACATGGAGTATGTACCTGTTATTTGCAGTCCAGTTTCTTAGATACGATCCTGCTCAGAGTTTGCAGGTTTGAGTGACAGGTGGTGGCGATGGGCGTCACTGGTGAAACACGTTCACCACTTAATTGTTCTTTCACAGCCTGCACGCTCGTTCCGACCGGCGACGGTCATTTCTTCTAGGCAGCATCAACCTAGTAAGTGGTTTAGGTCGCTGCGATGCGCAAAACTTTTTGTTAGATTGGTGGCATTATCAAGGGCGTGATTGCGCGGGGAAAGGTGTGAATGTGGCGAGAAATTTAGCTTGTTATCATACGACGTGGGTGCAATTCAGAAATGGAGGGAAAGCAGTCGTCGGGCTGGACAGACTGCACCACTTTTCTTAAACAGATTTGCGATGGTGAGTTGGCAATTATTCGACCATCGCCCTGTTTTTACGGTCTTAACCTTGACAACTGCTTGTCGTTTGAATGGGCAGCCTCGCCATCCTACTCTTTTGACGTACTCTTGATAGTAGTAAATCCTCGGAATGCTGTGCTGTTTCTCGCGCTTCCCTGCGATTTCTGCATCTGGTGACAAACCTGGTTGTTTGATGTCTTTACGACTCCGCTGAGCAGATATGGCTGTGGGACAGCTGATACACGGCGAAGGCTTCAGCATGTTCGATGCCATGTCAGCGCTGGAAATTATGGACCCGAAAATGGATGCAGGGGTGTACACCGGAGGATATCAAAATCCCGAGGAAGTGATAGCCAGCGGGCATGCACCCCTGAATTTGACGGGCCCACAGCTCATCCTTGTCATGGATGAATTGGTCGCTAAAGAGGTGAAAATATTGCACCCTGCATGGGATTGAAACATAGTAGAATATCAAGGAGACAACCAGCGCAGGCCAGAGATCGGGAGAATCCGGACCATGGTAGCTCGAGCCTGCCGTTATCTTGTCCGCGTTTTCGAGTCGTTCAGGATGATGAATATGAATGGAGATGGAAATGTGTAGCCTTGTGCATTGAAATTATGGCTGGCTTACGTGTAGAGCGACTAGATGACCTAGAATATCTTTATATGGCAGACTAAACCCACCGCAATATTTGTGTACCTTGGTGCATGTGCTAACATGCGTAAGCAGGTGGTTTTGCAATCAGGACGTGCACCCTGGATTTTCACGTGCATCCGCCACCCGCTTAGCCTTACATACGTGCAAACGTACCCACATGTTGGAAACACATTCCCGTATTGATGCTATTGATATGGTTAGTACAACCGTTTCAATAGCATCAGCAAAAAAACACATGCTTACCCGTGCCAGATGCTCAAGAAGCCGTTTCCCACTCTGTGTGCGCCTGCTCCTTGTCCACAGTACTGCCACTAATCCGCCGGACCGTCCGCTTGCCCCCACTTCGATGTGGCCCACTCATAGTACCCCGTACCCCATGCAGAGTACCCCCGCGCATTATACTCACGCTCATTATACTCATGCACACCATAGCCCACATTCCCTGTACCCATCATTCACTATGTTTGTGCACTGTTGGCACCTTGACTGTGCCCCTGCACCCTCCCCGTGCGCTCCCAGGCGGCCTGGCACCGCGGCCATTCTCTTGCCCAGTCGGTCTTCACCTGCGTGTACATGCTGCGCCCTGCGTACGCCAGCGGCAACCGCGTCCTGGCCGCTTACTGCGCCGCCGTGCGCGCGCTATGTGCCATCATCCGCTCAGCTGTCAGCCGCGCCGCGTTCCGAGAGGTGAGGCCCGTGGCATGTGGCGAGAGGTGGGGTAGTGGCATGTTGCGAGAGTTAAGGGCTGGTTTTGTGGGTGGTGAGGCCAGGTTTTGGAAGGGTGGGGCCATGTACATGCTGGAACCGGTCCGGGCATGCTGGCAAGTGTCGCTTCTATAAAAATCTGAAATCTTCAGTATTCGTACTCTGCAGCCAAATGATTCTTCGTATCAGCCTGCTACCCTGTAGGAGGGTGGACAGACGCGCTTGACTTGCGAGCTAGCCAGATGGCGTGTTTTCCATCGCCTCACAAAGGTCGTCAACAGTGGATTGCTGTGACGTTGTCGCTAGGGCTGGGCTACTCGGTTCCTGGGATGACCGAACCCCACACCGAGTACTGTCCAGGTCACCCGGTACCGAACCCCGGACATGTTCGGGTCCCGCCAAGGTCGCCGGTACCCGATATACCGAGTATGTCCGGGTTGGTACGGTCTGACCGAACCCCGTACTCAGTAGTACACGAATGAGAGTGCGTACTGAATATACCACCACCCGTCCGTATATACATATTCATTGAGAATGATATATATACTCATGTTTGTAAGCTTGATTATCCATCGGATACTACAGTGAAGAACTTGAATTTGACGCATCGCGCCGTCCCTGAACCGTAGAGCTGGACGCTCACAGCCTCGATTGAGTCGATGCCTGAAAACTTTCTAGCAGCCAAGTTGATCCTGCCAAGAGATGACACAATTCCATCGGCCAGAACGGCAATATCTATCAAATATTCGGTACTGTACTCAAACCCGAACATGTTTGGGTCAAACCAGGGGTGCCGGTACCGAATGACGAGTATGTTCGTATCTGCCCAATAGGACCCGTACATGGTGCCGGCACGGTTCGGTGCTGCTCACGGCCCCCCGACGCCGGCACGATGCGGTGCTGCTCACGGCCCCCCGATGCCGGCACGGTTCGGTGCTGCTCACGGCCCCCCGATGCCGGCACGGTTCGGTGCTGCTTCCGGCCCCCCGATGCCGGCACGGTTCGGTGCTGCTCACGGCCACATGATGCCGGCACGGTTCGGTGCTGCTCACGGCCCCATGATGCCGGCACGGTTCGGTGCTGCTCACGGCCCCATGATGCCGGCACGGTTCGGTGCTGCTCACGGCCCCCCGATACCGGCACGGTTCGGTGCTGCTCACGGCCCCCGATGCCGGCACGGTTCGGTGCTGCTCACGGCCACATGATGCCGGCACGGTTCGGTGCTGCTCACGGCCCCATGATGCCGGCACGGTTCGGTGCTGCTCACGGCCCCATGATGCCGGCACGGTTCGGTGCTGCTCACGGCCCCCCGATGCCGGCACGATTCGGTGCTGCTCACGGCCACATGATGCCGGCACGGTTCGGTGCTGCTCACGGCCCCCCGATGCCGGCACGATTCGGTGCTGCTCACGGCCACATGATGCCGGCACGGTTCGGTGCTGCTCACGGCCCCCCGATGCCGGCACGATTCGGTGCTGCTCACGGCCACATGATGCCGGCACGGTTCGGTGCTGCTCACGGCCCCCCGATGCCGGCACGGTTCGGTGCTGCTCACGGCCCCCCGATGCCGGCACGGTTCGGTGCTGCTCACGGCCCCCCGACGCCGGCACGATGCGGTGCTGCTCACGTCCCCCCGATGCCGGCACGGTTCGGTGCTGCTTCCGGCCCCCCGATGCCGGCACGATTCGGTGCTGCTTCCGGCCCCCCGATGCCGGCACGGTTCGGTGCTGCTTCCGGCCCCCCGATGCCGGCACGGTTCGGTGCTGCTCACGTCCCCCCGATGCCGGCACGGTTCGGTGCTGCTTCCGGCCCCCCGATGCCGGCACGGTTCGGTGCTGCTCACGGCCCCCCGATGCCGGCACGGTTCGGTGCTGCTTCCGGCCCCCCGATACCGGCACGGTTCGGTGCTGCTTCCGGCCCCCCGATGCCGGCACGGTTCGGTGCTGCTTCCGGCCCCCCGATGCCGGCACGGTTCGGTGCTGCTCACGGCCCCCCGATGCCGGCACGGTTCGGTGCTGCTTCCGGCCCCCCGATGCCGGCACGGTTCGGTGCTGCTCACGGCCCCCCGATGCCGGCACGGTTCGGTGCTGCTCATGGCCACATGATGCCGGCACGGTTCGGTGCTGCTCACGGCCACATGATGCCGGCACGGTTCGGTGCTGCTCACGGCCACATGATGCCGGCACGGTTCGGTGCTGCTCACGGCCCCCCGATGCCGGCACGGTTCGGTGCTGCTCACGGCCACATGATGCCGGCACGGTTCGGTGCTGCTCACGGCCACATGATGCCGGCACGGTTCGGTGCTGCTCACGGCCCCCCGATACCGGCACGGTTCGGTGCTGCTCACGGCCCCCCGATGCCGGCACGGTTCGGTGCTGCTCACGGCCCCCCGATGCCGGCACGGTTCGGTGCTGCTCACGGCCACATGATGCCGGCACGGTTCGGTGCTGCTCACGGCCACATGATGCCGGCACGGTTCGGTGCTGCTCACGGCCCCCCGATGCCGGCACGGTTCGGTGCTGCTCACGGCCACATGATGCCGGCACGGTTCGGTGCTGCTCACGGCCCCCGATGCCGGCACGATTCGGTGCTGCTCACGGCCACATGATGCCGGCACGGTTCGGTGCTGCTCACGGCCCCCCGATGCCGGCACGATTCGGTGCTGCTCACGGCCACATGATGCCGGCACGGTTCGGTGCTGCTCACGGCCCCCCGATGCCGGCACGGTTCGGTGCTGCTCACGGCCCCCCGATGCCGGCACGGTTCGGTGCTGCTCACGGCCCCCGATGCCGGCACGATTCGGTGCTGCTCACGGCCCCGATGCCGGCACGGTTCGGTGCTGCTTCACGGCCCCCCGATGCCGGCACGGTTCGGTGCTGCTCACGGCCCCCCGATGCCGGCACGGTTCGGTGCTGCTCACGGCCCCCCGATGCCGGCACGGTTCGGTGCTGCTCACGTCCCCCGATGCCGGCACGGTTCGGTGCTGCTCACGGCCCCCCGATGCCGGCACGGTTCGGTGCTGCTCACGGCCCCCGATGCCGGCACGGTTCGGTGCTGCTCACGGCCCCCCGATACCGGCACGGTTCGGTGCTGCTCACGGCCCCCCGATGCCGGCACGGTTCGGTGCTGCTTCCGGCCCCGATGCCGGCACGGTTCGGTGCTGCTCACGGCCCCCGATGCCGGCACGGTTCGGTGCTGCTCACGGCCCCGATGCCGGCACGGTTCGGTGCTGCTCACGGCCCCCCGATGCCGGCACGGTTCGGTGCTGCTCACGGCCCATGATGCCGGCACGGTTCGGTGCTGCTCACGGCCCATGATGCCGGCACGGTTCGGTGCTGCTCACGGCCCATGATGCCGGCACGGTTCGGTGCTGCTCACGGCCCCGATGCCGGCACGGTTCGGTGCTGCTCACGGCCCATGATGCCGGCACGGTTCGGTGCTGCTCACGGCCCATGATGCCGGCACGGTTCGGTGCTGCTCACGGCCCCGATACCGGCACGGTTCGGTGCTGCTCACGGCCCCGATGCCGGCACGGTTCGGTGCTGCTCACGGCCCCGATGCCGGCACGGTTCGGTGCTGCTCACGGCCCATGATGCCGGCACGGTTCGGTGCTGCTCACGGCCCCATGATGCCGGCACGGTTCGGTGCTGCTCACGGCCCCGATGCCGGCACGGTTCGGTGCTGCTCACGGCCCATGATGCCGGCACGGTTCGGTGCTGCTCACGGCCCCGATGCCGGCACGGTTCGGTGCTGCTCACGGCCCCATGATGCCGGCACGGTTCGGTGCTGCTCACGGCCCCGATGCCGGCACGGTTCGGTGCTGCTCACGGCCCCATGATGCCGGCACGGTTCGGTGCTGCTCACGGCCCCATGATGCCGGCACGGTTCGGTGCTGCTCACGGCCCCGATGCCGGCACGGTTCGGTGCTGCTCACGGCCCCATGATGCCGGCACGGTTCGGTGCTGCTCACGGCCCCATGATACCGGCACGGTTCGGTGCTGCTCACGGCCCCATGATGCCGGCACGGTTCGGTGCTGCTCACGGCCCCATGCCGGCACGGTTCGGTGCTGCTCACGGCCCCATGATGCCGGCACGGTTCGGTGCTGCTCACGGCCCCATGATGCCGGCACGGTTCGGTGCTGCTCACGGCCCCATGATACCGGCACGGTTCGGTGCTGCTCACGGCCCCATGATGCCGGCACGGTTCGGTGCTGCTCACGGCCCCATGATGCCGGCACGGTTCGGTGCTGCTCACGGCCCCATGATGCCGGCACGGTTCGGTGCTGCTCACGGCCCCGATGCCGGCACGGTTCGGTGCTGCTCACGGCCCCATGATGCCGGCACGGTTCGGTGCTGCTCACGGCCCCATGATGCCGGCACGGTTCGGTGCTGCTCACGGCCCCATGATGCCGGCACGGTTCGGTGCTGCTCACGGCCCCATGATGCCGGCACGGTTCGGTGCTGCTCACGGCCCCATGATGCCGGCACGGTTCGGTGCTGCTCACGGCCCCATGATGCCGGCACGGTTCGGTGCTGCTCACGGCCCCATGATGCCGGCACGGTTCGGTGCTGCTCACGGCCCCATGATGCCGGCACGGTTCGGTGCTGCTCACGGCCCCATGATGCCGGCACGGTTCGGTGCTGCTCACGGCCCCATGATGCCGGCACGGTTCGGTGCTGCTCACGGCCCCATGATGCCGGCACGGTTCGGTGCTGCTCACGGCCCCATGCCGGCACGGTTCGGTGCTGCTCACGGCCCCATGCCGGCACGGTTCGGTGCTGCTCACGGCCCCATGCCGGCACGGTTCGGTGCTGCTCACGGCCCCATGATGCCGGCACGGTTCGGTGCTGCTCACGGCCCCGATGCCGGCACGGTTCGGTGCTGCTCACGGCCCCGATGCCGGCACGGTTCGGTGCTGCTCACGGCCCCATGCCGGCACGGTTCGGTGCTGCTCACGGCCCCATGATGCCGGCACGGTTCGGTGCTGCTCACGGCCCCATGATGCCGGCACGGTTCGGTGCTGCTCACGGCCCCGATGCCGGCACGGTTCGGTGCTGCTCACGGCCCCGATGCCGGCACGGTTCGGTGCTGCTCACGGCCCCATGCCGGCACGGTTCGGTGCTGCTCACGGCCCCGATGCCGGCACGGTTCGGTGCTGCTCACGGCCCCATGATGCCGGCACGGTTCGGTGCTGCTCACGGCCCCATGCCGGCACGGTTCGGTGCTGCTCACGGCCCCATGATGCCGGCACGGTTCGGTGCTGCTCACGGCCCCATGCCGGCACGGTTCGGTGCTGCTCACGGCCCCATGATGCCGGCACGGTTCGGTGCTGCTCACGGCCCCGATGCCGGCACGGTTCGGTGCTGCTCACGGCCCCATGCCGGCACGGTTCGGTGCTGCTCACGGCCCCATGATGCCGGCACGGTTCGGTGCTGCTCACGGCCCCATGCCGGCACGGTTCGGTGCTGCTCACGGCCCCATGATGCCGGCACGGTTCGGTGCTGCTCACGGCCCCATGATGCCGGCACGGTTCGGTGCTGCTCACGGCCCCATGATGCCGGCACGGTTCGGTGCTGCTCACGGCCCCATGATGCCGGCACGGTTCGGTGCTGCTCACGGCCCCATGATGCCGGCACGGTTCGGTGCTGCTCACGGCCCCATGATGCCGGCACGGTTCGGTGCTGCTCACGGCCCCATGATGCCGGCACGGTTCGGTGCTGCTCACGGCCCCATGATGCCGGCACGGTTCGGTGCTGCTCACGGCCCCATGATGCCGGCACGGTTCGGTGCTGCTCACGGCCCCATGATGCCGGCACGGTTCGGTGCTGCTCACGGCCCCATGATGCCGGCACGGTTCGGTGCTGCTCACGGCCCCATGCCGGCACGGTTCGGTGCTGCTCACGGCCCCATGATGCCGGCACGGTTCGGTGCTGCTCACGGCCCCATGCCGGCACGGTTCGGTGCTGCTCACGGCCCCATGATGCCGGCACGGTTCGGTGCTGCTCACGGCCCCATGATACCGGCACGGTTCGGTGCTGCTCACGGCCCCATGATGCCGGCACGGTTCGGTGCTGCTCACGGCCCCATGATGCCGGCACGGTTCGGTGCTGCTCACGGCCCCATGCCGGCACGGTTCGGTGCTGCTCACGGCCCCATGATGCCGGCACGGTTCGGTGCTGCTCACGGCCCCATGATGCCGGCACGGTTCGGTGCTGCTCACGGCCCCATGATGCCGGCACGGTTCGGTGCTGCTCACGGCCCCATGATACCGGCACGGTTCGGTGCTGCTCACGGCCCCATGATGCCGGCACGGTTCGGTGCTGCTCACGGCCCCATGATACCGGCACGGTTCGGTGCTGCTCACGGCCCCATGATACCGGCACGGTTCGGTGCTGCTCACGGCCCCATGATACCGGCACGGTTCGGTGCTGCTCACGGCCCCATGATACCGGCACGGTTCGGTGCTGCTCACGGCCCCATGATGCCGGCACGGTTCGGTGCTGCTCACGGCCCCATGATACCGGCACGGTTCGGTGCTGCTCACGGCCCCATGATACCGGCACGGTTCGGTGCTGCTCACGGCCCCATGATACCGGCACGGTTCGGTGCTGCTCACGGCCCCATGATACCGGCACGGTTCGGTGCTGCTCACGGCCCCATGATACCGGCACGGTTCGGTGCTGCTCACGGCCCCATGATACCGGCACGGTTCGGTGCTGCTCACGGCCCCATGATACCGGCACGGTTCGGTGCTGCTCACGGCCCCATGATACCGGCACGGTTCGGTGCTGCTCACGGCCCCATGATACCGGCACGGTTCGGTGCTGCTCACGGCCCCATGATACCGGCACGGTTCGGTGCTGCTCACGGCCCCATGATACCGGCACGGTTCGGTGCTGCTCACGGCCCCATGATACCGGCACGGTTCGGTGCTGCTCACGGCCCCATGATACCGGCACGGTTCGGTGCTGCTCACGGCCCCATGATACCGGCACGGTTCGGTGCTGCTCACGGCCCCATGATACCGGCACGGTTCGGTGCTGCTCACGGCCCCATGATACCGGCACGGTTCGGTGCTGCTCACGGCCCCATGCCGGCACGGTTCGGTGCTGCTCACGGCCCCATGATACCGGCACGGTTCGGTGCTGCTCACGGCCCCATGATACCGGCACGGTTCGGTGCTGCTCACGGCCCCATGATACCGGCACGGTTCGGTGCTGCTCACGGCCCCATGATACCGGCACGGTTCGGTGCTGCTCACGGCCCCATGATACCGGCACGGTTCGGTGCTGCTCACGGCCCCATGATACCGGCACGGTTCGGTGCTGCTCACGGCCCCATGATACCGGCACGGTTCGGTGCTGCTCACGGCCCCATGATACCGGCACGGTTCGGTGCTGCTCACGGCCCCATGATACCGGCACGGTTCGGTGCTGCTCACGGCCCCATGATACCGGCACGGTTCGGTGCTGCTCACGGCCCCATGATACCGGCACGGTTCGGTGCTGCTCACGGCCCCATGATACCGGCACGGTTCGGTGCTGCTCACGGCCCCATGATACCGGCACGGTTCGGTGCTGCTCACGGCCCCATGATACCGGCACGGTTCGGTGCTGCTCACGGCCCCATGATACCGGCACGGTTCGGTGCTGCTCACGGCCCCATGATACCGGCACGGTTCGGTGCTGCTCACGGCCCCATGATACCGGCACGGTTCGGTGCTGCTCACGGCCCCATGATACCGGCACGGTTCGGTGCTGCTCACGGCCCCATGATACCGGCACGGTTCGGTGCTGCTCACGGCCCCATGATACCGGCACGGTTCGGTGCTGCTCACGGCCCCATGATACCGGCACGGTTCGGTGCTGCTCACGGCCCCATGATACCGGCACGGTTCGGTGCTGCTCACGGCCCCATGATACCGGCACGGTTCGGTGCTGCTCACGGCCCCATGATACCGGCACGGTTCGGTGCTGCTCACGGCCCCATGATACCGGCACGGTTCGGTGCTGCTCACGGCCCCATGATACCGGCACGGTTCGGTGCTGCTCACGGCCCCATGATACCGGCACGGTTCGGTGCTGCTCACGGCCCCATGATACCGGCACGGTTCGGTGCTGCTCACGGCCCCATGATACCGGCACGGTTCGGTGCTGCTCACGGCCCCATGATACCGGCACGGTTCGGTGCTGCTCACGGCCCCATGATACCGGCACGGTTCGGTGCTGCTCACGGCCCCATGATACCGGCACGGTTCGGTGCTGCTCACGGCCCCATGATACCGGCACGGTTCGGTGCTGCTCACGGCCCCATGATACCGGCACGGTTCGGTGCTGCTCACGGCCCCATGATACCGGCACGGTTCGGTGCTGCTCACGGCCCCATGATACCGGCACGGTTCGGTGCTGCTCACGGCCCCATGATACCGGCACGGTTCGGTGCTGCTCACGGCCCCATGATACCGGCACGGTTCGGTGCTGCTCACGGCCCCATGATACCGGCACGGTTCGGTGCTGCTCACGGCCCCATGATACCGGCACGGTTCGGTGCTGCTCACGGCCCCATGATACCGGCACGGTTCGGTGCTGCTCACGGCCCCATGATACCGGCACGGTTCGGTGCTGCTCACGGCCCCATGATACCGGCACGGTTCGGTGCTGCTCACGGCCCCATGATACCGGCACGGTTCGGTGCTGCTCACGGCCCCATGATACCGGCACGGTTCGGTGCTGCTCACGGCCCCATGATACCGGCACGGTTCGGTGCTGCTCACGGCCCCATGATACCGGCACGGTTCGGTGCTGCTCACGGCCCCATGATACCGGCACGGTTCGGTGCTGCTCACGGCCCCATGATACCGGCACGGTTCGGTGCTGCTCACGGCCCCATGATACCGGCACGGTTCGGTGCTGCTCACGGCCCCATGATACCGGCACGGTTCGGTGCTGCTCACGGCCCCATGATACCGGCACGGTTCGGTGCTGCTCACGGCCCCATGATACCGGCACGGTTCGGTGCTGCTCACGGCCCCATGATACCGGCACGGTTCGGTGCTGCTCACGGCCCCATGATACCGGCACGGTTCGGTGCTGCTCACGGCCCCATGATACCGGCACGGTTCGGTGCTGCTCACGGCCCCATGATACCGGCACGGTTCGGTGCTGCTCACGGCCCCATGATACCGGCACGGTTCGGTGCTGCTCACGGCCCCATGATACCGGCACGGTTCGGTGCTGCTCACGGCCCCATGATACCGGCACGGTTCGGTGCTGCTCACGGCCCCATGATACCGGCACGGTTCGGTGCTGCTCACGGCCCCATGATACCGGCACGGTTCGGTGCTGCTCACGGCCCCATGATACCGGCACGGTTCGGTGCTGCTCACGGCCCCATGATACCGGCACGGTTCGGTGCTGCTCACGGCCCCATGATACCGGCACGGTTCGGTGCTGCTCACGGCCCCATGATACCGGCACGGTTCGGTGCTGCTCACGGCCCCATGATACCGGCACGGTTCGGTGCTGCTCACGGCCCCATGATACCGGCACGGTTCGGTGCTGCTCACGGCCCCATGATACCGGCACGGTTCGGTGCTGCTCACGGCCCCATGATACCGGCACGGTTCGGTGCTGCTCACGGCCCCATGATACCGGCACGGTTCGGTGCTGCTCACGGCCCCATGATACCGGCACGGTTCGGTGCTGCTCACGGCCCCATGATACCGGCACGGTTCGGTGCTGCTCACGGCCCCATGATACCGGCACGGTTCGGTGCTGCTCACGGCCCCATGATACCGGCACGGTTCGGTGCTGCTCACGGCCCCATGATACCGGCACGGTTCGGTGCTGCTCACGGCCCCATGATACCGGCACGGTTCGGTGCTGCTCACGGCCCCATGATACCGGCACGGTTCGGTGCTGCTCACGGCCCCATGATACCGGCACGGTTCGGTGCTGCTCACGGCCCCATGATACCGGCACGGTTCGGTGCTGCTCACGGCCCCATGATACCGGCACGGTTCGGTGCTGCTCACGGCCCCATGATACCGGCACGGTTCGGTGCTGCTCACGGCCCCATGATACCGGCACGGTTCGGTGCTGCTCACGGCCCCATGATACCGGCACGGTTCGGTGCTGCTCACGGCCCCATGATACCGGCACGGTTCGGTGCTGCTCACGGCCCCATGATACCGGCACGGTTCGGTGCTGCTCACGGCCCCATGATACCGGCACGGTTCGGTGCTGCTCACGGCCCCATGATACCGGCACGGTTCGGTGCTGCTCACGGCCCCATGATACCGGCACGGTTCGGTGCTGCTCACGGCCCCATGATACCGGCACGGTTCGGTGCTGCTCACGGCCCCATGATACCGGCACGGTTCGGTGCTGCTCACGGCCCCATGATACCGGCACGGTTCGGTGCTGCTCACGGCCCCATGATACCGGCACGGTTCGGTGCTGCTCACGGCCCCATGATACCGGCACGGTTCGGTGCTGCTCACGGCCCCATGATACCGGCACGGTTCGGTGCTGCTCACGGCCCCATGATACCGGCACGGTTCGGTGCTGCTCACGGCCCCATGATACCGGCACGGTTCGGTGCTGCTCACGGCCCCATGATACCGGCACGGTTCGGTGCTGCTCACGGCCCCATGATACCGGCACGGTTCGGTGCTGCTCACGGCCCCATGATACCGGCACGGTTCGGTGCTGCTCACGGCCCCATGATACCGGCACGGTTCGGTGCTGCTCACGGCCCCATGATACCGGCACGGTTCGGTGCTGCTCACGGCCCCATGATACCGGCACGGTTCGGTGCTGCTCACGGCCCCATGATACCGGCACGGTTCGGTGCTGCTCACGGCCCCATGATACCGGCACGGTTCGGTGCTGCTCACGGCCCCATGATACCGGCACGGTTCGGTGCTGCTCACGGCCCCATGATACCGGCACGGTTCGGTGCTGCTCACGGCCCCATGATACCGGCACGGTTCGGTGCTGCTCACGGCCCCATGATACCGGCACGGTTCGGTGCTGCTCACGGCCCCATGATACCGGCACGGTTCGGTGCTGCTCACGGCCCCATGATACCGGCACGGTTCGGTGCTGCTCACGGCCCCATGATACCGGCACGGTTCGGTGCTGCTCACGGCCCCATGATACCGGCACGGTTCGGTGCTGCTCACGGCCCCATGATACCGGCACGGTTCGGTGCTGCTCACGGCCCCATGATACCGGCACGGTTCGGTGCTGCTCACGGCCCCATGATACCGGCACGGTTCGGTGCTGCTCACGGCCCCATGATACCGGCACGGTTCGGTGCTGCTCACGGCCCCATGATACCGGCACGGTTCGGTGCTGCTCACGGCCCCATGATACCGGCACGGTTCGGTGCTGCTCACGGCCCCATGATACCGGCACGGTTCGGTGCTGCTCACGGCCCCATGATACCGGCACGGTTCGGTGCTGCTCACGGCCCCATGATACCGGCACGGTTCGGTGCTGCTCACGGCCCCATGATACCGGCACGGTTCGGTGCTGCTCACGGCCCCATGATACCGGCACGGTTCGGTGCTGCTCACGGCCCCATGATACCGGCACGGTTCGGTGCTGCTCACGGCCCCATGATACCGGCACGGTTCGGTGCTGCTCACGGCCCCATGATACCGGCACGGTTCGGTGCTGCTCACGGCCCCATGATACCGGCACGGTTCGGTGCTGCTCACGGCCCCATGATACCGGCACGGTTCGGTGCTGCTCACGGCCCCATGATACCGGCACGGTTCGGTGCTGCTCACGGCCCCATGATACCGGCACGGTTCGGTGCTGCTCACGGCCCCATGATACCGGCACGGTTCGGTGCTGCTCACGGCCCCATGATACCGGCACGGTTCGGTGCTGCTCACGGCCCCATGATACCGGCACGGTTCGGTGCTGCTCACGGCCCCATGATACCGGCACGGTTCGGTGCTGCTCACGGCCCCATGATACCGGCACGGTTCGGTGCTGCTCACGGCCCCATGATACCGGCACGGTTCGGTGCTGCTCACGGCCCCATGATACCGGCACGGTTCGGTGCTGCTCACGGCCCCATGATACCGGCACGGTTCGGTGCTGCTCACGGCCCCATGATACCGGCACGGTTCGGTGCTGCTCACGGCCCCATGATACCGGCACGGTTCGGTGCTGCTCACGGCCCCATGATACCGGCACGGTTCGGTGCTGCTCACGGCCCCATGATACCGGCACGGTTCGGTGCTGCTCACGGCCCCATGATACCGGCACGGTTCGGTGCTGCTCACGGCCCCATGATACCGGCACGGTTCGGTGCTGCTCACGGCCCCATGATACCGGCACGGTTCGGTGCTGCTCACGGCCCCATGATACCGGCACGGTTCGGTGCTGCTCACGGCCCCATGATACCGGCACGGTTCGGTGCTGCTCACGGCCCCATGATACCGGCACGGTTCGGTGCTGCTCACGGCCCCATGATACCGGCACGGTTCGGTGCTGCTCACGGCCCCATGATACCGGCACGGTTCGGTGCTGCTCACGGCCCCATGATACCGGCACGGTTCGGTGCTGCTCACGGCCCCATGATACCGGCACGGTTCGGTGCTGCTCACGGCCCCATGATACCGGCACGGTTCGGTGCTGCTCACGGCCCCATGATACCGGCACGGTTCGGTGCTGCTCACGGCCCCATGATACCGGCACGGTTCGGTGCTGCTCACGGCCCCATGATACCGGCACGGTTCGGTGCTGCTCACGGCCCCATGATACCGGCACGGTTCGGTGCTGCTCACGGCCCCATGATACCGGCACGGTTCGGTGCTGCTCACGGCCCCATGATACCGGCACGGTTCGGTGCTGCTCACGGCCCCATGATACCGGCACGGTTCGGTGCTGCTCACGGCCCCATGATACCGGCACGGTTCGGTGCTGCTCACGGCCCCATGATACCGGCACGGTTCGGTGCTGCTCACGGCCCCATGATACCGGCACGGTTCGGTGCTGCTCACGGCCCCATGATACCGGCACGGTTCGGTGCTGCTCACGGCCCCATGATACCGGCACGGTTCGGTGCTGCTCACGGCCCCATGATACCGGCACGGTTCGGTGCTGCTCACGGCCCCATGATACCGGCACGGTTCGGTGCTGCTCACGGCCCCATGATACCGGCACGGTTCGGTGCTGCTCACGGCCCCATGATACCGGCACGGTTCGGTGCTGCTCACGGCCCCATGATACCGGCACGGTTCGGTGCTGCTCACGGCCCCATGATACCGGCACGGTTCGGTGCTGCTCACGGCCCCATGATACCGGCACGGTTCGGTGCTGCTCACGGCCCCATGATACCGGCACGGTTCGGTGCTGCTCACGGCCCCATGATACCGGCACGGTTCGGTGCTGCTCACGGCCCCATGATACCGGCACGGTTCGGTGCTGCTCACGGCCCCATGATACCGGCACGGTTCGGTGCTGCTCACGGCCCCATGATACCGGCACGGTTCGGTGCTGCTCACGGCCCCATGATACCGGCACGGTTCGGTGCTGCTCACGGCCCCATGATACCGGCACGGTTCGGTGCTGCTCACGGCCCCATGATACCGGCACGGTTCGGTGCTGCTCACGGCCCCATGATACCGGCACGGTTCGGTGCTGCTCACGGCCCCATGATACCGGCACGGTTCGGTGCTGCTCACGGCCCCATGATACCGGCACGGTTCGGTGCTGCTCACGGCCCCATGATACCGGCACGGTTCGGTGCTGCTCACGGCCCCATGATACCGGCACGGTTCGGTGCTGCTCACGGCCCCATGATACCGGCACGGTTCGGTGCTGCTCACGGCCCCATGATACCGGCACGGTTCGGTGCTGCTCACGGCCCCATGATACCGGCACGGTTCGGTGCTGCTCACGGCCCCATGATACCGGCACGGTTCGGTGCTGCTCACGGCCCCATGATACCGGCACGGTTCGGTGCTGCTCACGGCCCCATGATACCGGCACGGTTCGGTGCTGCTCACGGCCCCATGATACCGGCACGGTTCGGTGCTGCTCACGGCCCCATGATACCGGCACGGTTCGGTGCTGCTCACGGCCCCATGATACCGGCACGGTTCGGTGCTGCTCACGGCCCCATGATACCGGCACGGTTCGGTGCTGCTCACGGCCCCATGATACCGGCACGGTTCGGTGCTGCTCACGGCCCCATGATGCCGGCACGGTTCGGTGCTGCTCACGGCCCCATGATACCGGCACGGTTCGGTGCTGCTCACGGCCCCATGATACCGGCACGGTTCGGTGCTGCTCACGGCCCCATGATACCGGCACGGTTCGGTGCTGCTCACGGCCCCATGATACCGGCACGGTTCGGTGCTGCTCACGGCCCCATGATGCCGGCACGGTTCGGTGCTGCTCACGGCCCCATGATACCGGCACGGTTCGGTGCTGCTCACGGCCCCATGATACCGGCACGGTTCGGTGCTGCTCACGGCCCCATGATACCGGCACGGTTCGGTGCTGCTCACGGCCCCATGATACCGGCACGGTTCGGTGCTGCTCACGGCCCCATGATGCCGGCACGGTTCGGTGCTGCTCACGGCCCCATGATACCGGCACGGTTCGGTGCTGCTCACGGCCCCATGATGCCGGCACGGTTCGGTGCTGCTCACGGCCCCATGATACCGGCACGGTTCGGTGCTGCTCACGGCCCCATGATACCGGCACGGTTCGGTGCTGCTCACGGCCCCATGATACCGGCACGGTTCGGTGCTGCTCACGGCCCCATGATACCGGCACGGTTCGGTGCTGCTCACGGCCCCGATGCCGGCACGGTTCGGTGCTGCTCACGGCCCCGATACCGGCACGGTTCGGTGCTGCTCACGGCCCCATGATGCCGGCACGGTTCGGTGCTGCTCACGGCCCCATGATACCGGCACGGTTCGGTGCTGCTCACGGCCCCATGATGCCGGCACGGTTCGGTGCTGCTCACGGCCCCGATGCCGGCACGGTTCGGTGCTGCTCACGGCCCCATGATACCGGCACGGTTCGGTGCTGCTCACGGCCCCATGATGCCGGCACGGTTCGGTGCTGCTCACGGCCCCATGATGCCGGCACGGTTCGGTGCTGCTCACGGCCCCATGATACCGGCACGGTTCGGTGCTGCTCACGGCCCCATGATGCCGGCACGGTTCGGTGCTGCTCACGGCCCCATGATGCCGGCACGGTTCGGTGCTGCTCACGGCCACATGATGCCGGCACGGTTCGGTGCTGCTCACGGCCCCATGATGCCGGCACGGTTCGGTGCTGCTCACGGCCCCATGATGCCGGCACGGTTCGGTGCTGCTCACGGCCACATGATGCCGGCACGGTTCGGTGCTGCTCACGGCCCATGATGCCGGCACGGTTCGGTGCTGCTCACGGCCCCATGATGCCGGCACGGTTCGGTGCTGCTCACGGCCCCATGATACCGGCACGGTTCGGTGCTGCTCACGGCCCCATGATACCGGCACGGTTCGGTGCTGCTCACGGCCCCATGATACCGGCACGGTTCGGTGCTGCTCACGGCCCCATGATACCGGCACGGTTCGGTGCTGCTCACGGCCCCATGATACCGGCACGGTTCGGTGCTGCTCACGGCCCCATGATACCGGCACGGTTCGGTGCTGCTCACGGCCCCATGATACCGGCACGGTTCGGTGCTGCTCACGGCCCCATGATACCGGCACGGTTCGGTGCTGCTCACGGCCACCCGACGCCGGCACGATGCGGTGCTGCTCACGGCCCCCCGACGCCGGCACGATGCGGTGCTGCTCACGGCCACATGATGCCGGCACGGTTCGGTGCTGCTCACGGCCCCATGATACCGGCACGGTTCGGTGCTGCTCACGGCCCCATGATGCCGGCACGGTTCGGTGCTGCTCACGGCCCCCCGACGCCGGCACGATGCGGTGCTGCTCACGGCCACATGATACCGGCACGATGCGGTGCTGCTCACGGCCCCCCGACGCCGGCACGATGCGGTGCTGCTCACGGCCACATGATACCGGCACGATGCGGTGCTGCTCACGGCCCCCCGACGCCGGCACGATGCGGTGCTGCTCACGGCCACATGATGCCGGCACGGTTCAGTGCTGCTCACGGCCCCATGATGCCGGCACGGTTCGGTGCTGCTCACGGCCCCATGATGCCGGCACGGTTCGGTGCTGCTCACGGCCACATGATACCGGCACGGTTCGGTGCTGCTCACGGCCACATGATGCCGGCACGGTTCGGTGCTGCTCACGGCCACATGATGCCGGCACGGTTCGGTGCTGCTCACGGCCACCCGATGCCGGCACGATGCGGTGCTGCTCAGGGCCACATGATGCCGGCACGGTTCGGTGCTGCTCACGGCCACATGATGCCGGCACGGTTCGGTGCTGCTCACGGCCCCCGACGCCGGCACGATGCGGTGCTGCTCACGGCCACATGATGCCGGCACGGTTCGGTGCTGCTCACGGCCCCATGATACCGGCACGGTTCGGTGCTGCTCACGGCCCCATGATACCGGCACGGTTCGGTGCTGCTCACGGCCACATGATACCGGCACGATGCGGTGCTGCTCACGGCCCCCCGACGCGGGCACGATGCGGTGCTGCTCACGGCCACATGATACCGGCACGGTTCGGTGCTGCTCACGGCCACATGATACCGGCACGGTTCGGTGCTGCTCACGGCCACATGATGCCGGCACGGTTCGGTGCTGCTCACGGCCACATGATGCCGGCACGGTTCGGTGCTGCTCACGGCCACACGATGCCGGCACGGTTCGGTGCTGCTCACGGCCACATGATGCCGGCACGGTTCGGTGCTGCTCACGGCCCCCCGATGCCGGCACGGTTCGGTGCTGCTCACGGCCCCCCGATGCCGGCACGGTTCGGTGCTGCTCACGGCCCCCCGATGCCGGCACGGTTCGGTGCTGCTCACGGCCACCCGATGCCGGCACGGTTCGGTGCTGCTCACGGCCCCCCGATGCCGGCACGGTTCGGTGCTGCTCACGGCCACATGATGCTGGCACGGTTCGGTGCTGCTCACGGCCACATGATGCCGGCACGGTTCGGTGCTGCTCACGGCCCCCCGATGCCGGCACGGTTCGGTGCTGCTCACGGCCACCCGATGCCGGCACGATGCGGTGCTGCTCACGGCCACATGATGCCGGCACGGTTCGGTGCTGCTCACGGCCACATGATGCCGGCACGGTTCGGTGCTGCTCACGGCCACATGATGCCGGCACGGTTCGGTGCTGCTCACGGCCACACGATGCCGGCACGATTCGGTGCTGCTCACGGCCACCAGCACCCCGACATGTTCGGGTGCCGGTGTTCGGGTAACAGGTACCGGCCCAACCGAGTTGCTCAACCCTATCATCCCCTGTACTTTAAGAAAGGTTGGAAGGGTTCAGCGCTTAAGGGGCATTTACTCTTGACGCTGCGCCTGTGATGGTCTCCTATCGACTGCCGTGACACTTGCTGCTCACGCTGCTGTTGCCCTTGCATGAGCCCTGGTTTGATGCTCATGTGACGCAGTCTACATGGTTATCCACGAGCCCTGCCAAGATTTCTCTGCACTATGCCTAGCTGGGGCGCAACCGCCAGGGTATGAACAAAGCCGTTACCGTCGTGGGATGTTCAGAAACAAAGTATACGAAAGGTGATGGTTCTTTAGTCTGCATGCATCGTCCAACCGCAAGGGATTGTCGCACGCTTCCACCATCGCGGCAAAATGCTGCTCACCGCCAACTTTTCTCAACTCCGTAAGCATGAATAGAGCTTTCCAAAGCAAGAAGCGCTTGTAGTTTTTAGGGGCGTCGCGATCCCCTGAATACAGACAAGGAGTGCAGCATGCATGCATGTTCCAGGGCATGGACAGCGAGATGGCCCTGGGGTTGGCCGATGTGGATCAGTTACGAGGTACCTTCTCCTCTCTTCCTTGTTGTTAGCCCATTTGTCTCCATTTCATGTCATCCATGCATCCCGCTTGGTGCTCTGTTTGTTGCCATGCTCCCACCCGGCCACCCCCCCATCCCCCACGGCCACACCCGCCCCCACATAATCCCTTCCACACCGTCACCGTCAATGCCTACCTGGCAATCCCCCCCCCCCCAGGAAGAGGACTTCATCACCCAGACGTTCGGTTTCCCCTTGAACGAGCCATCACCCCCGAACGACTCAGCCACAGCCGAGGGTGTTTCATCGCTGATCTCACTCGCGGCGGGTCGTGCTGCCACGACATCACCCTCGCCCTCCTCGCCACCAGAGGCAGCATCTCTGCCAGGTGGCCCGGGGGGCGCTGCGGCTGCAAGTAGCGCCCCTGGCCAGGCCCCCCCCAGCTGCCACCCACAGATCGCAGCGGCTCTGCAGGTGTTGGAGGGCATGCTGGCAGCCGGGGGGGGGGCGTCCTCTGCGCACATGGGCATGTGCACAACCAACGGGGGTCAAAGAGGCACTGCCTCTGTGGGGGGGGACAAGGGCAGGATGCAGCCGGAGGCGCGGACGACAGGATTAGCCGACGGGCATGTGGCAGCCCCTGGGGAGAATGGTAGTGGGCAGGATGGGCATGGGCATGGGCATGAGGCAGCCGTGCGCATGCCGGGTAGATGCGACAGGGAACAGTGCGGGGCGGTTGGGTCGTCGGGACATGCGACTGCGCAGGCGACCAGGGAGGGATCAGGTGCGTTGCTCGAAAAGCGGAGTGGTGTGTGCTCGAAAGCAGAGTCAATGTTTTTTATTTTTTATTTTACATTTCATTATTATTATTATTATTATTATTATTATTATTATTATTATTATTCAGGGGTTGCGTTGCGAGAGCGATAGTGGCAAGCATGCCCTGGTTGAGCGGACAATGGCAAATGTGGACGTAAGACTATGATACACCAAGACAGGGCTGGTTGTTGATGGCCCTGATGGCCAATGGCCAGCTATGATGTATGGCCCACGATCAAGCGGTAATGTTTCAGCGGAGCAGACAGCAGCAATGGCCATTGAGCAGTAGCATCGATCCACGACCCGAGACGAACGAGCATGTCAATGCTGGGCAAGCACGCACCGCTGGCCAATGACGATCAGAATCTTTTTCTGTCTATGTGTGGGTGGCTGTAGCGAGACCGAGCCTCCTCAGTCCTTGTCTGCTGCTAGGATCCATGCGCCTGTGTTGTCTGCCACTTGGCTGTCGCTCCCTTCATGTTTCCCCCACTGCTGGCAGTCCAAGTCTTCACAGAGCCACGCTCCGATTCTTCTGTGTCTTCTCGTGCAGCACAGCAAGCCTTCCATCTTCTTCCTCCTAGCTTCCAACTGCCAGGCCCCTAGCGTCTCTTCGCCTCATAACCTCCTCCCACCTCCTAGCTCTTAAGTTTTCGGTTCCAAGTCGCGATGTGAAGGGCCTTGCCTTGGAGAGGGTGTTCGATCGTATTCCCCTGTTTGCCTTGTCTTTCTCGCCCTCAACAGCGGTAAAAATATCAAGCAGCAAGTCGGTCAAGGGTACGCTTTCAACATGGAACGGTGCCTTGGTGGCGATAGCAAGTGTGGTCAGGGCTGTGAAGTAAGGGCAGTCGGAATGGAGTTGTTGTACCAGGTATATTGACCCTCTTGCCGAAATTTCATGGTTTTCTTACTGAATATTCTCCTTCGTGTTCGACCCGCTACCTCCATCTACCCACCGACCCTGTCTACTCCATCACATGCTTCCGATGTTGCCAGACGGGCGTGATGGTGGCGGTGCCCTGCCACCTCCTCCTGATCTGGGATACCAAGGTTTCGACAAGGATGTCATTCGCGCCGTAATCGCACGCCTGAAGTTCCGGCAGGTATGTCGGCGTTTGGCACGTGGGCCAGGCACTTGGCTGGGGCGTCCCAGAGGTAGTGGGCAACCCTTTGTCTGCATAGAAAATAGAATGATAACAAGAGAGGCAACTAATTTTCCTTTTAGGAGCCAACTACTTGCATTACATTCTGGCTCTCCTGCCACAGCAGCAGCGGCTGTAATTGCCCCGCTTTCCTTGACGACTGCCCTGTGCAATGCCCTGGTCCCCTGACTGTATTTTTCTAGTGGCCCTGCTGGGAGGTCGCCATATCTGCCCGGCATTTAACCACAGCGTCTCCTGTCGATGAGAGGGATTATGAACATGCACACACACATACACACATACACACATACACACATACACACATACACACACATACACACATACACACACATACACAATTCTGGCCTGCCCTGGTTGTCTCCTTGATACACACATACACACACGCAAGTGGGTGTGACATGCCCAGCTGCTTTCCCGAATTTCGTTCGATGCCTTCCTAGTGCCTGCCTGCTGCGTGCCTGCCTGCCCACTGTCTGCCCACTGCCTACCGATGCTGGCTGGCTGCTGACAGTTTCCTGCCGTTGGTCCCCTCCCTGCCCCCCGTCACTCGCGCAGGCGGTCCTTGGCGTGTTCCAGCAACTAGATCATTTGGCCGGCGCAGGCCCGTACGGTCGCAAGCCCATCGAATCCTCCCACCGGCGAATACAAGCCGCTCTGGATTCCCTGGCCGAGTGCCGTGCCACCATTCACCTGAGCGGCCCTGCTTCTAGTAGTCGTGGCAGCAACGGAGCCCAGGGTGCAGCAATGCCAGGGCCGGGGGAAGGCCAGGGTGGGTCGACAAGGCCAGCTGAAACAAAGGGGAAGGAAGGCGGCTCTGCTGTTGTGCCCTTGCCACCGGTTATAGGGTTTGACGACAACATGAACCGGAAACGGCTGGGGTCTACCCCGCCTCGTCCCGTGGTCCACATCAGCCATGCTGAGGTGGGTGAGGGGGGGCTGGTGAGGGGGGCCTGGTTTCTCCAGGCTTCGATAACATGACCCTTTGTTGAAGGAGTTGGCATGCATCGTTCTAAGAGGTGGGGCAGATTTGCCAGACCATGAGCCTTTTGGACGCTGGGGGGCGAGCGTCATGTTTCTCATGCTCGTTATGGGGTGGGATGCGAAGGGATGGCTAACAGAGCTTGCTGTGCTGGCACCGGCGAGCGACGCAACATTTTCCTCTGACCGCGGCTGCCCAGTTGCCAGGTGATGGGAACTCTTTCCTCAATACCAGCATTATATGCGTGACATTGCGACCCTGGGGTTGTGCATGGGATAGTTTACAGCGCTGCCATTAGCCTGGAATGGGTGTTTGTTTTCAATGGTTGCATCAGGATTGGCTTGGGCATGCTGGTGCGGACCGTCACGCATGGCTTCTTTCCTTGGGAGTCCTACCCTATGGCTAAGTTTTCTAGATCCTTGTGATGTTTTCCCCTTGTGATGCTGTTTCCTGGGGTGGGCAGGCATACGACCATTTCCAGGAGGTGCTGTCCGGGCTGCAGAGAATGCTGGCAGCCGCAGAGCGCACCCTGGAGTGCCCCACCCTCGCCTGCCTGCTGACGTCCATGTCAGAGTTTGCAAAGGGAGGGCTCGGGCCGGTGGTGGCAGCGCAGTTGAAGGTGAGGCGCGGCTGCGATGTGGCGGGGTCTGCTTGTCGTACAGGTGATCGGGGGCATGAGGTAAATGGAGGCCGGGTGACAAAGTTTAAGAGTACAGGCGGAGACAGGGTAGATGCATCTGGTTAAGTGGGACAGCCGCAGTGACCCCAAAGGCGCAGGGCATGGCATGGGACGGCAACGGGCATGACACGGCCGGTGGAGAGGTAGCTGCTTCGGGCTGTGCTTCAAGGTCAACCAGATCTTTGAAGGTTTGCACGTGCGAGAGTGTGTGTGTGTGTGTGTGTGTGTGTGTGTGTGTGTGAGAGAGAGAGAGAGAGAGAGAGAGAGAGAGAGAGAGAGAGAGAGAGAGAGAGAGAGAGAGAGAGAGAGAGAGAGAGAGAGAGAGAGAGAGAGAGAGAGAGAGAGAGAGAGAGAGAGAGAGAGTATGTTATCCATGTGGACCCTGTTTCCTTTTCGGGTCATGACGTGCCTGCATGACACCCATTAGGGCTTCACGTGCCTCGCCAACCGTGGCCACTCTTGTCTGCCATTGCCACCCACTTGTACACCAACATACCATACCTGGACGTGCCATCGGGTTGGCAGCCCTGGGTCCGCTGCTCATAGCGCTACCGCAATTGCTCGCACCAGCACTGGCAACTGTCATTTTGGACGCTCTGGACAGACACTGATGCTGATGACTCTCTGGACAGTGACGCTGGTGCGACCATCCCTGGTGCTTGTCGATCCATCCCCCCTTGGCGCTGGGCCGGTCAGCACTGCATGCTGCCGGATGGCAAGGTCTGGGGCGATGTGCCCCTGCTGGTGATGGTCTACGAGTCCCTGGGCATACCGTCGCTCAAGGCGACCGGCTGCCCACCCGTTGTGGCGTTTGTCAGCCGCGCCACGAAGGTGCGATGCGTGGATGTCAGTAGCGAGACATTATAGTGCTTGTGGATGGCAGCGGTGAGGAAGTTTGATGCTTGTGGATGCCAGTAGATGCGGAAAGCTGGGTGGGTAGTATGGATGCCAGTAGCAAGACAACATGCTTGTAGATGCAAGCAGCGAGGAATGGGTGCTAGTGGATGCCAGTACATGCCCATACCTTGGCTGGTAGCATGGGTGCCAGTACTGAGGCGTCGTGCTCCTTGATCGACGCTGGCAACATGTAATCTGTGTGCTGAGAAGATATGAGATATGAGCGTATGGCAGCACCCTGATGTTTCAGGGTGGTGGAGCTCTTAGCATTGTATTTAAGAAGCCTTGAGCGAACTAGTATGGTCCTTCTAGTGTCGCTGTTTCTATGGTCCTTTTAGTGTTGTTTTTTCCAGTAAACATGTCTCACCCACTCTCCCTTGCATGTCATGTTCGTGTATGCACCTCACCCACTCCCCTTGCCTGGCGTGTTCCTGAGAGCCCCGAAGGCTCTGTCCCTCTCGTGGCCGTTTCTTGAATGTCATTTCTCTGACGCGTGCCAGGCCCCTCCCGGTCCCTTGCTTGACGCGTGCCATGTCCCCAGCTGCTCAAGGCACGCCTGGTCACCCTGTGCGCCAACCTGGCCCGGCAGCACCGCCAGCTGCTCGGCTCCTTGCGTGACTGGGGTACGCTCGCCAATGAGGTGAGGGGGGCGGAGGGGGGGGATATGGTGGGTGAGGGGGTGGCGGGGGATGAGGGGGGAAGCTGAGGTTGGGGTGAGGTTTGGGCGGGATCTCAGCAAGACCTGCGACAGGGGAAGCATTTCACGCACTCTTTGTCAATGGAGACATGAGAAACAAGAGTCAACCAGAATGAGAAAAAGAAAGGGAAGCGTGTGAAAACCACTTCAGAGAAAGTAAATCGTGACGTGTAGCTCCCAGGGGCACCTGGGACGCTGCAGAAAAGATGTGTCTCGGAAGCAGGGTTCAGTCACCTGCAGGGTTATGGTACCTGGGGCCTCCCGCGACCCCAACAACGGAGGGGCATGCACACGGGATGATGAGTATTGCATTCCACCTCAGTTCTACGCAATCAAGAGGTGGACTGTAGGATAAAGGGTCGCAAGTGACCTCCGACACCGTTTCCGCACTTGGGTGGCATCGCGCCTGCATGCCGCGGGCATCTCCAGAAGCACACCGTGGAGTGCCATCTGTCGGTTGACGTTTCTTCTTCGTTGGGCGACCCGACGTGCCCAGTCCTTATTCCGTGGATGGCACCTGCTTGCCATTTGTGCTTGGGTGACGCCATCAGGGGCATGTGTCTGGAGACCAGGGACCCTGGCGCGGGGCACGTGCTGCCCGATGTGGCTTTGATTGTGCACACATGCACAGGCACAGGCACTAGATGTGCCCTACATAACACGCTCAAGCGTTAGATTGTCACATATTAAAGTTTTGTATGGGTGTTTTGTCCCTGGGGCCCGTCTCTTGCCCTGTGCCCCAACCGCTTTGTTGAGACACTGGAGCTTTCAGTAAATGTGCGTCCTGCTGCCGGAGCACGCCCAGGATCTACGGTCGCCTCAAGTGTATGCACAACACAGTTAAACTGTCGTGTGCTGGTTGTCAGCATGGTGACCTTTGTGTGTGGAGTTTTTGCTGATGAAGCCATGCCTACCGCCGCCGCCGCCGCCACCACCACCACCACCACCACCACCACCACCACCACCACCACCACCACCACCACCACCACCACCACCACCACCACCACCACCACCACCACCACCACCACCACCACCACCACCACCACCACCACCACCACCACCACCACCACCACCACCACCACCACAACCACCACCACCACCACCACCACCACCACCACCACCACCACCACCACCACCACCACCACCACCACCACCACCACCACCACCACCACCACCACCACCACCACCACCACCACCACACCACCACCACCACCACCACCACCACCACCACCACCACCACCACCACGTTCCTGCTCCCGTTTTCTGCTGCTCCCGCCCCTGCCCTCTTGCTGGGGGGCCGTTACACCTTGCCACAGGCCGCTATTTTGGATGAATCGGCCACCGTAAGGGCGTTTCTGCTGGAATCTGCCGCCACGCTGGGGCCCTGTATGCAGGTGGGTTCTGACTCTCCTTTCACCCACCGCTGCAGCCAGTACATTGCTCAACCTGCCCACACGCCTGTCTATCCCTTCTTCACGCCAAGGTCTCATCGCCACCGCTTGCTCTGTTTGAGGGCTTGCTTTGAAAGAGGCCATATATTGGAATTGGCAGGCTCGGCGCTCTAGTCATGCCCCTTTCTCGCTGCCTCAGGAGAGAGCTTCTTGGATCGCTCGAGCTGCCGTCCCCCCACGGCTGGCGGTTCACCCATGGAGAGGGGTACCTTGTCCTTCATACGGAGGATGCTGCTGATTCAGACCATGCGGGTGATAAACCCTACAGACAGAGGTCAGGGAAATCCTTAGATGAAACTGCCGCGAGAACTGCATGATGCTGATAGTAACAACCGCTCTGTGATGGGTGCGTTGTGATGCACCACTAGCAGTATTTAGTGTGTGTGCCTGGGCCAGTAGGCGCCGGCTTCTCGCATACGCAGTGTTGTGCTCAGCCCATGCGCTTCTTGCGATGTCAGCAACAACATGCTGGGGATGTCAGCAACAACATGCTGGGGATGTCAGCAACAAGATGCTTGGGATGTCAGCAACAACAGGCTGGGGATGTCAGCAACAAGATTCACATGCTCCCCTCCCGCGCTGGGGTATGATTGCGTGGTCTCACGTGGACATCCAAGGGAAGCCATGCCATGGTAGGGGCGATCCCTTTCCCCTCTGCCCAGCACACCCAGTTGTATTTGCTGTTCTTTTCAACTGGAACATGCTTACTAAGGTATGGATTCTCACCTTTGCCGCCATCGCAACGGTGGCCTTGCTTCCCCTGCAGGTCGTGCGCACCAAAGGGGGTGGCCAGCCCGAGTCCTTCTCCCCCTTCTCGGATTGGGTGCTCGTGCAGGCGTGCCTGGTGATGCGCCACGCGCTGCTGCTCGCCCTGCAGCTGCAGCTCTACTCCCTGGCCGAGCTGCCCATGGTGTACTGGTGCGTGCTCGCTTGCACGCTGGTGGATCTGTGGGGTGCTAGCATACTAGTAAACGTCTGTCAAGAGTGGCCAGACCTGCCCGGTGCCCTTGGTCCGCCATGTGCTTGCGCCCCTCGTTTCTACATCAGCCACCAGCTGACCCTGAATGTCAGCGTGGGCCTGCTGGTATCTGTGGGGAGCTCGCCTGTAGGTCTAGATCTATGTTTGAGTTGACCAGCCCAGGCCTGTGTGCATCTGTTGTCATGAGTGATGTATGTTTGAGTCGACCAGCCCAGGCCTGTATGTATCTGTCGTCATTAGTGATGTATTACGGCGATGAAAGCGGCAACGCAAGGGAAGATGAACTCTAGGTCAATGCAGGTGTTGTGGTGGGCCGCCCTTTGCTGCTGGCCTGGATGGGGATCTGGTATGGCATTGGGGCAGCGCATCGGTCCATGAGACCTGTTTAATGCCGGCACACATCGTCACATCTAAATCAAACCAGACCTACTATCACGGGGATCCCTCAACAAGCAGAAATGCTAGTCTGCCATCTTTGTCTGCCATCTTTGTCCGCCCACATTGCTCGTGGCTCTGAGTTCCTGACACCCTTTGTTTTCGTGCGATGTGGCGTGCCCCTTTGTCGTGTGGCACCTGGCACCTGTTGCTGGCATCCGTTGCTGGTTGCCTAATGCCATGGCCGCCATGCACGCCAGGTACCTCGAGTACCTGCTGGCCAGCATCATCCACGTGGACGCGGCTGCGCTGGAGAAGACGATGGCGGCGCTGTCGCAGCTGGCGGGGGCCGCGCAGCAAGGGGCAGACAAGAGTAGGTGTATTGTGTCTGCGTTCGTGTGCACGCGTTTGGAATATGTAAAAAACTAACGTGTGTGGACAGGGGGGTCGTGTGGGGGGGGGGGGCTCTGGTTGCTTATCAGCAAAGAAAAGGACAGGGGCGTGTTCATGTTGTGGGCACGGCTCATTATTGTCTCGTCCTGCATCTTGTGGAGCAGCTTGTACAGCTTGTAGTCGTACGAGGATTGGAGGTACTACACATGACGTAGTGTTGAGCGGCATCATACTGAGATGCAATGGGCCTGGGATGATGTGAGACATCTGGCCCACTTGCTGCCTGCTCACGTCTGTTTAAAGTCTGGTTGTGGGGGTCTATCGTATACCGCTTGCGTATCTGCCCTTGCTGCCACATGTGCCCACGTGCACTTGCCGCCCGTCTGCTCGCATGCACTTGTGGCCTTCTGCCCACATACCAGAGAAGAGCAAGGGCCCGCGCCATGCCCTCAACCCTGCGGCGGCCAAGGCGCATGCGCTGCTGCAACGGTCGTATGACGCGCTGGATGCGCGGCTGCGGCTACTGGACGTGCAGCGGGCGCTCAGCCGGGGGCTGCTGCGGGTGAGGGGCTTGGGGGGAGCGGTTGCTGGAGGGGCAGGGGCATTGAATGGAGGGATAGCTCACTGCCTGCTTAGTCACATCGGGGGGAGATCGTAGGGAAGCGGGGGGCGATGGGGAGGGGGACAAGGGACGAGATCGGTACGTCTTTTTTCCTATGGAGCTGTGGCAGGATTTTGCATGGGAGATCTGTACATGGATTGTGGCTGAGAATGGTCGGGAATGACCGCTACTACACAGTCAAATAAACATTACTGGCAAAACTACTACTACTAGTACTACCACTAGTGGTATAAACATGCTTATTCCCCCCCCCCACTCCACCCCACTCCACCCCCCCGCCAAGACTTGGGCTCGCGCCCTGGTTTGCCGTTATGACTTTTGCCACATTTGTCTGTCGCGTGGGCAGTGTCGCATGCCGAATGGCGAGCGTGAAATGGTTCCTGAAATCATCACGACACATCAGAAGGTTCTCATAAGAGGGCAGCTCTGCTGAATGCAGGCACTGGTTCGATGCACTGCAGGTGTTTGGAAGCCACAGTTTGCTGGTGGCAATGCTCCTCACAGCGAGTAAAATTAAACTGTCAGCATCACAACCTGTCACATCGGATGCAGCATGTACACGGACATTAGCGTTCTTGCTATTCAGCGCGTATTCCAAATAGGAAAGAGAGGTGGTTCTGAAGCGGTGGTTTACATAGAAGTGGTTTTAAAACGCAATCGATATGGGCTCCTGTTTGTTGTCAAAGGAACGGCGCATCCACGCTGCTGGCTGCGCCTGGGATGACCTGCCCGTTGGCTGGTGAGCAACCCTCCGGTGCTCCTTTCTGTTTTCACCCAAGTTGCGGGGCTTCGCTGGTGTGCCTGATTTCACTGACGAATCTCGGCCCTGGCATGCGTAGTGGCCCTGATTGCCCCCGTTGCCAAGTCGCGGACATGGGTGCCTCGCTCACTGTAATGGCATATCCCTGCGCAGATATCATATAACCCCAAATGCATTATTTAAGTCTTTGTCACGGCGCGGCGTCCACCAGCTGCTCATGTATCATCCCGGTGCGCCCACTTGCGGACCTGCCAACTCTTGGTATCTGTGCTTGGTTGCATGACACATGGCACGGCGTGCACCAGCTGCTCAAGGCACTCTACTTTGCGGGCAGGTTACCCGAAGTGCAGCGGCCATTCAACACTGAGGAGGAGGTAAGGGGTTTGGTGGGATATCGAATACTGTGTAATAGTATATAATACTATGGATAGTTTTGCCAGCCAACTAGATAGGGTGGGCGGGGACATGCGGCCGCCGTACAAGGCAGCCCCCCCCTTAATCTCCTGCTCGCCCCCCTGCTGACGGGACGTTGGCGACTTTTATGCTGGAAAACATTATGCTTATGCCGGCGATGGCAACACTGATGTAGCATGGTCAGGAGGGGGGGTGGTGCTGGTCTCGTCATCGGCATGTGTGTGGAGAGGGCATTGGGGGGCCTCCGCATGGCCGCGTGTGATGCTGCACGGGCGGCTTTCGCATTAGGTATGGGGACATGCAGACTTAAGGCACATGCATGGCAAGAGCGTATGATGAGGCTTAGGGGTGTCGCGCATGGGGTGGAACGCTTGAGGGGGCTTGAGTGCCCAAGTTGGCGAACGGCGACCCCCTCCGGGGATTGACACCTTTGGTTTAACAGACACCTTTGGTTTAACATAGACACCTTTGGTTTAACTATGGAACTTCACTGTATCGTGGGGGGGGGGGTACCTTGCTTCGGGGCATCGGTTGCATCCTTAGGAGGCAATGGCTTCCGCGAGGCAACTAATCCTCTGGTGGGCGGATACCAAGTTTACCATAGTTTGCTTTGGCCCTGTCCATCAAGTCTTGCCCTGGCCATCTCCCCTGCTGGCGCCACCGTTGGCTGTGTGACATTGCCATTCAGGCCTCGCTGCCGCAAGACCCTCTCATTATTTAATAAATCAACTTTGGCATGTGCTTCGCTGCTGCCCGCTCCCCACCGTGGCAGGTGTTCATCCAGCGCTTCTCGCAACTCACGTACATCCCCAACCCAGCGCCCCTGAGCTACGCGCAGTACGTGCAGGCCAACAGCCCGGGGGATTTCACAGTAAGTAAGCACTCAGGTTAGTGGCTGTGCATGCATGGATTGTAGCTTACAGATCAAGAGCCTGGGGGGCTGTACGGTGCATAAGCGTGCTAGAGGCGACGGCTCCTCCCAGCGCATGAGTACCGATCCATGCCTGGCACAGGAGGGGTGGCATGCCCGGGCAAAATTTCCTGGAACCGCGGTACTAGAGAGGGTTGTCCCAGGGGCTGACGGTGGTGGATTTTCGCGGGGCCCATGGTTAACCGCGGGGTTTGAGGGTCAAAAACTTGCCGGTGGCGGTTCGTGGGCCCTGGGTGATCAGAACCGTGGTTTACTACAGGCCAGTAGAAATCTGCCACGTGTAATATGTAAGACTAGGGTTGTACGTCACGCCGGGTTGGCTCAGGACCGTGGTAGCCTATGGACCAGTAGAAGTATGCCACGTGGATAATGTTGTAGGTACTGTACCTGTGCCTGCCACGTGGCTTTTCCTGGCCGCCACGTGCGAAGTCACTTGAACCATCAGGCGCATGCCACGTCATCATGTGTGCGTCAGGCGTGTGCATCATGTGGGTTTGTTTTGAGGGTTGTTGCCACGTGGCTGAATAATGGAGTACGGAGAGAGCAGAATAGTGGTAGAAAGTCCAGTTTTTAGTGGATAGTAGGGATAGTTACCGCAAATAGGAGTCCGAGGGGGTAACCATGGTACCGGCTCTCGGGCTTGCCGGCGGCGGCCGGCGGGTACCATGGTCCTGGAAGCTACCGTGGTACCAGCAACGTTGGGTGCCGGTTGCGGTCCACGCGTCATGGTTGGACCGCGGGCCCGGCCTGTTTTGTCCGGCGGTGGTGGTTTTTGTGACCGCGGACCCTTGGCTGGATGCCACCCCTCCTCCTGGCACCTTGCACGTGCTGTAAAGATTCCCCCGCCTCATTATTTTGTATGAATTTTTGCCAGAG
Source organism: Mesostigma viride (assembly GCA_009746045.1). Lineage (NCBI taxonomy): Eukaryota > Viridiplantae > Streptophyta > Mesostigmatophyceae > Mesostigmatales > Mesostigmataceae > Mesostigma > Mesostigma viride. Next base: position 46,603 of record RPFO01000253.1, on the reverse strand, counting down.
CCTCCTGTTGCAGCAATGTGGCTGGCATGGCATTATTTGGCCGTACTTGGCCCGCACGGTCGTGCACGGATTCGTATTTAAGCTTTTCGAGGACAACCCCGTTGTTCGAAACGGACCAACCAACACAGTCCTGACTAGCTATTAGAGGGGTTTTCATCGATTCAATGTGCCGCCAACATATGAATGGCGTGTGTGCCTGATAATTGTGTGGATGCCATCCCGAGGCCAGAGAGCATGGGCTTTCTTTCTTGCTGTGTTTGGTTTTGAAGCCCAGCTCTTCATCTTCTTCTTTCAATGGTTTCCCTCCACTCCTGTCAAGCATACCTAACTTCTTTGTCTGCCGTGCCAAGTGTCGGACTCCATTTCCCTCCCCCTTGCCCCCTCCGTCTTGGTGCCAGGCTTTTTCCTCGCTCTCCCTTCCTGCTGACTATATATAATCCTCCTCACGCAAGTTGCATGCCCCGTCTCTGCGTGACAGCCCGCGGACATCTTCAAGTTCTCTTCCGAATGCTTCCAACAGGCGGTGGAGGCGGCGCTCATGGTAACCACCTCCAACCCGGCGGTGGCACCCTCCCAGGTGGCCGAGTGCCAGACATATGTGCGGGTAAGCGCAGGGGCAAAAGGGCATGGATGCGAATGCCAGGCATATGTGCGGGTAAGAACAGCGGGCAAGGACACATGCATGCTTACACGCTCTCCCTGTGTGTGTGCGTGCGTGTGTGTGTGTGTGTGTGCGCGTGTGTGTGTGCGTGTGTGTGTGTGCGTTGTGCGCGCGTGCCAAGGTCGTTTGCTTCGTGAAGGTATCCTCCACATATTTTGCGGTTGATTGTGCGATAGTAAAGCATGGCCAGGTTCGGCGATTTCTCATGGCTTCCCTCGATTTCTCTTGTCGGCATTAGCTGGCATGCCAGTGGATTCTCACCTGAACAAGGATCCCTTCGCATCAGGGCTGAAGCATCGGCTTGGGTGAATCTCAGTGATGATTGGCCACGTGCAGAGGGTCGGGCCTAGAGTAGCATCCGGCTCATAACAAATGGCACCAGCAGGGCTGCTAATAGAGTAGGGACACCCATGTTGAATTTGTTTGAAATGGAGTTCTCAGCAAAGGTTGCCGGTCTGCTTGGTTTGTGGAGTGCGTGGAGTCACAAGCAATGGAGCGGGTTTTGGGCATGCGTAGAATCACATGCAACTGGGCGGGCGGCCCCACCATTGCTAGCATGGCATTTGACGGAACGCTGGAGTTGCTAGCATGGCATTGATTGAATTCTGGATTTGCTGAATCGCCATTTTCGTCAATGATAATCGATTTGTGCTGGTATTGCTGGTATAGCACTTGCTTGTGCACCCTTAATTGGCTGAAACGTTGATTTCTTGTGCACAAACCTCTTCCTATTGGAGCCCCTAACATCCCATTCCGTGACTCCCAAACGGTAGCACGACTTTAATTCATTCATTCATTCATTCATTCATTCATTCATTCATTCATTCATTCATTCATTCATTCATTCATTCATTCATTCATTCATTCATTCATTCATTCATTCATTCATTCATTCATTCATTCATTCATTCATTCATTCATTCATTCATTCATTCACTCATTCATTCGGTCGGTCGGTCGCTCGCTCGCTCGCTCACTCGTTCGTTCGTTCGTTCGTTCGTTCGTTCGTTCGTTCGTTCGTTCGTTTGTTTGTTCGTTCGTTCGTTCGTTCGTTCGTTCGTTCGTTCGTTCGTTCGTTCGTTCGTTCGTTCGTTCGTTCGTTCGTTCGTTCGTTCGTTCGTCGTTCGTTCGTTCGTTCGTTCGTTCGTTCGTTCGTTCGTTCGTTCGTTCGTTCGTTGTTCGTTCGTTCGTTCGTTCGTTCGTTCGTTCGTTCGTTCGTTCGTTCGTTCGTTCGTTCGTTCGTTCGTTCGTTCGTTCGTTCGTTCGTTCGTTCGTTCGTTCGTTCGTTCGTTCGTTCGTTCGTTCGTTCGTTCGTTCGTTCGTTCGTTCGTTCGTTCGTTCGTTCGTTTCGTTCGTTCGTTCGTTCGTTCGTTCGTTCGTTCGTTCGTTCGTTCGTTCGTTCGTTCGTTCGTTCGTTCGTTCGTTCGTTCGTTCGTTCGTTCGTTCGTTCGTTCGTTCGTTCGTTCGTTCGTTCGTTCGTTCGTTCGTTCGTTCGTTCGTTCGTTCGTTCGTTCGTTCGTTCGTTCGTTCGTTCGTTCGTTCGTTCGTTCGTTCGTTCGTTCGTTCGTTCGTTCGTTCGTTCGTTCGTTCGTTCGTTCGTTCGTTCGTTCGTTCGTTCGTTCGTTCGTTCGTTCGTTCGTTCGTTCGTTCGTTCGTTCGTTCGTTTGTTCATTCATTCATTCATTCATTCATTCATTCATTCATTCATTGGAGCCCCTAAGCTTCCCTTCAAATGTGTACTAACACCTTTTGATAGTGTGCTGCAGGTAGAAGCTGCACTCGTGGGTAGAACGCATAGTTACGTGCAGCCTTAGTGGATATGTTTTCTCTTTTGCTCCTGGTGTGGGGCCTATGAGACAACAGCAGCACCTGCGGAAGCTCTCCTGTGACAGCTATCGTTGGGAAGCTATCTTGGGGAAGGATAGCTGGGATCCATGAACCGCATGACTCTGCCTTTGGGACCTTGCTTGGGACCTTGCTTACTATGCTCAACAGAGTGGTCTCACTTAATGTATGTGGGGTCGTGTGGGCTGGAACGTACAGGTGGCCCGGAAAAACCTCGTTGCGCTGCACCTGATTCAGAGCGGCATTGGCGGAGTGGGCAACCTGCAAATCTCGTTCGATTTTGGGGAGCATCCCTGTTTTCCTGTGGTGGCACTCCATAAGACACCCTAACCCGCTGTCATCAGAGCTTGAGGAAGTGCTGCACGAGTGCGTGCATGCGCACTGCATTTTTATTTATTTACTGCAACAGGCACTTGCAGGAATAGCCTGCAAGCCCTTGTACCTGGCTGTGGGAGGCATTAGCTAAGAAGTGTAGCATATAGGCGGGGCATATCGCTAGATCAACCAGCATTGACATGCCGGTCTCGTGCACCCCCAACATCGATTGCTCATGAGGAGTCTCAATACCTGCAAATCGATAAGTAAGTAAGTACTTGCGTGTCATGCGCAGAGGCATGCCACGGAGTACTACGCTAATCTCATTAGAAAAATAATTACACAAAAGTTCAAACAAATATCGTCTGCATCATCCCCCAACCGTTAAGCACTAGATGGGATCGATACCATGCATGGTCAAGCTCCCCTTGCATTAGGCCGTGATCTTGAGATTAACAATTATTTTGGCTATATACCAAGGAGACAACCAGCGCAGGCCAGAAATCGGGAGAATCCGGACCATGATAGCTCTTTGGCTATATACTCTGATTTGGCACGCCGCAAAGGTGAAAACCATTTGCGTTCAGTGCCGGTCCGCGGAAAACGCGGAAAAACGCGATCTGCAAATGAATCCAGGCCGGAATCGAACTGGGGACCTCTCGCACCAATTTTGCTGACTATAGGACGGACGTCTCCGCATTGGCTATATACGTACACATGCAGTGTTCATTATCCGGGGTTGTGGGTGAAGCCTGGGTATCAAGGAGACAACCAGCGCAGGCCTGGGTACGCCCCTAAAAACCCTCAGGCTGCGGGAGAAGCCTTTGTATTCTCCTGGGCTATCGGGGGTTAGCATGCAACCTACCACCACACCCGTCATCATGGCCGAGCGAACAGTTGTACGTATTGGATAGTCCGGATGACGCGGAGTTGCTATCTGCGATCGACTCCAGACGTGGGCGAGTGAGTCGCGCCACTTGCCTTCGCGGGTCAAGTACCTCATCGGGTACTCCGTGGCATGCCTTCAGAGCATGTTGACGGACTTAGTGTTCATTAACAGTGAGACACGCCGTCTGGCATTCCTTAAGTACCTTTTCTTTCATGCAGTGTCCATGCATGCACATGAGGACATCTTACTGCATGTGAATGATCAATCCACAATCGAGCCGGACATGCATGCATGGACGCTCGTAAAGCATACACATGCATGCGTCCTCGGGGTTGGGATGTATAAATTGCTCTTTTGGGTGTATTCTGCCCTTGGGGTTGAGTGTATTTTGCCAGCTTTATCCCGATTGTCTCGAGTCCAGTTATCAAATTCTCAAGTTCTCAAATTCTCAAGAGGACGTTTAATTCATTCCGACTTCTACATTTTCACCGATGTGTCAAAAAAGGTTCACTTGTCAAGGAGACAACCAGCGCCAACTTATATCCCCGACTTTTCCGTAAAAGCTCATCGACCGGGTTTCGAAACAACCCACGAATGCGCCGTAGATGCAGATCCAACAGAGCAAACAACGTACGTCAAGACCGACGCGGCGCCAAATAGTCGCCTAGGATTCTTTTCTGCGAGCCTTTTTACAACGTCGTGCTGCGTCGTGTACCCGAGCCCTTTTCTGAACGTGAGATGCAAAATCCGCTTGCCAGACCGGGAACTCCGTCAAATACCGTCGTGCAGTACCACCAATGCACTACCATTCAAATCACCGATATCGATCGCTGGAGGTATACCCAGGGTACACCTCATATTTAATTTCGCCATCTAGAAACGTCTCCGCGACACTACCGCGACTTCAGTACTTTCCGCCACCCTTGACATGTTGTTGTACAATACTACAAATTAAAGCCAACAGAAACTCGCCTCCGAAAATATATCTTGATAGAGGCACGCCTCTTATTTGATTTCAAGGTACCTCTTAATTAATCTCGGCCCCCTCCCTCTGAGAATTTGAGAATCGAGAACCAAAAGCCAGTTTTATACCGATTGCCCTGCATGCTCAAAGTTCTCCCGACACAGTGCCTGCAGATTACAAGAAATACTTACTACTATAGAGATAGAGGATGCAAAGCCATGCGGTTAGGCTTCCTTCCACGATTCTCGTGCCTTTCATCTCAGACAGCTACTCTCTACTCCTCGTTGCTTGTCATCCCATGCGTAAGGGGTTAGTGTAGTCTCGACTTTACTTGTCAAAAAGACTCCAGTGTGTACCAGAAAAGGCTGCATGAGTGAGCACTTGAGAAAAGATGGTCTTACTTTATCACGTCAGAGATACCAGCAACATAGAAAAATGATTATCATAATTGAAAAGAATATGATTTCCATTTTGTGAGCATACATATGTACACATCTGCAGCGCAGAACTCCGATTGGCAAACGGTCATTGAGTTTGCGTTTCTTAATGCGTGCATCCCTGAAGATTGCATGGTTTCCGGTACGGGGATTGCACCATTGACAAAGTTTACACTGGTAAAGAACTGGCCCATGAGAGGGGACGATATGGGCTGTTTTCGCATGCTCTACTTCACAATTTTTTACCATGTCCCTCGAAGAGGTCGTTTATAGACACGGCCAGGCAAGGCCTGCGACACCAGGAGGGACTGGCTAGTGAACCAGCCATGCCTTTCCTTCGCCCTTTCTGGAAAAAAAAGAAGAAGATGCGGGGAGGAAATGCCTGCACAGGAAAGTGTCCCACCAGACTTAAGTTTGAAACTGGTTAACATGACCTCAGTGTCTGGGTAATCATTGCCAAATAACGGCATCCAGGTTTCCCCGCATAACGGTCATGTCAAATTTAATCCTTCTGGACAATGAGAGGGCCAATGTTGTCACCGGTGGCCTTGTTGTGCTTCATGTGCGCGCCGTCGCACATGGGGAACTTGGCCGACTGCCAGCAGCGGCAGTACACGGCCTTGCCGTTGATCTCCGACGTCTTGGCCGTGGTCACGACCTTCTCCTGGTCCTTCTGGATGCTCTGGTTGATCTTGGCACCCTCGGCACGCACGCAGACGGAGGCACGACGCAGCTGGCGGGCCGGCCGGGCAACAACCGCCAGGCCCGCGCCGACGAAAGTAGAGGAGAGAGTAGCGGCCGCCATTGGGGAAGTGAAGCGTGTGCGTGGTACGTGTCTTGAGTGTGCTGAGCGTGGTGCGACCTCGTGCTATGGAGCTGGTCGTTTTGGAAGGCTTCACCAGTTCACCTCACCCAGAACCAGAGCAAAACGAGAGAAGATCTCGGGCACTGGGCCAGCGGGCAAGCCACGGGGCACTTCGGAGATCCTCGCGGGTTCACTACAGGTACTAGCGCCACGTCAAAGCGCCTACGATACGGGGAGGCGCCTCGCCATGTGAGGCGGCTACGACCGGCCATTTCGGTTTCGATCGTGCTGGTTTTCAGTTACTGTCCATATGGAGATACCACATGTCGATATGTTGTAACTAAATTGAGTACGGACATCACAACAAGTTCATCTCTCTCCAGTAAATCCCCATACAGTAGTATTACCGATACTAAATATATCCGGCCCTCGGCCACTATAGATTCTCTGCTGCCCTTGGCAGCGTGGGACACAACAACAACAACAACAACAAATCGCATATGGCATACCTGGGTCACCTTAAGGTGACGGTCCCGGCGCGAATTTTTTGGCGCCGAAAAAATTCGCGGTACCCGTCCGTACCGTGAAAAAGTGGTGCACGGTGCGCGCACCACTACCGGAGCTGGCCATGGCGACGTGGTTTCAGGCAGAGTAGAAAAAGATAGCTCGCGGCATGCAGAGAAACTGTGCTAATCTTAAAGACGACAAGTTTATGATATTACTTCTCAGCGGAGTTCGCGTTTTTTGCAGTGTCGATGATTTTATTGATGACCATCGCCACGGGGGTCCAATCTGAAGTTTTCGTCGAGAGGAATAAATTAGAATGCACGCTGACGGCGGTGATTGTCAGGTTTTATGGGCTTTACCTAGCGTCAAGGATGCGTTTAAATTGTTATTGGTAAAGCTTTTAAAAAAATGCCGGGTTTCGGCAAGATTTCCTTCATGATCGGTAAGACACTCTCCAGGCTCGCGGGATGCGCGTCTTATTATTCCATGGAAGGTTGTTCTTTCCTGCGCCGCTGGGCGAAGGACAACGCCGGTAATGGTACGATCGTGTGCTCAGCGTCACCCTATGGATGTTTCGCTTCCTTTATGGGTTATCAACGCAAGTTTTCGGCTTCTTTCCGTGCAGTTAGCGCCAGGTAGAATGCCATTCCGTGCTGCGCATCGCCAAATTCCTGGCACCTTTTAGTGGTTTTTATGTACGTTGCATGGCTGGGACGTGTCAAAGCGTGAGCCGTGGCATGCCGTCAAGTTGTCAGGGATTTGCTGAGTGGTTTCTTGGAAGGAGATTGCTAACAGCACTCAGTTTTGTGTGAATATTGACGCAGCCTTTCTTAGCAGCGGCCTCATTGTGGTTAGAGGCTCACAAGCTTGAGTTTGTTTCTTGGCAAACAATTGCGCTGGAAAGAAAGGTGGCAGTGGTTGTTCTGAGGGGCATACTGCATGGGTGGAACTGCACGTAGGTAGGGGTTATCTTTGTCTTGTTGGCCTTTCTCCCACTAATGGGAGAGACCTAATTCATATGCTAGCAAGGCAAGGTAACCATGGTAAGAAGCCTTGGCAAGCAGCATGTATGATACTTATGCTTTCTCTGTGGACTGTCTGTTGTTACCCTTGGTTGGGCAATTAGTGGATATGGCTTTCCAGGGTGTGTTTGAATTCGGACAGCTTGGTTTTGGGATGATGCCCACACCATGAACCTGGAATATGCATTAGAAGTGTTGGCTAGGCATGTAGAGCTACCTGCCTCATTGTTGTGCACACACGCAACAGGTTGCCCGTGTCGAGGTAAGGCAAGGGCACATGACGTGCCCAGCCACCTCCTTGTACATTGTGGTCAAATTGGGCATGGTCAGGAGCCTTTTGGATGGCATAGGAAGTGTTAGTGTGCCTTAATACTCACTATTGCCTTCCTTAGCGTCTGCACAGGTGGCAAACTGCCAAACGCTATAACTTCTACGTTTGTACTCAGAATGAGCTCAGATTTTGTGGCATTAATTGTCGATATGTGTAGTATTTGTGTATATCTCCCCAGGCTCTAAATATGTGTTTTTTATTTGATTTATTTTTTTCAGCCTAGAAAAGTACGGTTTTTAGGGGGAAATTAATAACTTCAATAATACTCATCATTCCGGGGCTCCAATTAGGTAGGCAACCTCACCATATACGATTTTATATGGGAATATATTGAAACATGAGTAATTGTGCCCCCATTGTCCTAGGGGATATGCCCCTAGAGTAGCGTCTTTTGTCCGTTTTTGCGTAATACCGGTCACTAAAAGGGGTATATACCCCCCATCAGTGGGTGGGATGGACCCCCACACATCCCATTTACACGGCAAAATCATAGTTTGGGTGCCCCAAGGCCAGCTTTGCATCTTATTCCATATTATGGTTTTGGGGGGTCTGGCATAGGACCCTCACCTTAACTGTTATATGGAAATAAACTAACACCCATTTCACCGGAACAACAACAAATCGCCACAAGGCAGGACCAGCCGTTGGATCCACTATTAAGGCTGAGTCTATACGGATTTTAAGTTAAAACCGAACCTTATATATACGTAACCGTAATAGCCCTGTCGGTTCACCGGCTTTGAAAAAAACTTCGGGGTAAAATGGGTATTTTTATTTACCAATAGGAATATCAATAGGGCATATCAATAGGTGAAGAGGTACCACGTATCGACCAGCTGGTTACCAACTGTGCGTTGAAATAAACTCAACTCAACTCAACTCAACTCCAGTAAATCTCTGCCGCCCATGTGCGGCGTGGGCAACAACAACAACAACAACAACTAATCTCTCCAGTTGTTGTTGACTTGTTGTCGGATCCGGAAGTCCCCAGTTCAAACCCGCGCAGGGGCTAGCGGTCCTAAGTTTTCTGCATGTTCCCATCAGCTGCTATCTACAGTGCCGTAAGCGGAACCGCCCCGACACTCCCTTATAGGAACCCACCTCGGCTGGATAGCAATGAAAACTTCAGTTACTCGCCCACCTTCCCGGCAAGAAGCATTGCGCAAATAAAGTGGGAGTTTTTACTGGTCGTTCCGTCGGATCCGGAAGTCCCCAGTTCAAACCCGCGCAGGGGCTAGCGGTCCTAAGTTTTCTGCATGTTCCCATCAGCTGCTATCTACAGTGCCGTAAGCGGAACCGCCCACACTCCCTTATAGGAACCCACCTCGGCTGGATAGCAATGAAAACTTACTCGCCCACCTTCCCGGCAAGAAGCATTGCGCAAATAAAGTGGGAGTTTTTACTGGTCGTTCCGTCGGATCCGGAAGTCCCCAGTTCAAACCCGCGCAGGGGCTAGCGGTCCTAAGTTTTCTGCATGTTCCCATCAGCTGCTATCTACAGTGCCGTAAGCGGAACCGCCCACACACTTGTTGTTGTTGTTGTGTCCCACGCCGCACATGGGCAGCAGAGAAATCTCTCCAGGGAATCTCTCCAGGGAGGGGAATCTCTCCAGTACTGTACAGTAGAAGGCTTGCATCGCTAACAGCCGCATCGCTTAGATCCGGGGTCCCGCCATTTTGACGTACATTGTTGTTGTTGTTGTTGTTGTTGTTGTTGTCACCTATCACAACATGTGTGATGTGCGGCGCCATGCAAGACAACTAGGCATTTCAGGCTATTTTTGGCATACCTGGGTCACCTTAACTGTTATATGGAAATAAACTAACACCCATTTCACCGGAAATTTGCAAGACCTGCTGCTGTTCATGTTCAGCAGGGGCCTTGGAGTGTTGGAATTAGGGATTAGAATAATGAAATGCAAGAATTAGGTTTCGCTGAATTGCATTACTAGAAGTCTTGCAGCCCTGCAACTTCTGCACCGGCTAAATAGACAACCAAGGGGCCAGGAACAACAATGGTGAATCGGTCGTGACCACATGATTTTAAACGGATCGTTATGAGGTCACCAGGATTATAGGAGGGCCGCAATAAGCACCATTTTAAATTCTCTGATATCTTAAACCGCGCAGCTGAATCGGTTGGCCAACCAGGCTACGGGAGTGCAAGGATTCGGCGTGCTGGTGAGGAATCACGACTTTTTTTTATCGGATTGCGCCGTGTAGCATCCTTCACGGTTTTAGTTTGCCCTGTTATTGCGGGCAGATGATACAGCGTAAGTGCTTCTATATTTCATATTTCAGCAGTTGAGTAGGTACCAGGCTACCGTTGCCCTCCTAGAGTCTTGGGCGGATTGAAGTCAATCTTCGCCCGTGACAATTTGGGCGGACTAATTTAACGGAAACGTTGCATGGATGCTGGGACCATGTCTAGCGAGAGTGGCTACGCAACCGCGATGGATATTGGGGAGCACGCGTCGGAAAGGTCGTCGTCGGCCCGGTGCTTAGGTAAGCGACATTTATGCCACCGCATGCTCACGTGCGTTATCATACCGAGCCCTGCTGGCTAGGGTGTGAGCAGATGTATTAACGAGGTCACGCACAGGCCAAACGCCCGTGGCTTCCTGTGTACAGGCTCCTGGCCATGCTCTGGGCTCCCTGCCTAATCGTATTAAGTGCTAATAAGTGGCCCTTATGTTTGTTTTGTTCATGCCTTGCACTGCTGTTAGCTTTGTACCATGCATCATAGCCTCCTCATGGGGCCTCACATCCCCACCTTACTGTTATTTACTAACCCCTTCCTCGTGAGACTAGCATTTACTAACGCAGCCTCACTATTTACCTCACATTATGCGTTTAGAGCACACACAACGGGCACTGGGTGCGAAGCAATGCCTGAGGATCCGTGGGGCTGCATCAGACGGCCCATGTCATCGGCACCACAGCAGTTGGTTACTGACAGCAACATGGGATCCCTGGTCCCAGCACCTTGGCGGACCGCACTTGCACACCACAAGTGCCTCAGAAATGCGGCCCCTAACTCCTCTTCACGCATCAACGCTCCGCATCCGCCTGTGTGGTTTGGTCAAGACATCATCGACGAATAATTGGGGACATGCCCTAGGGCAGAAGATTTCTTTATGAACTTGTGCTATTGATCTTATAACGTGCCCCAGGGTAGCGATTAATTAGTTAGGAACATGACTCCGTTGGGAGTACATGTAGCACATATCCCTGAGAAGGGGCATATGGCCTTTAATACATTTTGGGCTACTTCCTGCAAGGGTAGGATGTAAAATACACCTGCTCTAGATGCACCAAGTGCACCTGCACCACCGTGATCTCTCAGAGCGCAAAGGGGGCCTGGCACGGGGTGGAAGAAGGGTAGCAATTGGTATGGATGTATGATACCATTGTGCCGTTAAATTGGTAAGATAGCGCTGCTCATGATCCCGGCCTGCCCCTTCCCGCCACGACAGGTCATACACAGCCATTGCGCCCACGCAACCTCCTCCCGCTTGTGTTGCATAGTTGGCCATGAAATTGTTACCACTGAGAATGTTCTATTATTGGAGTTGTGGGGTTATCGGGCATAATATATCATGTTGTGGTTTTGCAGTACCCTTCTCCATGTCTCACATTCCCCATTTCTTTTCCCTGGTCATGCCTCCTCCAACACTACCTGCCCCCTTGTGCTGTGTCGGGCGTTTTACACCTTCACGACTTGCGTGACGCGCCCCCCCCCCCCCCCAACACACATCCCCTTTGTGGTTTTCCACGGTGCCGGATGCCGCCCAAACCCCCATGTTGTGTCACGGTGCCGGGCCGGGGCACAGAGGACATGCTTCATGAGGCGCAGGCACATGCCAAGCCACAGCGACAGACAACCAGCCGGCGACAACAGCGGTGTGTGTCCTCCCCTCCCCTCCCCTCCCCTCCCCTCCCCTCCCTCCCCTCCCCTCCCCTCCCCTCCCCTCCCTCCCCTCCCTCCCCTCCCTCCCCTCCCCTCCCCTCCCCTCCCCTCCCCTCCCCTCCCTCCCTCCCCTCCCTCCCTCCCCTCCCCTCCCTCCCCTCCCCTCCCCTCCCCTCCCCTCCCCTCCCCTCCCCTCCCCTCCCCTCCCTCCCTCCCCTCCCTCCCCTCCCCTCCCCTCCCCTCCCCTCCCCTCCCCTCCCTCCCCTCCCTCCCCTCCCCTCCCCTCCCCTCCCCTCCCTCCCCTCCCCTCCCTGCCCCGCCCCGCCCCGCCTCGCCTCGCCTCGCCTCGCCTCGCCTCGCCTCGCCTCGCCTCGCCTCCCCTCCCCTCGCCTCGTCTCGCCTCGCCTCGCCTCCCCTTGCCTCGCCTCGCCTCGCCTCGCCTCGCCTCGCCTCGCCTCGCCTCGCCTCGCCTCGCCTCGCCTCGCCTCGCCTCGCCTCGCCTCGCCTCGCCTTTCCTCGCCTCTCCTCGTTTCTTTTGCCCCTCATCCCGCGCCCTTGTCATCCCCAGCTCTCCTCTTCTTACGTTTGCTTGTCTTCCCCCCTGCCTTCCCCCTTCCTTCTGTTTCCCTTCCCGAATTGCGCAACTATCCGGGGTTGGCGGGCATGCAACAGCATCTTTGTGGAGGGCGGGCGGGCGGGCGGGCGGGCGGGCGGGCGGGCGGCGGGCGGCGGGCGGGCGGGCGGGCGGGCGGGCGGGCGGGCGGGCGGGCGGGCGGGCGGGCGGGCGGCGGGCGGGCGGGCAGGCGGGCGGGCGGGCGGGCAGGCGGGCGGGCGGGCGGGCGGGCGGGCGAGCGAGTGGGCAGGTGGGTGGGTGGGTGGAGAAGGGACTCAAGTTGGCTGGTTGCCCGAGCATGGTGATCCTGGCCGAGCATGGTGATCCTTGTCTGTGCCCCAAGTCTTGTCCTGTGTTTCAAGTCTTGGCGCATCATTACCCTCTCTGTGACCACGCAAGCACAACTGGTTCCCATGCGCCAGTCACCCACGTGCCATGAATTCATGCAACGTTACCCACCCACCACCACGCATGCGCGATATGTACCCACCCCCACGCAGTGGCGCCAGCGGGGCCGCTCCCACCAAAGGGCCCATGCCAGCTCCTGCGGGCGGTGGCAACCTCCTGCAACCACCTGGCGGCAACGCTGTGGTGCCGTCGGTGCAAGACTCGCTGCGACGGCTGACGTTCACCTCGCCGATGCGCGAGGGGATTGCTTCGGCGCATGCTGCAGGCTCCTCAAATGGGTGGGTGCGCAACCCGCGTGTCCCTGTTTGGCCGCTGTTGCTGCCTGTGCATGGCAGTGGCGTGGAGCGAGGCCTCTCTCGGTGTTAGCGTGGACAAGCGTTGCTTGGCGTGCACGCTCACGTCAAGGGTACATTCCAACCGTCTGGTAGCAATGGCCATCTGTGCTGCCGCCAGGTAAGGGGAACAACCGCCCACCCGACCGACAGTTGGCGTGCGTGTTTGTTGCAAAGTCTAGATATGGTAGCACGATATACCCACCGGCGTGCAGAAAGTGTTATCTGAGAAGCTGGGCTGTAATTGTCTCCCATGAGAGGTCGTCCCACAAACCCTGTGTGGGCGATAATTAGCCCCCACGAGTGCTGCTGGTAATTGTGTGCTTGTATTACAAGTAGTTGTGTGTATAGGCTAATATAAATCATTATTTCTGCATTACTGGCACTCCTCTCCGGTAAAGATTTTTTTTCGCAGTTGGGTTATTGTTTGGGTTGCCTTCGGATCAGGAGACCCCTAAAGCCGCGGACTCTATGCTGGAGGACTTGCTCAAAATGAGCTCGAGCTACTCTTTCGCGTTTTTCTGCATGCCAGTTGGCAGCCTTTAGTTTACTATGTGTTTAGTACGACACTACATAGTGCACACCACGCCGTCGCTGTGTGGCCCAGTGTGCGAGCCTTGTGGCACGTTCTGGCCTGCATATCGATACCAAGAGTGTATCAGCAGAAGTTGCACTTCGTCAAGTTTCAATTGCGTGCTACACAAGTTTACACTTTCTCTGAGACTTGGAAAGAGCTCTGTTTGCTGAGTAATATTTTATTATTGTCTCCAGCTCACCCCAGCCAGCGCTGCGCATGTATCCCCATCGCCATGTAAACTGCTTGGGGTCGCTGCCGCCTTTCCTGCAGGAATGGGCACGAGGGCCACCCAGGGGCTGCCCACGACACACGGCATGCCGGCAACAGCACACCCACTACACTGGGCGGTAACACTGCACGAGCTGAGGACGATTCCTGCATGCTGGGCGTGGTCATGCAAGTCGGCAGCAAGCGGCCAGCACCAGAGGCCAGCGCTAGGGCACAGGAGCCGGATGGCCCCTCGTGCGTCAAATACCTACCCAAGGGTTTCGGGCAGGGCAAACGATGCAAAATCAACCGGCCCCAGTTTTGACAAGTGCATTTGTTACATGTGGCTGCAGCATCCGATGGGTCCCGCGACCCTTTCATACATGCCAGTGTGAGCGGACAGGAATGTGACAACAGAGTACACAGGATGTACCCCATGGCCAGGCGGCTGGGCTTTTCACATGTTTGCAGCGCTGCGGGGGTGACTCCCAGGGATGCAAGCAGCACACGAACCCAGGTGGTATTTCTCGGAGAGCGGAACTGTTGCATGGGGTGTCAAAGGGTGCATGGGGAGTCAAAGCACGTGATTGCGTCACGTGGGTACCCATAGAGGATTCTTCAACCCCTAAACACGACGAGGAGGGAGGACGCCCTAGCTTTTCTCACTGCCTCAAGCGGGCAGGCCACAGGGGACTCTCTCTGCACCAGGGTGCAGGCCCACTGTGGGTGTGATACAACACGAAGTAGGCTGACACAAAGCGGATCGTGGCACCACCTCACTGTAGGCGGGGTCGGGAGAATACGAAGGTCTCTCCCGGGGGCTGAGGGATGTTTAGGGGCATACCGAGGCTTCCCCCAAAGGGAAGCATTAGATATGTGCCCATCTCAGTTTGTTTGGTGTTTCATGGAGTGCATGTGTTGGGTTTGTTTTGTATCGACGTCGAGGGCGCTCGTAAGGTACGTGAACAAACCAATAATGTCACATGGGTCGTACTTGGGTCGTTTGTTGGGCGCAGGCTTAGTGCATGCGCCGGCGTGTATCGTTTGACTATTAGGCCAACGAGCACGACGACGGGCATTTAGGCAAATTTTGTGAATTTGCATGCGTTCTCTCTGGGACGCTTGCTAATGGCATAAGGTGACTTCCTGTTACTGTCGATCTTAGGGGCGCTTTGCCCGCGGAAATTCACATGGTCTTGAATTCCTGGCGTGTAATTAATTAACTAGACACGTGAGTTCCCGCGTTGGGGAGTCGATTGCGGAGTATTAACCCCCATGGATGCATGGATGGACAGACAATCCTAACGGTTCTAGTCTATCTAATACCTAGACTAACAAACCGAGAGACATGCCAGGCCGGTAGCAGGTAGTGCCTATTAATTAATTAATTAGACTCGTGCTCCCGTTGGGGAGTCACGGAGCATTAACCCCGATGGATGGATGGATGGGTGCACACATTCCTACCGGTCTAATCTATCTACATTGGCTACATACTACATCTATCTAACAACATTCTAACTACCACATCTATCTAGGCAGCAGCACGCTGCCCTAGGGGAGCTATCTAGCGTGCCTCCCGTGGGATTGCACACGTGGGCGCTTCCCCACTGGGGGGGGCTCGTTGTCCTCTATGACCTGGGCCCACTTGGCCTTGTCCATCATCTTCTTCCAAATCACGGAGAGGCCTAGGCCCCCCATGTCCTCTACTAGCTGTTCTTTGAAGGTGCGGGCCTTGCGGCGTCTAACATCACTGGGCCCAGCCCACGTCAGGAGGTGCCGGCCAGGCTGGGCTGGTCGCAGTCCTGCGGGGGGGCCACGTGAGGTGTCTACCTGGTTGGTGCGAGCTAGGTGCCCTACTAGCTGCAGGCGGCGTTGCTTAATTGTGCTGGTGATATAGGGCATGCCCTGGTACAGGTCCTCATTGCGGACATGAGCAGCATATCCTACTCTGAAAATGGAACGCAGCATGCTGGTGACCGCGCCGTCCAGCTTGCGGGCCAGGTCGGCGGTGAGGGTCCACGTCTCGGCGCCATACGTGAGAACAGGAAGGACGAGGACCTTGAACAGGTCCTGTTTCTCGATCTTGCCCAGGGGCTTGCGCCATAGGGCCCGGTACTGGCGTAAAGCGTGCCAGGCGAGGGAGATGCGGTGGTCCACATCACCTCGCAGCTAGGGAGCAGGCTGCCCAGCAGCTTAACGCGGTCCCGATACAGGACTCGAGAGCCGTCTAGGAGATAGAGGGGCGGCGCTGAGGTGGTGAGCCCAACCGCCAGGGCCTCTGTCTTCTTGCTGACCTCAAGCCCCACTGCACGGGCCTCGAGAGCCAGGCAGTCAAGCCATGTCTGCACGTGCTCAGTGTCCTCAAAGAGGGTGGTGTCGTCTGCGTAAATGATGTCTGCTAGCCGAATCTCCGTGTCCGCACCGCCATGCCAGAATTTGTTAGCAACCTGCACTCCTGGTTCCCTGCCCACGATGCGGGCAAATCGCTTGCGCGCCTGAATCATTACGTATTCGACAACAATAATGAACAGGTAGGGCGACAGCACGCAGCCCTGCCACACACCCTTCTGTAAAGGGCATGGGGGCGTGGTCCCGTAAGAAGTGCGCACCGAAGTGGTGGACCCTTCATACAGGTTGCGGATGACAGCAATCAGGGGGCGGGGGATCCGGAACAACTCGAGGATGTCCCAAAGCGCAGGCCAGAAAACCGAATCGAAGGCTTTGATGAAGTCCACCAGCACAAGGTGCAAAGGGGACTCACCAGGCTGAAGGCGTTGCAGTTCCTCCACCAGTCGGCGAGTAGCGAAGAGCGCCTGTACTGTGTTGCGACCTGAACGGAAGCCGTGCTGAGTCTCGCTGAGGTGACCGTCCAGGGCCGTGCGCAGGCGGTTCAGGATGAGCCGCATAAGAAGCTTGAGGGGGGCACTTTGAATGCACACCCCTCTGTAGTTGCCGGGGTCGGCAGGCGACCCCTTGTTCTTGTACAGCATCGTGCGAAAACTGTGTTGCCAGGCCGCTGGAGGTGGTTGCGACGACAGCAGAAGGCGGTTGCAGATGTCCCGGAAGAGCAGCATAACACCTGTGTCCTCGAATTCGGCTGCAAGTTTTACAACTGCGGCCGGAATCTCGTCAGAGCCGGTGGCTGCGTCATAACGCAGGCGCTGGACCGCCTCCGTGACCTCGCGAGAGGTGAAAGGAGGCATGTCAGACGGGTCGCCAAGTGGGCCGACCAGCGGGGGGACTAGGTAGTCCGCCGCTGACCTAGGCGGGGCCGGGGGCCCTGCGGGGCCGGCCAGGGCGGCCGGGCGGGCGGCGGCGGCTGGGAGCAGGGGTGGGGGCGGCGCAGCTGTCCCCACGACCTCGGCCGTGGCCGTGGCCCAGGTACGAAGCCGCTTGGCTGGGGCGCCGGGGACGTCGTGGCGGTGGGGCCGGCCGAGGCCGTCCGGGTGCCCGAGGCGCTTGTACCAGAACCAGGCCCCCTTGCCGTCGTGCTTCTGCTGGCAGCTGCGCAGGTCCTTGACCATCTGCTGAGCATCTGCCTTCTCAGCCTGCTCGTAGGCGGCCCTCAGAGCTGCTTGCAGCCCAGGTTTGGCGAGCGGATCTCTGTTGCGGCGGAGCATCTGCCTGGCGGCGACCACTGTCGGTGCGTGACGGTGGACAGCAAGCTGCCGACGCGGAGGCAAGGTGGGGAGGGTGCGGGCAGCCAGGCGATACTTGGCGGCGACACCACGGAGGATCACTGAAATATCCCCCGGCGGCGGAATGGCGTGTAACTGCTGTCGGCTGCCCCCGGCGTCGAATACGGCCAGGAAATCATCCCTGTGCGACATAGCGGCCTGCTCTTCTGCTGACATCTTGTCGGCATCCTTCAGCACAATCCGGAGCACTTTCAGATCTGGCTGAGGTGCCAGCTGTCGCGACGGTTTCACCCCAGGAAACCGCAATCTGATGCGAGCGAGCACGAGACGATGATCAGATTCCACCGTGCTGACAGAATCTTGCAGGACGCGAGCATCGACAACTGAGGGGCGCTGAGCCCGACGTACGCAGACATAATCAAGGCACACCACCCGATCCGACGGCCCAAAAAAGGTGGCCAGCTGCTCAGCGGGGCGTGCGAAAGAAGCATTGCATGCAACCAGCGCAGATTCTGCCAGCAGATTCGCAAATAAAGGCGTGTTACCGTTGGCTGTCGTGTTGGTTGGGGAATACTGAGCGCCCCCAGTGCCAACTGGCAGCGTGGCGTTGGCGTCGAGCAGCATAACCAGGAAGTGCCGAGCTGGGATGTTGGCCTCCTCCTCCTTGAGGGCGTCGAAGAAGGCCTCACGTTCCGCCTGAGCTCGACCCGCATGTGGTGCATATCCCACGATAACGGTTAGCGTGTGGTGTGAATGGCCCTCAGTGGCCGAAAAAGTGGCCACTAGCACACGCGGGGACCGCAGCACGATGGACTGGAGCTGCTCTGATGCTGCCGGCGAGCACAAGAGGCCCACACCACCTTGGCCCGGCGCGTCGCCGCCACCATAGTGGAACCGCCAGCCTGCCGCAGGTCGTCGACCAGCAGACCGTTGACCGCGTGCTGAGGGTCAACGGTGCGTCGGTGCTCCTGGACTCCAAGAACAGCGATCTTGTTGTCGGCGCACAGGGCGATCAGCTCGTCGACGCGTTGGCGTGCTGGGGTGCCGCCGCTCGTAGAAGGATCTGCAGGGAGGGTGCGCACGTTAAAACTAGCAATACCAAGAATGGGCCGTTGCCCTATTAGCGGGGGGGTGGGGGTGGGGGTGGGGGTGGAGAAGGGTAGTGCTGGAGGTGGGGGTGGGGGTGGGGGGGGGGGAGGGGGAGGGTGGCGATTGGGGTTAATGCTTGTCAACGCATGGAGGCTTTCTTTCAGGACGGATATGCGTCGTCTCCGTCCTGGCTGGGGTCGCCGGCGTGTCGACTGGGCCTCATCCCGCTCAAGGCGGGCTAGGAGGCGTGTAAGGCTGGTAAATTGGCGGGAAGGTTGACCGTGGCGTGCCTGGCGACCTTGCATCCTGATCATGCTCGCACGGTGCGACATGAGGATGGAAAGGGGCTTGTTTATAAAGGCTGTGCCCAAAGCCTATTGTACCGCGAGGCCGCGAGGGTGTGCCCTTACCGGGCGCCATCCATACCCGGGACGTGCGTAGACGATGATGACGCAGCTGGGGCGGGCCTGGGACGGCCCGACTTGTGCCGCTTGTTAGGAGCCTGCGCCTCCGTGCGCTGGCCGTTGATGAATAGCACGGGGGTGTCGTGGACGAGGCGGACGTAGACCTTCTGGCCCTCCTTCCTGGCCTTGATCGCCACGTCGCTGCCCAGCAGACCATTCTTGATGACTAGCTGGGCCGGTGAGAGGAGGTCGTCGAGGCTCGGCGCGTTCTTCCCGCCTAGGAGCTTGCGGGCCTGGAGTACCTTCACCTTGCTGGCCACATTCGCAAAGGTCACCCGGATGGGGCCAGGCTGGCCCGCCATCCAGGCTGCCGACTCAATGCGGATGCGTTCGTTGCCCAGTTGCAGCCTGCCCACGATGAGGCTGTGGTACAGGCGTTGCGCTAGCATCAGGTCCGTTTCAGGCTGCTGTGCGACCTGGAAATACCGGACCACTATACTGCGTGAGCGCAGGTCCTCCTCGATAGCAGTCTTGTGGGCTGCAGCCCCCCTGCGTGCTGCATCTTCCATCAGGTTGGCAATGTCCGTCTGTTTTACCACGTTAGCATAGCTGGTGGGTGCGGGGGCGGCTTGCTGGGGAGGTGTGGCCAGGGCGGCCTTGACCTCGGCAATGCTGGATTGGAGCGCAGCAGTGTCTTTACGGATAGCGGTGGACAAGGTGCCGAGTTGGGCAGCCATGTCTGCGACTTTCTTATTGAGCTTGTGCAGGTCTGCTTCCGGGGGAGCATCAGGGGTGTTGGCGGTGCCGTGCTCGGCTTCCTCGAAAGCGGCAAAGAGTGCCCGGAGGCAGGGGGCCTGCGCGTGGCTCAGGAAAACAGAAAGTCGAAGCTCTGGCTCTTCCATGTCGGCAAGCTCGTCCACTGAAATGGTCTCGCCAAGCGTGCTAGGAAAATAGATCGGAGTTTTGTTGTCGTTCATGAGGTGCAGGATAGCCCGCGCCTCTTCGGCGGTAAGCGAAAAGAACCGGTGCTCGGCAACAACCTTGTCAGGCAGGAAGTCCGCTGGGTCAAACTCAGCGTCGGCGATGGCGTCGTCGTCGTCGTCGTCAAGGGGGTCGGTCTCACGGGAAACCTCGCTGGAAGAAGGAGCCGCAGGCGGAGGGATCTGGCTGTCCATCTCGTCGACGGGGCAGGGGCAATGCCGCTTAGACGAAACGTTAATGGCGGCATCAGCAGACGATGGCTGGGTCGCAATGGTGTCCACAGCGTCGACTAGTTGCGTGATGGTATGAGGCGCTGAATCCCCCCCATCGGCGGGGGAGTGGGAGGCGGCTGAAGGTGAATCCGCCATGGCTACTTTCCGGAAAATACGATCCCTGCCTGCGCTGCGTTTTATGATATTGCGCTAAATCTTGGGCGATGGCGGCTGAAAATTATATCATCGTGTTCGTCATCAAAAGACGCTTCTACTGCAATTTACCCGACCAAATTTCATGCCCGGATGTAAAAGTTATGAGCATTCTCGGCATCCATAGCAATAGCCACGGTCACGCCAGTTACGCTACCTACAATAGTAGTGCCTATCTCTCGTGTAATCGCTAGCTACATGCTATCGATAGCATCAGATGCAGTGTCTTGCTGTTCATATGTAACATACGTACGGAATCAGTACGTTCCATGATTGTGTGAGCTGAGGACCACTGTGTCTAATGCGGTTAGCCTTAGATCAGGATGTTTATATCTTTCTATCGTCGGGGTAAGTAAACTTACACTTGCGTGTCATGCGCATGGGCATGCCTTTGGCATGAAGGCCGGAGACTGGGGGTCTGTGCCCTTTCTCCTGTTGTGCACACACAGGGATTAAAAAGCACTTCGGTGCTCCGTGACTCCCCAACGGGAGCACGTGTTTAATTAATTAATTAATTAATGGGCATGCCGTGGAGTACTATCAAGGAGACAACCACTACTATGCTAATCTCATGCATATGTGCACATCAGAAAATAATTACGCGAAAGTTACAAATATTGTCTGCATCGTCACACAAGTTACAAATATCGTCGGGGTTAATCCTGCGGCCGGCCCGATCGTGCAAAGCATAGGATCATGCTAATTGTCTAGCTCAATACTTATATATAATGGGACCCCCATGGATGTTGCATTAAGAATTTAGCCATGCTATGCCATGCAGAGAGATGCTCTCTGTCGAGAAGCCATGTCCTAGCTCTTGTATAGCCATGATGATCTTCCCCCACATAACATACTCCCCCTTAGCTGGGCATAGTGTGAAGATTATGAGGGTGCAGGTGCCCTGGTGCACCTAGAGCAAGGGTCGCTTACATTCCCACCCTTGCAGGAAGTAGCCCAGAATGTATTAAAAGCCATATGCCCCTTCTCAGGGATATGTGCTACATGTACTCCCAACGGAGTTATGTTTCTAATTAATTAATTAATTAATACTTATATCAATTTTTTATAAATGCGCAGTACGTGACACATCATGTACATCAGCTGTCAGTCGATGCATCTGCGAAAGCTGGAGCTAGCATGGGAGCGCGCTAGCCTGCGAGCGGCTGGCAGCTCAATCGTATCAAACCAAAGGGATGTACAAATGTGTACCACCAAATGTTGACAGAAAAGACAATCCTGGATCATGATTGAATCATGATTTCGACATGTCTGGACATGGCGCGGCTGTCACAGACATAAGTTACTTGTCCTACTACTGCAGATGGTACTTGCGCCCTGAGTCTCAACCCAGTGATGTGTCTGCATGCACAGCACACTATGATGTTTATGTGATGTTGCCCCTTCAACCAGGTAGAATAAACCAGGTCAACATTCATGCCTTGGTCATCACATCTTGGAACTTCACTCTGCATGCAAGCACACACTAACTGGATGGGGAAGTTTTGTCAAAATTGCCTGGGGTTTATCAAAATTGGATCGCCGTGGCATCCTGGCAGCGAGCAACTGCCCATTCGGTAACCAGTTGACCGCATTGTCATGGCGCAGAGGTGGGTGGTGCGGATGGTGATGGCCCTGCAGGCTGTAGCGCGTACATGCGCACGGTGAATAGGTTCTTGGGAAAGTCACGTTGGACCTGTGACAGCCAACAGGTGAAGCACACAAGCAGCACATAATAATTGCCAGCAATGTCACAAGCACGACATGGTTGGGAAACTTCACGATATCCACCATGTCAATGCAAGCACATAGAATGAATGCACATGTAGAACACCTGAACGTGGATTTATTAGGCGAGGGTCGTCTCATTAATATCTGGTCCTGCCAATCAGCCTGCCTGAACCAATATCACCATGACCCTGCCAACTAATCCTGCCAGCTATGATCCTGCCAACTATGGAGGTGGCTGCAAAGGCACGTGCCGCAACCCTGTCCCAAGGCAGGGTGGCTACCTCACCCTGGAGCGCACATGTGGAGCTCAACTGCCTCCCTCGCCCATCGAGCGCATCCGCTTGGTTCATGTCATGCATGGAGCGCAAACGCTGGTTGCCGCCAAGTATCTGGGTTGGAGCGCACACATGTGGTTCCCCGTCCCTTGAGCACCTTGGAGCGAACCAGCTTAGTCAATCGGCCCGCTAGCTAGCACGGTTGCCTCGTCTCACCTTGGAGCGCACCAGCTTAGTCAATCGGCCCGCTAGCTAGCACGGTTGCCTCGTCTCACCTTGGAGTGCACCAGCTTAGCCAATCGGCCCGCTAGCTAGCACGGTTGCCTCGTCTCACCTTGGAGCGAACCAGCTTAGTCAATCGGCCCGCTAGCTAGCACGGTTGCCTCGTCTCACCTTGGAGCGCACCAGCTTAGTCAATGGGCCCGCTAGCTAGCACGGTTGCCTCGTCTCACCTTGGAGCGCACCAGCTTAGTCAATCGGCCCGCTAGCTAGCACGGTTGCCTCGTCTCACCTTGGAGTGCACCAGCTTAGCCAATCGGCCCGCTAGCTAGCACGGTTGCCTCGTCTCACCTTGGAGCGAACCAGCTTAGTCAATCGGCCCGCTAGCTAGCACGGTTGCCTCGTCTCACCTTGGAGCGCACCAGCTTAGTCAATCGGCCCGCTAGCTAGCACGGTTGCCTCGTCTCACCTTGGAGCGCACCAGCTTAGTCAATCGGCCCGCTAGCTAGCACGGTTGCCTCGTCTCACCTTGGAGCGCACCAGCTTAGTCAATCGGCCCGCTAGCTAGCACGGTTGCCTCATCTCACCTTGGAGCGCACCAGCTTGAGCGGCGTCTGCTTGAAGAGGTCGCGGAAATAGGCGTCCGACCGCGTGATGCTGCTGTCATCCTTGTCCACGATGAAGCCTGCGGATGGCATGCATTTAGGGTGTCCCAACCAGTGCCCACATCATACGTCCCAACACACATGCGTGCGTCGATTAGTGACCACATACCATTCCCCAACCAGTGCCCACTTATGTATTTCGATCGGGAGCTACATGTGCTACGCTAGCACCCCTTAACACACATGGGTATTCCGATTAGCGGCCACAAATCATGTCCCAACCAGCAGCCACTTTTATGTCTCAACAAGAAACGATCTCAAAGAGTCCATCAGTCTTCACCATTGGCCACTGTCATGCCATGGCCACGGACCAGTGCATGGGCAGAAAGGCCATGGCTTCAATAACTTGAAGCTGCGACAGAAAGCAGCTTCAACCTAGTGGTGAGGTGTCAGGGATGACATGCCTTGAGGAATGCGCGCCAACAGCACCGTGTGATGCAACCAACCCTGCACACCTCAAGCAGGGCATCACGATGGTCAGTACCTTCCTTTGCGTTGTTCTCCTTCATGATAATCATGCCACCTTCCTTCAGACCACCCTGGACCACGTAGACAGGGGCGGAGGTGAAACCGATAGGAGGTGTGGCATCAGTATCGATGTAAAATACACTAGGAACGACCAGCAGGAGATGCAAGTAGCAGCCTGACAAATACGACATCCCCTTTCCCACACCTGCTACTGCACCTGGCGCCAAGGAAACAGGATCGTATGCCAGCCGCACGTAGGCCACTACGTGTGCAAGTAAACCAAGAATCATGCCACCTCGCCACATGGCGACGCAAGACCCCATGCAGGAACGACACAAAGACAGGCCCTACAAAACTTGCCGTTGTCCCTGCTTGCATGCGTCAACGGCTCCCACATACCCCAAATGGCCCTGCTGGCATGGCCAATGTACCTATCTGCTACGGCATGAAAGGCCCTGCAAGTATAGTTCTGGTCATCGTGATTCTTGATGTGAATGGCCCCACACCACTGCACCATGCATAAATGGCTGCCTTTCAGTCCCTTAATTCCCGGGCTCCCCTTCCCCTGACCTCCGCACACCTACCAACCCTACCACCACCAGGCTCACCACCCCACTTCCCTAGACCTCACAACCCCCAAAACACACATGAACACACACACACGGAGTACCCTCCCCGGCATGTGAGCGTGGCCCCACATGCAATCCCACAAGTGCCCCGCCCCCCGCCCTCCCCCTTTCCCCCCTAGTCGTGGATGGAGCTGACCGCCGCTCCACGGCTTGGCAGGCCAAGGCCCAAACAGACGTACGATGCACCGCGTGAGGAAACCCACGAAGTCGCTATCCGTCAGGTGGCCCATGCACCACTGGATCCAGATCACGTCATAGCGCCCCCGCTCTGGCGTGAAGCCCTGTTGGTACCATCCGGGGAGAAGAAGTGGCAGCAGGTTGGTGCCATCAGGTGGTGGCAGGAGCGGGCGGCCACACAGGCAGAGCAGGGAGGAAGGGGCCCGGGGGAAGGGGCGGGGAGGAAGGGGCGGGGGAGGAGGTAGGGAGAGACGCAAGCGGAACGGAAGGACAGGGAATAAAAGAATATTTTCTATATGCCATTCAGACCATGCGACGAGACCCAGTTTTGGCGAGACGGCATAACGCAGGCATTAGCAACCACCATACTGTACACCATGGTATCAGTGCTATGATGAGAGGTATGCCTAAACTTCACCCTCACCTGCAACGGTTTGCAAAAAAAGTTGACCGCCCGGTGGCCTTTTGGCCATGCCTTCTTGGACCCTGGTGTCGCCGCGGCACTTGCAGGCGATTCAGCATCTGTTTGGGGCCGTAAACTGGCTTCCGCTGCCTTCAAGAAGTGGGCGACGGGCTCCACAAGGTCGACCTGATGCAAGCACATGCCACGGTGTCACGTGCACGTGTCACCATGCAACAGGCGGCCGATATGCATGCAGCCATCAGACATGCAGCCCTAAAGCAAGCAGCCATCACGCATGCAGCCATGCAGCCTGCAGCCATCTTGCATGCAGTTGTCACATGCAAACATCACAGGCAGGCTACGAATCGAGGTCAGCGGTAGCAAGCTCTGGGATCCAGAAACAGGCACTCACACACTTCATCGCTGGGCCCATGTTGGCCGTATGTGTGTGTTCAAAGGGATTCGCCGAGCAGGACACATGCTTCCAAGGAGGCTCGCGTATTCTAGTTATTCTACCACGCGCTAAATAACAGTCCATATTTCCCCCATAACCATAGCACGTATCCAAGTCATTCTACCACGCGCTAAATAACAGTCCATATTTCCCCCATAACCATAGCACGTATCCAAGTTATTCTACCACGTGCTAAATAACAGCCCATATTTCCCCCATAACCATAGCACGTATCCAAGTTATTCTACCACGTGCTATATAACAGTCCATATTTCCCCCATAACCATAGCACGTATCCAAGTTATTCTACCACGTGCTATATAACAGTCCATATTTCCCCCATAACCATAGCACGTATCCAAGTTATTCTACCACGTGCTATATAACAGCCCATATTTCCCCCATAACCATAGCACGTATCCAAGTTATTCTACCACGTGTGCTCTTCCCGACAAGCCCCCACTAGAAAATGACTGAGAGACAAGAAGAGCATTGAGTATGCGTGCATTTTCCTAGCCACTTTCCTCCATAAGTGCTAATATGATTGCACAAGCAAGCGAGACAACGTTTATGTGCAGGCGCCATGACCGAAATACTATAACCATACCTAGCACATGCATGCATGCAAGAATAAACAGGAAAAACCTGCGCGATGTGCTGGCTCCCTTACCTCGGCGAACCGGTGCAGCAGGAACTGCTGCGTCACGCGGCCGATGCCTGCGCCACAATCTGCCCCACCAGGAACATAGCAGCACACGATGGCATGCACACAGACACAAGATTTACGGGAATAAGAGGAGCGTAAGGAAAAAAAAGTTTTTGCCAAGCTTCCATATGCCAAGCTTAAGAATGTTTATGCCACACGTCCATATGCTGAGGTCGCTACGCAGGTTTGCTCCGGAGGGGTCCGCGGAGGCGGATAAAGAGAAGGAATGGGGCCACCTAACGCACGCAAACGGAGGGGTTAAGCCTATGAATATGAGCGGTAAAGGACTCACCCAATGCTACCCGATCTCGTTTCCCCGGACCGATGTCATGCGGTAGAGACTGAAGGTAAACCTCCTGCAAGAATATATCGCTCTCGGTGACGTCTGGTTCTGACAATGTGCCGAACCCTCCAAGAACTCCATCCACGGTGCTGGGTACGTTCTGCGTTCAAATGCCAACAATTATAAGGCGGATTATGACAGCCGAATGTTGCAGTTACTTACAACGTAGGGTAACAGGTTACTGCAGGCAAGTGCCTGACCGCCATCTTATAAATATTGGGGAGCGCAGTAACGTTAAATGACGGGCAATGCAGCGCAGACGGAACGAACCTCCCAATAGCTAACACCTTTCCTGTACCAGTCCACTTTTTTGTCCACTTCACCCGCGCCAGCGGGGTCTCCTGTCTCCGTCAGCCACATTTCCGCCGCATTCTTGTATTCTGCCCCGTCTGTGTCCGACCCAGGACGATTCATGGCACGAAACCTACAGGAGTACTACGAGCGCGGTTTCAGCGAGGAAAATTAAACACGCATCAAATGGCGTGCAGCACAGCGCGACTAATGTGAACGGAGGAAGTATGATTGAAATGCCATGCGCCCTTGTGCTCATGCATGTATTGTCGGCAGTCGGCTTTCGGCATTGTTGGTTGTCGTACGTGGCAGCGGGCCGCGGCCACGTGCGCGGGGCCAGGCATGTGCAAGCGGGAGATTCGTCACGAGAAACAAAAGGACAAGGGCAACGCTTTTCGGGCCAGTCATTAGTCATTAGTCATTATTAGTCATATCGAGTATTCCCATTTCCTTATTAATCCCAACCATAGGCCCGTAACTCATATACGTAATACGTCCACTCTCCCGGCTTTCTACATCCTACTGGAAAGATTCCTTAGAAGTTCTCTTGAGGTCAATGAGGTGAGCCAAGCAGTGGCAACAGCTGTGGCAACTGGCGGCACGTCAGGCGGATGGCAGCAGAATTGGCGTGATGGGGCCACACAGTGGCACGTTGGCTCACTACAGTAAGTAACCTTGGCCCTTCAGGCGGTGGCCCTTAACCGGGTGGTTTACCTTACGTCTTGGCTGGGAAAAACGTTGGCAGTTGGCACCTTCAGTCCACACTCCACGTCATCTGTCCTATGTTCTCAGACCAAATGTCATAAGGATCAGGTAATATAGGATAAGGTAATAAATGCTTCATCAGTTAACAATCTTACCCAGGCATTTTCATGTCAGTTAGTTGAATCCCACGCCGCACATGGGCAGCAGAGTCTAGCATTTTAATGTGGGGAACATAAGCATTACCCAGCCCTGACCCAGCTTCAATTCAGATGAACTTAGCCTCACAGATGGTATTTTAGATGGTAGGTATGTAAAAAAAAAAAAAAAAAGAACTGACTTTTCTTCATCTCAAAACACCCAATGCTTTACGCTCAGATATATATGTGATTAACCGAAACGGCGAAGCATAAGTGACCACCCATGTTATTCTCGCGCCATTTACCTTAAATAGTGTATTGGTTGCCTTATTTTCCTCATGATGCCGGCGGAATGCTATTTCGCAAGCAAAAGGAAGACACACATCGGCTACGATAAACGCATTCAACGTGCACCCCGCCCTGCGGGCTTGAGCTTGTCAGTTATGAGCTGAAGACGCACAATATTGCCACCCCCATCCGTACGTGGACGCGCCGGCAAGGCGGCTCGCTGAAGTTTTATATAACCACCTGCGGCCAGCATCCTGCGAGTCGTCGCGGGTTGGAGGGGTGCGCTGGTCCTCGCGCTGTCGTGTCTAGTATTGATGGCTACACTCGCATGGATCCCAAAGGATGTGTGATTTTGTGCGGGATGGAGGATGGCAGGTACATCACGAGTTTCGGCCAGCAAGGAAGTTGATTTTATCACAGCTGCATATCATTGAATTCGCCCGTGGCATCCGGGTTCGGTTAAGGAATCGGGTGTCGACATGCGCACTGTGGCCCCATGAAGTACGTGTTTTGGTGCCACAAGCTAAAGAATTTATCTGCATAACAACTTGAGTACCTCTTTGCCCCCATGGTTCAGTCCCAACGGTACATTGGCACCGGTCACTGACCACTGTTCCAAGTTGTGGTCTCAGGTTGAGTAATGAACACCATGCATGCTTATTGTATACTGAGTTCTTGTGTGCCATGCGCAGAGGCACGCCACGGAGTACTATTCTAATCGAGATCATGATATAAGCAAAAGTAAATAACAACGATCTCTACCTGCTCATGCCCCAAATCATGCATGTTTATGAGCTTGTGAAAACGCCCTTATGGAAACAGGGGAAGCATAAGTTTTACATGGATCCCAGGTGGATCTATTGCACTGGGCTAACTTCTCATGCACTTCAATGGCACAAATAGAGACATTGTTTTCAAAGGGCCATTGTAGGGAACTATGTAGTGACAGCTAGTATACAGTCAAGATCAGGTCTCTTCGTCCATATCCTTGGCGGCTTGGCCCATGATAGAGACACGATATAGAGACGTGATATGCCATGATAGAGACGCGATAGAGACATGATAGAGACGCGATAGAGACATGATAGAGACATGGGGGTTGCCTGCCATGGCTTGTAGCTGGTCGCGAGGGGGGTCACGTACTGCGCGATATATTAAAAATAAAATTAAATTATAACACGACTCAGTGGGCAGATCATAAAGCACATACTCCTTCCAGCACTGGATGGATGGAGGTGGGCGAAGCCGCGAAACCTATAACTACACTAATCTATAAAATCCTAACTACTCTCAGCAAAAAAAATTAAATTAAATTAAATTATAACATGCCTCCGTTGGGAGATCATGTAGCACATATTCCATGATGGATGGGGTGGAGGAAGCCGCGTAATCGAACTATCCTAACTCTAAGCTATCTAGTCTAGAAAATCCTAACTACGCTACTCATCAAAACGCCGCCTCCGCTTGGGGGGAGGGGGCTTGCCCACAGGGTCGGGCGTGTGCGCCTTGACAATCCTCTTCGATCCACCGCGTCTTGTCCTGCATGGCAGTCCAAAGACGGGAGAGAGAGTGGATGCGGTGCTCAAACTGCCCAGGCTGGGACCACTAGGTCGTCCAGCAACATCTGGATGTAGTTCGTGACAGGTTTCCCTACCCTTTTGGGAATGCCCTCGGGGCCAGGCCAGGTCAGAATGTGGCGCCCTGGCTGGCCAAGCCGCTGGGGGCCGGCCAGACCAAGGGCGGTGTCGACCTGGCTGGTGCGAGCAAGGTGTCCTACAAATGCTATCCTAAGCTGCCTAATCTCGTCCGAAATACGAGGCATGCCATGATACAAAGACTCTGATGACGGACGCTCAGAAAACCCTACGTTAAGGACCTGTCGGAGCATCCTGTAAACCGTACCGTCTAGCCTTATTAGCTGCCAGTTTGGGTGGGAGTGTCCACGCCTCGGCGCCATACGTGAGCACCGTGAGGACGAGGACCTTGAAGAGCATGCGCTAATTGCGGTGCTCGCCCAGGCCCTTCGAGCGCCAGTAGGTGTTGAGCGAACGGAGCTTGGCCCAGGCAAGGCCGATGCGGGTGTCCACATCGTCGGCGGTGTCAGGAAGCCAGCTCCCCAACAGCTTGTTGAAGCGGTCGCGGAACGGGACCTCCGTCCCGTCGAGCAGGCGCGGCAGCGGTGGTGTACTGGAGGCCCCAATCACCATCGCCTTAGTTTTGACACTAATCTCCAACCGGCCCCACCGCCCGCGCCTCCAGGCCCAGACAGTCCAGCCAGGTCTGAATGTGCTCGGGGCTCTCCATGAGGGTGGTGTCATCCGCATAAATCAGGTCGGCAAGGCGGTAACCAGGTCTAACCCCTCTCTCTCAGCAAAGCGCCCCTTAATTCCTCCTGCACGTGGGGGGGGGGAAGGGGGGGGGCTTGCGCACAGGGGCTAGCTGGCGTGTGAGCCTGGACAATCGTCTGCCATAGCAGTCCAAGCAAGAGAGAGGGAGGAAATGCGGTGTTCAATCTGAGCTGGGACCAAGTGCTAGGTCATGAGCAACACTAGTTAGGTCAGCGCAATATATGGCCTCCTGAAGGAGGGAGCTGAAGGTGGCTGCGGTCACTTGGGGGCTCCACCGTGTACGTTGAGCGTCGTGTGTAGCGAGGTCAGCTTCTCGGCCAACGGCCAGGTCACGTGCTCCTCCAGCACTGCTTGGAGATCATCCTTGCAGAGGGAGGGAGCCGACGTGGCTGCCGGCTGCGCAAGCTGGGCTGGGTTTCAAGGAGCTTAGCGACAATGTCGTGGACAGGTAGTTGGAAGAAGCTGCACAGGATAGCGAGGAGAGGACTGACAAGCAGCGGTTCCCGTTTCTCGTCGCAAAAGGCTGCAGGACCTCCTGCTGGACGCGCTGGACGACCACCTCAGTGACCCCCGCTCAGCAGCAGCAGCGACGCGACCTGTGGCCCGAATACGGATCCGCCATGTGCAATTGCAGGAGTGAGTGCAGGCACCCCAGAAGCCCACGGTGTCAGTGAACGCCAATACGCCGTATAATACGGTAAATACGCCGTATTATACAATACGGCGGGGTTTGGCGTACTAACGTACTAGAAATACGGCGTATTGCGTTCTCAACGCCAATACGGCGCATAATACGTATTTTTCGCGTATTATACGGCGCCCGGCTCCGGAATTTGGCGCCAGAGCTAGTTTTGGCGTTGCTGACCTAGGCAGGTACGCAGCCTGAACCGTACTTGGGGAGTACGGGCCTACGGTTGGTCCCGCTTGTCATCTCTGCCAGTTGACGGCGTGGGTAAACGATGGCAAAACGAGACCGACTTGCATAAATATGATAGTTGACCTCCGCGGCCATGGAGGTGCAGAAATCTGACTGGTATGGGAGCATGGCTTGACATTTTGAACTGCAATTTTGCAGGCATGATCCATAGGTCCTAAACAGCGTATATCATTGGCAGGCAACGCCTGGGTGTGCGCAGATATGTCTCGACCCTATGCTCGGTGCAGCAACCTCGTTTGATCAGCGACCAGGTCGGTCGCCGTGCATGTGCTAACTGTTACTAGGCGGGAAATAAGTCGATACGTTTGTACGCGGATAGATGTGTAAAATATATTGCTGACATGTTTTATTGGCGACGACGGCCAGGAAAGCGGCTCGCAGCTACATCGATGAGGTGGGCATCCGGCTAGCTCCAGCAAGGAAGGTAATTAATCTGCGGTTTTGATCTGGTATGTGCTATCCTGTTCACGTTTTATTGCATACTGTATCAAGGTTTTGGGTCGAATCGTATACCTATCAATAAGTTCATGGTTGTAATAAGGAATTAGTTCAATTAGCAATCTATATACCATGCAGTGGATGAGTATCACACTTCATGACCTTTATGTAAACAACAAACTGTCGACACCCCCTAGGGCTCCCCAGAATAGATTCTAGCCAGCTGTCTAGAAGAGGGCAATCGACATAGCTTTTTCATTATAGCATGACTTGCCATGTATTTCTCGAGCATAGTATACTGATCTAGCCCCAACGGCTTAGAGTAGCCCCAACGGTTTAGAGTGGCATGAACGCAATCACATTAGCCCAGCCATGGCTCAGCGTGGCCATTTGCTTATGCCTTAGCAGACGCCCGTTGAGCCCACTTCACCTTTCTTGTACAGCATCAGCTATGCTTCAGCCTACCTCTGGTATCGTTAATAATGGTTGTCCCACAGTGATGCGCCCCGGCCCCGTGATGTGGATAGAGCGCTCGATGTGGCCTGCCCACCGACTGGTGGGCGGTGGCAGTGAGAGAAGCTAGGGCGCCCTCCCTCCCTCTCATTGTGTACAGGGGTTGAAGGTTCCTCTACTTTGTATTGGCACCCACGTGACGCAGTCACGTGATAATTAACTAATTAATTAATTAATTACACTTCATACAATTGATGAGACAACCAAGTGAGTGTCAAACGGCTACCGGCGACCTCTACGTGCATTGTATTGTTTTTCATCAAGATTGAGACATTAGCTAGAGTTTTTGAGAGGCACGCCCATGGGATAAACACCTTAGAATATTTTATCCTAATTGAAAATCCACTTTTCCGGTCAAAAAACCACTTTTTTTTTTTTGGCGTATAATACGCGTATAATACGCGTATAATACGGCAATACGCAATACGCCGAGGTTTTGCCGTATTGCCGTATTGCCGTACTGGCTCACACTGCACGGTGTACTGGAGGGGCGGGGACCTGATGATCAACCACACGACGTGGACGCCCCCTGCGGGCTAGAATAGATCATATAGCTTCTAAAGACTAGTTGTTGTAGATAGATGTTGTAGATAGATGTTGTAGATAGATATTGTAGATAGATGTTGTAGATAGATTATACTGGTCTAGGTCATCTAGTCGCTCTACACGTAAAAAATTAAAATTATAACATGCCTCCACACGTAAGCCAGCCATAATTTCAATGCACAAGGATACACATTTCCATCACCATTCATCTTCATCATCCTGAACGACTCGAACACGCGGACAAGATAACGGCAGGCTCGAGCTACCATGGTCCGGATTCTCCCGATTTCTGGCCTGCATGCGCTGGTTGTCTCCTTGAGATTATACCGGTAGTACAGTTTGCACCCATCCATCCATCCATCCATCGGGCGAGGGTTAATGCCGATCCGTGACTCCACAATTGGGGGACGCGGGGGGTAGCGTTAACGGGATCCACGAGTCTAATTAATTAATTAATTAATTAATATAGCTTGTAATCCTTGATATAGCTTGTTTAATCCTTGGCAGTCACTGCCACCATGGCAGGCATGCCTAGAATGTTTGCCTAGCCTTGCCACCATACCTATCCACGTGCACCGCTAACGCACGGTACACAACCAGCCATGCATAGAGCGTTAGCTTACGGCCCGGCCTTGTACAACCAGCCATGCTACTGTTACGTCCCTGCCCTTTTGGCCGGACGTAACAATGGAATAAATTACTAAGGCTGTTTGGTCTATTGAACTTGGGTTTTACGGACCTTGGCTATTGTGTGAATTGGACTAGTTATTTTGGTCCTAGGTTGTCCTTTTAGGGGCCGGCGCTGTGGCGCCGCGCCGGTTCTGAGTCTGTCAGTGGTTCTAGGCGTGGATCCTATAGTTGAGGGTCGATGTCGGCCCGGATCCTACGTGGAATGAGTGACTCGGATTGTTCTAAGGAAATTGGCGTGTATCTGCGCCGCAACCAACCTAGGTTAAATTGGTCCAAGGACGAGAGTCTCGTCCTCTTGGTTTAATGAATGATAAGTGCGAATACGCCTACACATTGAGCCCGGGGCATTATCCATTTGTAATTGGTATTGCTAGCCATTATAAGTGTGAACTAATTAGCTTGGCATTAAGCCGTGATGCCAGATATCTCACGACTCACGTCGTGAAGCGCAACCTACTTTAGGCTATCTTGAATTATTCCTAATTCCGGCAAGAAGGGTCTTTTGCTACGTAGCTCAGGCTAGGTGAGTCTGGGCAGGGACGTAACACTGGTTATCGGAGGAAATGTGCTGGAAAGGTTAGCTAACTCTCGCGGAGAGGGTTAGTGAGCCAATTAGGATACCAAGACGAAGCTTGGCGTAGGTAGAGGTTCCGGAATTCAACGATTGCTGTCAGGCCGGCGGCCAGCCCGTAAAGGGATTCAACGACGACCTATACAGCAAACGGCCAGTCTGGGATACTCGGCGGGGCTAGCAATAGTCCTGTGGTGAGGTGCTGTCAACGATAGCGTTCAGCTCTCCTGTTTTCAACGACACCTAGTGGCGGCCAGGGCTTGCCTTCAACGACACCGGGTGGCGGCCAGCTCAGGAGGGATTAACGTCATCGAAGATGGTACGTCCCCTAGTTAGAAGTCTTTCTTTACAAAGCTATGCCTGCTGAAGGCTAGCTGGCGAGCTTGCTCTCTATCCGGGAACGCGCGCGCAGGGGGTTTATGTTATATGTTGTGCCTCTATAGGTTGTAAATGTTGTTGGTGCCCATGGACGTCGCGGAGACGGACATTCGTTGTTTGACCTGCAAGGGGTCGTGGGGGTGGATACCGTCTGGCTGTTGCCGACTGTGTTGACGGTGTTTACCTCCGTGTGTGCGTATAGCCCGTTCCTGCGGAAGGCTCGGGCGTGTGCTGTGATATACTCCGTGCTCTCTCCCTCGTTTGTTTAAGGTCACTGCACTAGAGGTAGCCTGGGTTTCCCCTTTCTCTCTTGCTTGCAAGCCGCTGCCAGACTATGATGTAACATGCCACGACGTAAAATAAACAAGGGTGGACAGTCTGGATTTCCTTACTACGCAGTAGCTCACGACGGGGATAAGGGTAGGCCTGCTATATTCTACAGCTGGAAGACTTGTGAGGAGCATATTAAAGATAAGATATTGTCCCAAGGCTCTAGTGCTAAGTGGAAAGGGTTTGATAACATTACAGATGCAGATAGGTTTGTTAGGGAACACATGCCATTGCCTGAGGGGATGCACATCACACGTGAATGCTCCAAGCCACCCACACTCAGCAGTCAGGGGGAGGGGACAGCAGTTACAGTGACTTTCTCTCAGCTGACCATTGGCCCTAGCAAGCAGTAGAGGAGACCAGTACTATTAGGTTCAGATTGGAGTAGTATTAGGTTCTATAGTTATAGCTCTATAGCACGTGGTTGCTCTCTCTCTTTCTCTCTCTTCCTTCCTGGGGAGGTGTTGCCTGCAGTGTAAGGTACCAGTACGAGCACCATGCCCACACGGTCCCAAACAAGGAACGCCAGAGATACAGAGGAAGAGACTAGAGAACGAGATCTAGAGAATACAGAGATAGAACCGGTAGACAACCACGAGCACGGTACAGAGGGTATAGAGGTACCACTGCACGTCCAAGCAGGGACAGATACAGGTGAGGTCATGGAGAGACCTGCGGAAGGCTCCCCACGATCCAGAGATCAGAACCCTAGGTTCCCAGCGGATGGGGACAATATAGACGCCTTACCCAGGCAGGGAGATGACAGGAACGACCGAGAGAGGCTCCAAGAGTACTCGCAGCAGCAGCAACGGCAGCAGCAGCCACAGCAGCAGCAGCAACAGCAGCAGCAGCAACAGCAGCAGCAGCAACAGCAGCAGCAGCAGCAGCAGCAACCGCAGCAGCAGCAACAGCAGCAGCAGCATCAGCAGCAGCAACGGTTACCACAGCAGCATGGCAACAGCAGCAACCCCGGACGCAGCAGCAACAACCCCAGACGAGACCACAATGGCTACCACCGGATCCAGAGCAGCAGGGAGATGAGAATGGAGATACCCTGCACTACCGCCGTCAGCAGCCAGTCACCGGGCGGCCAACGCATCCTTGGGCAGGTCGGGGGCGGCCCCAGGGACCTCCACCGGGCCCCCACACCGGGGCAGACGCAGAGTGTCCTTCGGCAGCACGTCCCTGTTACCCACGGCGCTATGGTATTCGGACGAGGAAGGGGAGGCCCCAGGGGCAGATGGCGAGTTCGATGACCTGGAAGGGACTAACGAGACGGACGAGGGAACTGTCACGCAGGGCCCGCCTGTTGGTACTCATAGACCTCGGACCAGCCCAGGGGAGACCAGGAGCAGTGTCACCACCAGAGACGAGGAGACTCACACGCCAGTCCAGCGCCCGGCTTCTCAACCGCAGCGCCCACGGGTGCTTGACCAAAGCGCGGTCCCCTCGCCTGCGCCTGCTGGCAACTTCAGCTTCAGCAGGGTGGCCTTGGATGACCCGGGGTACGAACACCCCTCATCCGTCCAGGTGCGGCGGACTCATGGTACGCCGCCCAGATCCAGCCCTTTCCCCCGGTCGCAGCCCCCCGACTTCGGCGATATCCCCCACGTAGACGTCGGTGGGCCTGTCACCGCCGCAGTAAAGGCCCCACCGATGCCCAATTTCAAGAATGTACCCAAGCTGCACGCGGACATGAAACCGCGCGAGGTAGAGGAATGGGGACGCATGTGGCGACGACAGTATACCATCTGGCGCAATCATCACAACTGGCAGCTGGCCACCAGCGATCTGATTGATCTGGTGATTAACTCCTGTATGGACCCCTCGGTGATAAGCATCTGAACTGTGAGAGCATCGCGTCCCAGTCATACCCGCAAACCTTGGCGGAACTGATGGACCGCGTGCGTCGCAAGCTGGTGCCCCCAGATGCTACACTCCACGAGCGGATGGCCTTCAGCAAGCTGCGCCAGGGGACCACCCCATATCGCGAGTTTCTGTCTAAGTTCGAGTCCAGCGCCGCCTACCTGGCTGACATGACCTGGTACGAGTACAAGAGCAGGTTCATCGAGGCACTCTGTCCTGAGCTGCAGGATGAGGTATTCAAGCACTATGCTGATGTCCCTTGGGAAGAGTGGGACATCTTGAATATCCAGAGGTATCTCCTACAGGTGGCCGACGTAGTGGCTCGCGGGCGTGCCCCATCAGTGCGCCGTTTCTTCAGACCTGCTCCCCCGCGACGGGTGAACCAGATGTACTCCACTGATTTCGCCGGCGAGGAGAGGACGAGTACCTCGACGACCCTGACGAGGGCTACACTGATCCTGGCGTCAACGCGATCGACGCTAGCAAGGCGCGCTGCTTCATGTGCAGCGAGGTGGGGCACCTCAAGCGCGACTGCCCCAAGCTCCGGGGCAAGAACGCCAGTCGTGGGACAGGAGAAGGGACACCCAGTGTTCGTTTCTCCGGCCCGGCCTTCGGCAGCCGCCCCGACTCCTCCGGTCCTCGGGATCGACCCCGCAACGCGGGTGAGCGTGCGGCTCGCCTGCAGCACGCCAGACAGGCCCCGACGCAGTACCAGCAGCCGCGACCACCCGCGACCAGCTCTACCAAGGGTGTGTTGCGTGCGGTCAACGAGATGAGGCGCGGCGACAGTCCTCCTCTTCAGGCCAAACGCAGGCAGTGGCTGGCTACGAGTACGACGACGAGGAGGGGGGGCTGACGAAGAGGAGGAGGGGGGGAAGAGGGCGGGTGGTCGGCGAGGCGGCCTCCCGTCCCACCGCTCCTCGGGAGTAGTAGCCCTGCCCATGGGCTTGGGTCCCGGGGTAGGGGATAGGATAGAAAAATCAGATGGTAGCCCAGACGCGGAGTCAACTAGAGTAGAGGTAGACGTCAATAACGTGGCCGCAGACGCGTCCTCCCAACCGGCGGCGCGTGCATCTCAAGGAGATTCGCGGCATCTGTTTCTTTTCAGCGGAGGGTTATTGGTCCCTCCCACCGTCCTTGATCCGTATTTGAAGGAGAAAACGATCATGGACGTGAAGTTCCTGGTCGACACCGGCGCCTCCACGTCCTTCATCAACGAGGCCCTGGTGCGTCGGCTGGGCCTGGTACCCCGGCCTCACACCACGGCAGTCTATGTCACCTACTCAGACGGTCGGCGACACCAATCGCCGGGCCTAGCAGACATCAAGGGTGTGCTGCAGGGCACGCCGGTGGACCTGGTGGCGACTATTGCGCCGCTGGGCGCTGCCGACATCATCATTGGAGTGGACTGGCTGGACAAGCAGGATGTGGACATCAGTGTGCGCCGGCGGGTAGTTTGGTTTCCGGATGGTTCATTCTGGTGCCCTGACAGCGAGTATAGGGCACAGGCCGCGGAGGTCCATAACATTACACACGAGCGCTCGGCGGACGGGCCTCGACCAGCGTCCCAGATCCTGATGAGTAGCAAGACGCTGGCGCGCCAGCTCCGGAAGGGCAAGGAGTACGCGATGTATCGCATAGACCTGGATAGCACTCAGGCTCTGCTTAACGAGATTGGTGCCGGATTCACACCGGATGAGCTGGCGCGGTTCAATGCCGTCCTGGAGAAGCGCACTACCCTTTTTGCGGATCGCACCCCCCAGTTCCCTCCCAATCGATCGGTGTTGCACCGTGTCCAGCTCCAGGAGGGTTCCGGTCCTACCGTGTCTCCCATGTACCGCATGGGCCCAGTCGAGCTGGTGGAGCTCAAGAAGATCCTCATTTCACTGCTCGACGCGGGGCTCATTGAACCCAGCAACAGCCCCTTCTCAGCGGGCGTGCTGCTCGTTCCCAAGCCAGGAGGCAAGTGGCGTCTGGTGACGGATTACCGGAAGCTGAACGCCATCACCGTCAAGTCCCGGTATCCTCTACCGCGGATCGACGACATCTTCAACCGTGTCCAGGGGGCCACGTGTTTCACCGTCATCGACTGTGCGGACGGGTTTTGGCAGCTGCGCATCGCGCCAGAAGACTGCCACAAGACCGCGTTCGCTACGCCCTTCGGTCACTATCAGTTTCGGGTGGCGGCAATGGGGCTGTGCAATTCGCCGGCGTCCTTCCAGATGCTGATGAATGACATCCTCCGTCCGGTGATGGGCACAGCCCACTTGCCGCAGGTCTCCCAGGACCTGGCGGACCCGCAGAAGGGGGCGCGCCCGCCCTGGACCTACAAGCGCACGTGCGCGCTGGCGTATCTGGACGACATCCTGGTGTACTCCAAGACGTTCGAGGAGCACCTAGAGGATGTGGACGCCGTGCTGCAGATCATGGAGGATGAGCACCTTTCGGCGCGGAAAGCCAAGGTGCGCGCCGGCCGCTGCGTGCCGTTTCTGGGCCATACCTTGTCCGCGACGGCATCGCGACCGACCCTGAGAAGATCGAGTCCGTCCAGCAATGGCCTGTCCCTACGGACGTGAAGGGGTGCGCAGCTTCCTGGGATTGGCATCTTACTACCGACGGTTCATCCCGCGGTTTGCCACCATCGCCGCCCGATCAACGCTCTTCTCAAGAAGGGTACCCCGTTCCTTTGGGCTGAGCAGTGCCAACAGGCTTTTGAGGCGCTTAAGCGCCACCTCACCACAGCACCAGTCCTTATCCTGCCGGACCCGGCCCTTCCTTTCGTCGTGGCTACGGACGCCAGCAAGGTGGCCATCGGGGGTCCTCTTGCAGGACCAAGGCAAGGGTCTTCAGCCCATCGAGTATATCTCACGCACAATGATTCCGGCGGAGCGGAATTACCAGTGCATCAGCAGGAGCTTCTGGCAGTAGTCTACAGCTGCCACACGTGGCGTCATCATCTTCTGGGGGCCCAGTTTTCGGTGGCCATTAGTGAGCAGGGGGATCTCGACCCCCACCGCCTGGTGATCCACACCGACCACCGGCCGCTCACCCACCTCCTGGTGCAGCCCAACCTGACGCCCCGCCAAGCGCGGTGGATGGAGTACTTGTCACAGTTTGCGCCATTCAAGATCCAATACGTCAAGGGCGCGGACAACGTGGTGCCAGACGCCCTTTCGCGACGGGCGGACTATTGGTTCTACGAGGACATGGATGTGCTTCATACCACTTGCGTACCAGTGGCCGCCCCGGGGACCGCCTACGGCGCGGAGCCACGGTCTCCCCGGGCCCGCCACCTGTTTCATCTGGGACACACCACCAGCGATGACTTGTCACCTCTCTTGGAGGAGACGAATGCCCACGAGGACGTGGATGCCCCCGGGGAGGGGGAGGGATCGCATATGCGCATGCCCCTTAGCCATGTGGTGCCGCCCCAGGGAATTTTTCAGCTTCAGCCGATCGGCCCGCCCACAGTCTTCTCCGAATTCGTCAACCAGGCGAGTGCGGAGACAGAACCGGCCGCGGACGCGTTCACAGTCACGTCGGACCTGGAGACGATGATCAGTCGTTTCACGGTCACGGAGGAAGCGGCGCTTGAAGCCATCCGGGCGCATCCCCAGCAGATGGGTGCCTACCCTTGCAAGTTCCAGGATGGACGCCTGTTCGTGAGTATCCAGCCGGAGGAATGGCGGCTGTATGTCCCGGAGCTTTGTAGAGCCGCCTTGCTTCACGAGCTCCACGATTCGCTCCTAGGCGGACATCAAGGAAGCCACCGTCTTTATCCTCGGGCCCGCAAACATTTCTACTGGCCAGGGATGAAGGAGTATATTGAGACATATGTGCGCCAGTGCCCCTCGTGCCAGATCATGAAGTCCAGGAACACGGGCTCGCAAGCCGTCCCCAAGACGTTACCTGATCCGATGGGGGGGGCCCACAATCAATCTACAATACCCATGCCAAATTTTATTACTTGAGGAGACGCCATTTCAACAAATACATGACAATTGATGCTCATTGTGAATGCGTTTCCACATGAAATCATTACCATTTCATGCAATTTGGTCACTAGTGCGCTTTCCGCGTGCACTTTTCATTACTAGATTGCTTAAATTTATTAAAATTTATTAAAATTTATTAACATTTATTAAAATTTATTCAAGTCGGGGTAAAATTGGCTGTTTTTGTCATAGTGTCATGCACTCGGAGGGTAAGCAAGTGAGACAAGTTGTAGATTATTTACAATTGCACAACCCTCTCCACGACCCCGCTAGTTCTATTTATAGAACGAATTATAATTATTGCCAAAATTGTGCACAAGCCTGTGCACAACCCAACCAGTAATTCCCACTTGAACTTTGAATATTCAAGTGAATGCTCTGGAGACAGATGTACAGATCGATGTTTACAAATGTACACGAGTTCAGATCAAGCTATCTAACTACCTACTAACAGGCGTTTCTTTACAGGTGCCCGTCCGCTGGGCTTCTTTACACCCCCTCCCGCACATCTGCGCCAGCCTTCCCTTGAGGTTTTCGTTTGCCCTGCCCTGCGGCTTGGTCTCCCCCCTTCTCTTGGAGTCGTGGGGAAGATCTGGTCGCTGGGGAAGATCTGGTCGCCAGGAACCCCTTGTCCATCCACCACTCCAAATACGTTCCCTCAGGTGGCTTGAAACAGTTCCGCATCTCGTCTTGTTGTACCTTGAAAATTATGTTGGGCATCGTCCCCTGCTCCCCATTAATCCAGATTCCCTTTTCGTCACACCCTTCTGCCCAAAATTTAACGTACCACACGCCCGTTTTATCCACCTTTCGAACGACTCCATGCACCAGGAACGTGTCGACGTGGAAATCAGGCATGTGTGCCAGCTTCATTGGGTCTGCATTGAGTTTAGCCACCGAATCAGCAGCCCACGTGGGCTTCCACAACGTATCAAGGCGCTGGGATTGGTTCTTCCGATACTGGCAAAATTCACCGCCGTGCTTGCACAATACCGAAACCGGACATCCAACAGGCGAGCGGGGCACGACCCGTTTCCCCCCCCCACACCTTCCAGATTCTCCATCCACGGCTGCCAACTTGGTGGTGGCACTTTCTTGTCTAGTGGCTTGGGCTGGGTTGCGGTAACTGTGACACGTCTTTGTGGCGCTTCCTCAGGTTCCGATTCTTCCGATTCTTCCGAATCTTCCTCAAACCCTTTGGGTGGGCCGCCATGCGCGTCATCCTTTGGCGGCTCCTCTTCAGACTCGTCACCTGTGTGTGAGACAAGCAATGACGAGCGGCGCAATTAGTTATCATTACAATCGCAAATCAAACTTGGGAATATGCAAACATCATAATTTAACCGACCATATTCACTCAGATTAACTTACCCTTTGACAGATGACTAGCCGTTGCTCTTGATCGAACGTGCCCGCCAGGCGAAAGGAGCTTTTTGCAGTAGTCGACGGCACGCCCCAACATCCCCCCCCCGACGCCCCCGAATTCCCCTTCGAGCCTCCCTCCCCTCCCCCCCTCCTTCCCCCTTCCCCGATGCGCCGGTCGACCCGCCCCCCTCTCCGCCCTTCCCCCCTTCCCCCGATGCGCCGGTTGACCCGCCCCCCTCTCCACCCTTCTCTCCCCCCCCTCTCCGCCTTGGACCCGCCCCCTCTCCGCCCTTTGACCCGCCCCCCTCTCCACCCTTTGACCCGCCCCCCTCTCCGCCCTTCGACCCGCCCCCTCTCCGCCCTTCGACCCCCTCCCCTCTCCGCCCTTCTCTCCGCCCCCCTCTCCGTCCTTCGACCCCCCCCCTCTCCGCCCTTCGACCCGCCCCCTCTCCGTCCTTCGACCCGCCCCCCTCTCCGCCCTTCGACCCCCCCCCTCTCCGCCCTTCGACCCGCCCCCTCTCCGTCCTTCGACCCCCCCCCTCTCCGCCCTTCGACCCGCCCCCTCTCCGCCCTTCGAACCCCCCCCTCTCCGTCCTTCGACCCGCCCCCCTTATCACCACCCTCATTCCCGCCCCCTCATCATCGCCGGCACCATCATCACCAACCTCCTCCCCATCATCACCCCCATGTGACCCGACATCCTCATCATCCCCCATTGAGACGTCTTCGGCCGAGGGGGTCTCCGAGGCGGCGCGCTTCCGGCGTTTCTTTTTGGTGCCAGCGCCTGCCGTCTCCAGCGGACGCTTCTGGGCTGCACCCGCAATTTCCTTGCCCGAACGGCCGTTGGGATTGGAAATATCCTCCCCCTCAGGCCGCTTCCCAAGTACCTTCAGAAGGACCTTAAACCCATCCACCTGCTCCTTTGACCCAATGAAGATCACGGGTGGGTTGAAGAATCCCGTAAAATCGCCTAGGTACGACGA
Source organism: Mesostigma viride (assembly GCA_009746045.1). Taxonomy (NCBI): domain Eukaryota; kingdom Viridiplantae; phylum Streptophyta; class Mesostigmatophyceae; order Mesostigmatales; family Mesostigmataceae; genus Mesostigma; species Mesostigma viride. Next base: position 3,796 of record RPFO01000253.1, on the reverse strand, counting down.
CCAGGCGTCCTTCACACCATTGAAATCTCCACAATCCTTCGCCGCCTTCCAGTCCCTTTTCTCCACCCACGCACCGTTCGACCCTTCAACAATTCCTCATCATTCCACAGCTTCGCGTGGTGTTCCAAATTCAGCAGCCATATCCCATTCTTGATATCCGGCTGGTTCACCCCCCCCTTCCTCTTCACAACAAATTCGAACCCCTCCATTGCATTAAGTACCACTTGAGCCAACCGTGTCGGCCCATCGCTTTTCTCCCACGCGAAAGTCTTCATCATGAACTCACAGGTCGTGTCCCCGTCAGACCCGTAAACTTTCTTAGAAATCCACGGGCCCTGCTGCTCGATTTCGGATGCCAGCTCCTCCGACCCAAACTTCCGCGGGGGTTCCCGCTTCTCCCCCACCTTTTTTTGGCGACCCGACTGGACGTCCTCTGCCTCCGCATGTTCGGCTTGGCCTTCCTCCGGCACAGCCCCCGTCACGCACAGCCCCCGCCACAGGCTGTACGGGTTGGGGCACCACAGCCTGTTCGGTTGGGGGTTCGGGCGCAATCAGGACCCACCATTTCGTTTCCTCCTTGTGGGTCGTCCAAAAATTCGTCCTCTCCAGCAGTGCAAGTGGGAAGGTGGAATCGTCCCTCCCCGTTGGCCTGATAACCGCCCTTAGTCTCTTGGCAGCTACAGCGACCGTATCGGCCACCCTCTCAAGGGCGCTGTCGGCTTCCGAAGGCTGCATCGGCAACCAGCCGAGGTGGCGTGGTTCGGGGTATTTCCCCAAATCGCGGTTGTAGATCAGGAAAAGCTGGACAATCACCTCGCAGAAGATCTTGGCCATGTATGTCAGGTCATACAAGCACTGAGGAGGAACGTGTTTGGCCTTCACGGTTGCCATGATAGACGGCCAGAATCGAAAGCGGGCTAGACTCCTCCACCCTTCCTGTTTGATCCCCCCCCCTTCCTCATCACCCTTCCCTCCCCGTCCAGCTTGTCCGCTGCCACGATGTCCAGAAACTCTGCAAGCTCCTTGGCCACCTTGTCCTCAATCGGCATTCCACATCTACTGTCGTCGTTCGGAGCGACCGTTTCATCCTTCACAGCCGAGATGAAGTCGTAGACTTGGGTTTTCTCCGATTCGGACAAACCACCCTCGTTCAATCGCCCTCCAACCCGCTCCTCACCACCCTCCTCCCCCTCCCCGTCCTTCCTTGCCTTCTCAGTGCTGCTTGAAACCCCATGAATCAAATTCCATATTTCTTTCTGGTCCTGAAGGGGCACCTCCGGCTTATCCCAGGATTCCTCCATGTGCGTCTTGAAATAGTTGTGCACTTCCAGCAGCGCCGTCCCCCTCGACTTTTTGGAAACGGCCTCGTCTTCTGCATTCAGCCCCCCTCCGATCAGGGCAACCCTCCGATGCGCCTCTCTCCCCTGCATGCATGAAATGTGAATCAGTGTTTGAGACAAAAAACGGTCATACAACACACGACATGACATTTTGTCCTTACACTTTGGAAGATCGGCCGTTCCCGAACAAAAATCACACCCTAATTTCCAGTTTCCAACGGCCGTTGGCGCAAGAAAAATCACACCCTAATTTCCAGGTTCCAACGGCCGTTGGCGCAAGAAAAATCACACCCTAATTTCCAGGTTCCAACGGCCGTTGGCGCAAGAAAAATCACACCCTAATTTCCAGGTTCCAACGGCCGTTGGCGCAAGAAAAATCACACCCTAATTTCCAGGCTCCAACGGCCGTTGGCGCAAGAAAAATGTCGACCGAATTTCCAGGTTCCAACGGCCGTTGGCGCAAGAAAAATATCAACCAAATTTCCAGGTTCCAACGGCCGTTGGCGCAGGAAAAATGACACCCTAATTTCCAGGTTCCAACGGCCGTTGGCGCAAGAAAAATCACACACTAATTTCCAGGTTCCAACGGCCGTTGGCGCAAGAAAAATCACACCCTAATTTCCAGGTTCCAACGGCCGTTGGCGCAAGAAAAATAACATCTAGTGCCTAAAACGTTCCCACACCCGATCCGTTATATTTACCTTTTGCGTCCGCATGTCCTTCATGGGCGGGATCAGTGCTTCCCCCTCCACCTCCCAGCCCTTGAGCACGTCCAGATTGGTGTACTTGAACTTCTCCGCGTCCCTCACCAACCCCCTCCACAAATCAAACGCCTCGTCGGTTGTCTCCACGAACTTGCCCTTTTGTTTACCCGCAATCTCGCCAGCTATCGCAGTACTCACTTGCTCGTCAGAGCCCTCGAAAATCACGGACTTCAACATCTGTGTGTAGTGGTTGCCGTCCAGCACGGCAAACTGCACAAACACGCAAGGCGTCTGGTCTCGAAATTTACCCTTAAGGCCGGCATGGTCCGAGATGTTCAAGCTCCCCAGCGCGGATTTCGTCAGGTCAACTACTGCCTCACGCTCAGATTCATTTGACCACTCGGACGGATCCAACTCCATGGTGATCAACTCGTCTGAGCAAGCGGCCGCCATGTCCTTCAGGGAGTCCGTCCGGAGAATGGACATGGCTTCCTCGGCCGTTGGCGAACGATAGTATCCGAACCTCTGCACGGCACGGTCACTGTCGTCCCCCGTCAGTATTTTAATGTGGTAAGGAACCTTTTCACTCCTCTGCACCCATAAATTGTAGAGACCTGGATCACGGTCTGCCAGCACCTGCCACGCAAACCGGAAGATCGGCACGGCACATTTTGCTTTTGTCAGACTTGTGCCGGCCCCCACGAACCACGGCGCGAGCCCCCTACAATTCCGCACCGTCACCGTCCGGTGCCGCATGAGTTCCGGGAGTTGGCACAAGTTCTCCGTGGGGGCCCGTACTTGAGTCGCAATCGCGGACCCCCCCGATGTCGACATCGTCTGGAACTAGGCGTATCTTCTGCCGCAGATGAAACGCCGCCTGTATGGTGTCAGTTAGATTCTTGTCGTGCACTTGAGAGGACGGCGCTGGCTCCCAGGAGTCCAAAATGCTGGGCTTCGCATTTCCAGCACGTGTCGTCAGCAGCCCCTTCCTCTCAAAGGTCTTCACAATAACCGACCATAAGTCGGTGCCCGGTGCTCGTTGGCGCCAGTCCTCAAAAAATGTTGTGAGATGCGCCACCGCACAGTTATGTTCAATCTTGTAAGCCCACTTCTCCCGCTCTTCCTCCGTTCTCGGCCTGGACGGACGCCCCTGATCACATGCAAAAAACATACAGATAGCCGGAAGGTCAGTACTATGTTCCAACGGCCGTCGCCGGAAAAATAACACCCTAATTTCCAGGTTTCAACGGCCGTTGGCGCATGAAAATCACACCCTAATTTCCAGGTTCCAACGGCCGTTGGCGCATGAAAATCACACCCTAATTTCAGGTTCCAACGGCCGTTGGCGATGAAAATCACACCCTAATTTCCAGGTTCCAACGGCCGTTGGCGCATGAAAATCACACCCTAATTTCCAGGTTCCAACGGCCGTTGGCGCAGAAAAATCACACCCTAATTTCCAGGTTCCAACGGCCGTTGGCGCGAGAAAAATGACACCCTATTTCCAGGTTCCAACGGCCGTTGGCGCGAGAAAATCACACCCTATTTCCAGGTTCCAACGGCCGTTGGCGCATGAAAATCACACCCTAATTTCCAGTTTCCAACGGCCGTTGGCGCGAGAAAAATGACACCTTCATTTCCAGGTTCCAACGGCCGTTGGCGACAGAAAAATAACACCCTAATTTCCAGGTTCCAACGGCCGTTGGCGCATGAAAATCACACCCTAATTTTAAGGTTCCGACGGCCGTTGGA